>JAOWCC010001634.1:140185433-140696265 GCA_030867875.1 Actinernus sp. WN-2022 | reverse complement strand
CATTGGCTCCCCTGTCCACGCTACTCCTCTCCTATTTGACCTGGTTGTCATTATTTAACAGGTGAGGTTGTCCAAATTTATATTAAAGTTTCTAGTGACCATTTACTAGTCCCTCCTCCCGAATAAAGTTAATGTTGACTTTCAACACAAGAATTTACGATATGGCTCTCTGTCCACCTCTTCCAGATTTCTGAATTGTTGGTGAACACTTTTTGGTTGATTTTGCGATTTTTAAAACAATCCTCAAACTTCACCGAGGAAAACCATTTCCGTAGAGTACGCCGGCGGCCTTCTTGGACTATAACTATTGTTCATGCCCGTTCAGCCTCGTTCTAAAACGTGTTTAACCGAGGTTGGACAGGCATAAACAATGGTTTTGTTCCAAGATCTATTCGAGTTTTGGCCGCAATAGACCCTTTACCTATGACATCTAAAAACACTGGACGACACTACTCTACACGCGACTCGATTTGGCCAAAATCTCACACGCATGCGTATCAGATCCTATTACCCGTGGAGTGCCAGCCATGGAAATCCTATACGTTTCTTACTGCGCATGCTCGAGCATGCGCAGTAAGAAACATATAGGTCTGAGCACGAGATTAATCTCGTAATCGATTACATCCTTGAATTACCCTCATCCCCAGTGTCTTCTTGTGGATGCACGGAAGACCCTGGTAAAGGCTGAATTATCACGTATTCTGATTGGCTTTTCGGTTATGACGCAAAGGTTGTTCTAACAATGTTTTTATTGGCCCAACGGACTGAGACCCACAGATGAACTTGCATGCTAGTTTAATTTTCTCAATAAAACTATTTAAATAACCTTAAACACGTTGTGTAGGTACAGTGTACGTAGAGCAATATATTAGATGAAGTGTATTACTGGGTAGATTTCTGGTAAGTTTCTTCAGTGGGAAAGCCAGGAGAAGCCGTTAAACCTGAACATATGCTATCGGTCGCTTCGCTTCAAAACTAACGGAAAATCTGAATGGCTTTTTAGGATTCATTTTCAGTTCAGATACATCCTGGTAGTATTTATGATGCCATTCCACTGTTCCATTATCCAAGTAAACTCGGTTATTGCAGTCTCGCTTACTCCGGATTGTCACGTGATTGAGCCTTTTCCAGGGGGGGGGGGGGGGGGGGGGGAGGGGGGGGGAGTATGGTCGCAGCTGCTCGGAACATATTTCTTGATTAGATAATCAAAACAATAGATGTTATTGTATGCTTCGTTCTATTAATCTTTGTTCTATTGTTTGTCGGCGAGGGTCGCGGCCGAATTGGAGCACATCTTTACGAGGCGGTGCGAAGCTGCCTTTTCCAGGGTCTTCCTCTGCAGGCCGGCAATGTTGGATGCGCGGAAGACCCTAGGAACGACAGTAGTTACCAGTAGTTACCATAGTTACCTGACACTGTGATGGGTTGTCTCCATGTAATGCATTGCTCCCAGGGCTGACGTCAGGAGGGGAAAGAAAAAGGATGATTAAATCGTGGTATGTATAAAACTCTAGAAGAAAAAAAATGATTACCAAGTAACTATTTATCTGTGTACAAATGTGTGAAAACTCAGACAATGATATATTTCCTGTATTTAAACGCGCCGTACGTGACGTATTTTAACCAGTTACGGGTTGAACCACACAGAAATTAATGATAAGGGGCGCTTTCCCATTCACACCAAAACGACCGGTTAGACGTTTCGAAAATTGGGAATGTCGAATGGAACGGGATTTTTCGAATTAGACAAACCGGTCGGAAAAATACGCGTTCCATTCGCAGAAACTACCCGGTTATTAGTAGCCTCGATTTCAATTCTCAAAACTGGCAAATCACAGCAAATCTAAACCGGGAATTTTGAATGGAACAGAAAATTTCGGTCGAACCTTCGAACCGGAATTTTTACCGTTCCATTTGATTTCTGACCGGAATTTTCTTTTTTTTTGGGTTGAATGGAAAGCGCCCAAGGTAACCGTTGTCTTATACCGAGATGGAGATGCGTGTTCGCTGGCTCAGTATTGTTTTCTATAAAAGCATAGGTCAGTGTCGTAGTTCTGTGAAGCGAGCTGGTAAAAAGTCCAACTCAATATATCGATCAGTTGTGGTCTTTGAAGACTGCCTCTATGGAGTGGGAGTTTTTTTATGGCGTAATATCTATGTGAATCAATATATGTTGAATCAAATTTCGATTTCCTGGTCCGGGATGTTCGTAATAAAATATGTAGAATTCAGGGTTGTAGACGATTCAGAATAATCAAACAGGGAGAGAATCCTGGTTCGTTTTCACAGTAACTTGGAAATCCAGGTTTTGGAACAATTTTTTTTCTCATAAAACTGAGACCCCATGCCGCTACACATACCTAGTTTTATCACACAAGTGCGTCGTTTATTAATGGTATTACTTTTAGCATAACTAATATGTATGTGAACATAAAAAAATAAATAAAAAAAAAGTGTCCTTACCTAGGCTGATATTGGGTGCTCTCTTAAAGCGGTGATCCTTAATTCTGCCTCCAAACCTCGCCTCGCTTTCAAACACGCAGACGTTGTCTTCCTTGTTCTCTCTGAGTAGAGTCTCGGCAATATACAGGCCTGATACACCTCCTCCGAGAACAGCAACATCGCACTGCAGCTCAGTAAGCCCTTACAACAACAAGAGATATCAGTATCGGTTTAAACGAAGGCCGCACTCGCCTGTAGTCAGAATTTTTTTTTTGACGAGTAAACTTTCACAGCCGTGTTTCACAACTTCCAGTGAAATATTGATTGCATGATTGATTGATTGATTAGCAATATTTAAACAGAGATGTCCAATTCAGCGAAGCTGGTTTAAGTGGACGCTGGTATGATCAACTATTAAAAGTCGATTAAGGTATGGTTTAAATGGAGCTCTATTACATTCTTTGTATGATTTTGTTACACATTGTAACATTGAATAGCAAAACATGTATAACAGGAACAATTATAATTCAAATACACATTAATTGAAAATACATAGGAAATCTTGTACATATATATTATGTATCCAAAAGAGGTAGGGCAGTCCTAACTATCTTCATAAAATTCTTTAGTCCCAATTTAAATTTGTTAGGATTAGACATTTTCCTAAGTCTGATATATAGGCAGTAGGTGTTCCAGGGTTTTGCAACATTAAGTCTAAAGGATCCCTGTATGTCCCTGCATGTCTGAGCTTCAAAACTAGTCGTGTCGCAGTCTCGGAAGGTGGGAATGTCGCCGTCGGAATTTCGTCTCAGTTGTTTTCTTATTTCTCTCTGTCGTTGTTTCAACGCCCTGTCGCTTAGACGGAATTTGCCCTAAAAGGGCCTCTGTCACTAATAAGCATTTCTATAGTCTCCACGAGATTGTAAGCAATAGCAACTGAGGGTGAAATGTAGATCAGAATAATGACTTTACGTCCTTCAATTATTCCTACCGAGCACGTTTCTGTAGTTTGTCCAAGTAATGTTATTACCCTGGCACAACTATCCCATACGGACGAGCAGTAATCGAATAAGGGCAGGACTGACTGATTTCTTGGAATGACTTTATGCGCTTTTACGTAGCATTTCCCCAGCCGTTGGTATATTTTGTTTGCGATTATAGGTCAATATATGATCATTCCATGCAAAATCATTTCTGCACTGGTGTTTATTACACGACGTTAAACAAACAAAGATAAACTATATTTAGTTCGCTTTCATGTACCCTGGTTGCCAGGGGTTCGAGTTCGAGGAGCGAAGCGACGAGAAGTTCGAGAAGCGGAGCGAATTCGAAGCGGAGCGGAGCGAAGCGACGAGAACTTGAGGAGCGAAGCCAGGCCCCCAGGCCCCTCTTAACTCTCTTTCGAGCCTCTGGAACCCAGGGTAGCTTTCATGCAGATCTCTTCAAGAAACTATCAAGCGCACGCGCGCTGAAAGAAATGTGTCGAAATATGAGCGTGAAGTCCATAAAACATTAGTACCCGAAGCGCGTTATTTATTAACCTGTCCTGTGATTTGTGGCTAGCACTGGTGTTACACTTTTTTCAATGCCGGCAGTTACTGCACTGCTCTTAGCCAATCAGGATCGAGAATATTTTGTTCATATACGTATTTTATTAACTGCTTCAGTTATCACACTGATACCCACCGAAATTTTTTTGGGTTAAATTTTATAGTTTTCGAGTTCATTACGTGTCTGCCGCTAGCTGTATTTGATGGTTACCTTGGCTTTCACATGACAAGCTGAATGAAAAGACAAACAGGAAACATACCATACAACGCCTTGAAATCAAGATCATTAATGCCCAAATCCGGATAAATTGCAAAATGTAACGAACAGCCGCTGTAGTTAGTTATCTGATTCAGCAGCAACCATGTACAACTGATTAAAACCGACTACGGCTGTTAAGAGGATTCCCTGCTGGCAGAGGTCTCTTGTAACCTGGACTAGACAGCCGATACAGTCCGGGTAGGCCGGTACTCCCAGAAATTTAGGATAGGGTTGTGAGATATCGAAACCCTGACAGGGTGAACATTCTTAAGTATTTAAGGATCGGATATTTTATTTAAGGATGATAATACAGAATATGAGACCCTCGAAAACCATACCCTATCCCGCGGCACAGCTTATATATAACCCCCCCCCCCCCCCCCCCCCCCCCCTTCGGCGATACAGTCTCTGATATGTCTCATGTAAATACGACACTTACTTGCGTTTTAAAAATTATACGAGTCCGAGGCTTTAGGCTCTCTTTTCATTTTCGAGACGCCGAGACCCAAGGAAATGTCAAGCTATTGCATTGGAAGACTCATTCAGTAGAATTCGAGATATCGAGAGTTCAAGTACCACAAAATTTGAGATTCCTAGATTGAACATGGATCTTAGTTTTGCATATAGACTATAGAATCTCAACTGCATTTACCTTCATCAGACTTTGTATCTTTGGCTTGTTTCTCTGCTAAGTTCAGGTCTCTGATTGCAAGGCTGTAAAGAGCAGCAAGTACTGCGACAGTAATAAGTAACGCTACAACAAGACACACGAAGATTATGAATACAATACGGCTCACAAAATATCCTGGCTTCTTAGATGACCTGCCCTCTTGCAAGTTATACTCCATTGTAAAACGTTTACGATATTATGTACTATTTCAAACGTTGTAAGCCCGTCAGGCGTTGGCTCCACCTAAAACATGATGGTCGAGCGCGTGTTTGAGCCCTCGCTCCTCGCTTTCCGAGAGAGAGATTAGAAGCTCTGGTAACCAGAGTAGTAGCGCGGTGACTTGCATAATTTCTCTGCTCCCCTAGTATATATGTAATTTAATATTGTTGTTTTTCCTCGTATGTAAATTAAAGAAGTTGACCTTTTAATTTAAACACTATCTTATTCTGTAACACACGTTTACAATTAGTCTGCTGTTCTGTTATACTGCAGATTCCGAGTAATCATGATCTTTCTTGATACTCTAGATTTCTCGGATACTTATATTCATGATTGTCTCTTGAAAATGTATGTTTATATTTGTACCATATTATAAGTTGTATCCTGTCCATACAGTGATGGAGCTATGTCAATTGTGTGCCTCTGTGTAACTTTATCTGCTGTTCACGCTTGATATACTTGATGAGCCCAGAAGAGTGCGATTACGAGTCCATCTCTAATTAAAAACTTTACCCTCATTCCCAAAACTTCAGTCTGCTCATTATATTACAGAACTATAAAGGGAAATTGTTGGAAGCCTTTAATTTCTCGAACCAAAACCTCGGCCGTGAGAGGTTTCTTGTTTAAGTTTCCCTTGAGAGTTGAATATTGCTTGGGTCATCATAAATTATTCTGTGCTGAGTGTCAGTTTCTGGCTTCGTGTTGGCGAGCGACAGTGTTGCTCTTACAGTTCAGGAGTTCAGACGTCTTCAGACTTCGATAGAGGATAGTAACCCATAACTGCTTAATCACAGTATATATATTTGCTAGTAAACCGCTATATTTATCTATACATCGGCTATTCAGTATACCTGTCTATAACGTACACAGAGAGATCGTACGAGATCGGTAAACCAGCCAAAAACACGGTCAAAATTATTTTAGTGTTGGCCTACCGATCACGGTGTTTGCGCTGGTACGGATGTATTATGACCGAGAGTAAAATGAAATGTGGCATAAAACCTACGAAACGTACCTCAAACAAGCTGATAGCGTCCACAGAAATATCTTAAAGGGGCCGTCTCACCCACAGTGCTTAGCGCGCTCACATAGCATAGCGGCCATTTTCGATGGCATCGAAATTCAGAGTTTTATGGTAGTGGATTTAATCTTCTCTACATCTCTGCCATCCTTCCAGCTATCGTCAAAAAAATCATACTAGGTTGAACCTTTTTCTATTGCTCTTCCTATTGAGCCTCTTATTTAAGTGTTTTAAATTATTTGGTCATGCAAATTTTAGTTTTATTTCAGGTGGCCGTAGTTCTCTGATGGATGCCAAAGGAAACAATTGTCCGTTTGTGTCCACGATTTCCACCTACAACATGGAGAAGCTATTCTGAACATTACTCTTTATATGTAAAGATATATTAGCGCTTAATTCGAGTATCTACTATCTTTGAGCCGATTTGGGTTTTTGGACTGGCTTAGTACGTGACCACAATTTGCAACAAAACTCCACTTGAAGAACAGTTTCCTAAAATAATTTTCAGGGCTTTGGCGTTTAACTTGTGGAAACAGGTCTCTCTCTGGTTTCGAAGGGCGGAATTCGGGCTTTTAGACAGTGATTTTGCCGAGATTTTCGGTTTCACCGGGTTGATCATTTGAAGTTTATACTCGCACGAAATTTGACAAACGGCAAAGCCGCCGAGACTGCATGATATTCAAGCGAGCTGTTATTCGTTCACTGTGCTCTCTTGATCTGGTTCTCTGGCACCAGTAACTAGATTACCTGCTAGCAGATTGCAGGGAAAAATAAAACCGAGGGGAGAAACCTCTCTTTTCATAATTATTAGTATTCTCTGTTTATAGTACTGATGGCAGGGTTCGGAAGCGACGGGTGAGCAGTAAATATTATAGGCAACAAAATATTATAGGCAACGAAACTCCGCTTGGTCGACCCGAAAAGAATTGAGCAATTTTCTAAAATCATTTTGAGGGCTTCGGCGTTTAACTTGTGGAAATAGGTCTCTCTCTGGTTTCGAAGGTCTTTCACACAGTGATTTCGCCGTGATTCCGGATCGATCAAAGTTTATACTCGCACGAAATTTGACAACAGAGCCGCCGTGATAATAATTTCCCATTGAAACGAACTGTAATTCGTTCACTGTTCTCTCTTGAACTGGTTCTCTGGTACAGCCAGCAACGAGATTGCCTGCTAGCAGATCTCTCTCTTTCTCTCTCTCTCTCTCTGCAAGTAAAAATAAAACCGAGGAGAGAAACCCCAGAGCGGTGAAACATCTCACTTTCATAATTATTAGTATTACACGGAGAGAGTGTTCTCTGTTTATAGCAGCGACGGTTGAGCAGTGAATGTTACAGTACAGCCAAGTACTGCTGTATAACACTTTGTTGACTTCACATTCAACTTGTAAGGTACTATTATCAAGGTCATCCATGTTCAAATCAAAATTATCATGTCACCAACATTAAGAATATGCTTAGTTCGTGAGGTTCCCACCGTGAACAAGGGGTCAAAGTCCCGGATATAAACAATAACAAAAGCACGCTAAGCACTGTGGGTGAGACGGCCCCTTTAAGATGGCGACTGGACTGGAAATAAATATATTAGCGCCACAATTAATGCATAATTTAACGCATGCGCAGAAATTTTGTTGTACGGAACAAAAAAAAAATGGCCTGCAGATTAAAGCCTCGTGTCTGCCACAGGCAGCCCGAGTAATAATGATAAAACCTCATCTCCCGGTCTTCCGGATAGAGCCTCAAATCTCTCGGTTTTTAGCCATGTTATGGATTGAGTTCGCCGTTTTAAATAATCTTTCTACCAAAAAGCTTGAAACTAATTTTTCCGAGAGCTTTCGGAAAGTATTCGGAACACAATCGGGGTATCTTCGGAAAAATTCGGAAATGATTACGTCATAACAAAGCCTCAACCAACATTCTCCAGATTTTTGAACTCCGGGGGTTGGCAGGTATGGTAATGGTGGGTTCCTGTTACTGAACTCTACTCAGTAAAAAAACGGGTGTGGTGGTGGTGTGGTATGGTAGACTGATCAGTTTTAAAATTTTGTAGAACCATTTTTTACAACTGATTGTTCGGAGTCATCAATCGAAACTGTTCAACAATTGAGACAATTCAGGCTTCTGTTTGTGCTTGGTTGAAGCTCTAAACTGCTCGTGCCTGGGAGAAGTACACGTGGCATCTCGAGCACTTCCTGAAATCATGTTTCGTCTTTTAGCGTCACGCTTCCCGTGGTAATACGCGCTAAACTTATTAACCACCAAAGTAGTGGGTAACGCAAGCAGTAACGTCATACCCAGTAACGCGCAGCCCGTGCTGAAGATTTTCCCGCCAATTGTTACAGTCACCATATCACCATATCCTACCGTTGTCATGGTGATAATAGTGTACCACAACGAGGCTGGGATACTTATGAAGCCATTTTTACCATCTTCGCAGTAGAAGATAAGGCTGCCAAAGAGGATTACGCTCAGAGTCACACAATAAAGCAACAAGCCCAATTCTTCGTTACAAGAATGTAGGGTTTTCCAGAATATTTGCAGTCCAGTCGAGTATCTTGTCACCTTCAAAATACACAAGAAGGGTAAGAATTTGAAAAGGTTTCTCAGAGGCTGGATGCTGGGGGTTATCATAGTCGAGGAGTCAATGGTGATAAGGAGGAAATGGGGTGCAAATGATAGAAAGTCGACAATCCCCAAACCACCAAAAGCGTATTTTCTTTTTCTTAGAGCAGATACGAGTCTTGCCAAGTACTCGAGTGTGAAGCAGGAGATGCCAATGAGCTCGAGTATGAACCAGATCTTTTCTATGTCTACATGACCAACAAACTCGTCATTAGAGCGCTCTGACCTTGACTGATTTTCACAACACTTAACAACACTCATTTCTCGAAATTCAGGAAGAGTTTTAATGCTTTTAACTGTGAGTAGCAAAACCATTACAAACACGAGCCAGAATCCTAAAATCTTTCCCTTAATGCTTGCATAAGGATTGTTCAGCAGAAACCGTAAAGTATGTATCGCTCCTCGCCCGCTCTGGTAATCACTGCCACCAAGATTGCGGTTACCAAACCTTTTCGGCAACTGAACCTCCGCAGCCATGCCGAGTTCAAAGAATTGTACTTCCTTCGCGAAAACGTCTTCGGGTATGAACTCCTCGACTGGTTCAACAAGCATTCCATTAGACTGGTAGTAGAACAGAATAAAATGAAACGAGTCCTTGTCACGTTGGAAACGATATTCCTGGGCATCAGGGTCGAAGTAAGGTGCCCTTTTTCGTCGTGAGCCCAGAAGTGTATTGGGGAAGTTTGCCAAGGTTTTCTCAAGTGTCTCAAATCTTTCTCCAGAGACATTTATGGTTAGTCTTTTGCTGCTTGATAGCGGATGCTGAATGGTTTCTGTATCCGTGCTTTTGTAGCATTGGAATAAAGGTTGGGAGTCTTTAAAGTTCGAAGCCATTCCCGAGTTATTCAATTCTACTTCTTGTAGTCCATTGTGCATTAGTTCTTGTTTCTTATGTTGTTGATTTGAAAAGCTTTGGAAGAAATATTTCCGAATCTCTGTAAAAGTCAACTCGGCGAAATCCAAGCCTCTTTTAGTCGCAATTCTCGCAGTGATAGGCATTTATAGAGTATAACTATTATCTGGACCAATTAAAGTTTCCCATAGTCCAGCATGATGGATAACCGGAGAACGTTTCAATCTATGAACCTTCGGTATGAGATTCCATACTGCTGCTGTTCCTGTTGAATCACCAATACAATACATTAACCATCCCGAAGCATTCTGTATTCACACGAATTAAACATCTATACCGGGTCCTTGGGTAATCGACGTTCTTATTAACACGACCAGTTGTACATGAAAAACATCTGAATACCAAGGCTCCTTTTCTCGCTCGGAAAACTAGCAATCTATCCGTCGAAGAAGATGACAGATACTGAGATTGAGGTTATCAGCGATCCTATTCAGTGGATTTAGTCTACACGCGTATATATATATAACATATCTGTCAAGACCGAGCGCTTTCAGTGTTTCGGCATGGTTAAGGTTGTAGGTGATCTTGACCTAATCACGCAACCCCATTTGTTTTTATGCTCGTTCAAATGGACCCTGTCAGGAGTCCATTACCATGGTAATGAGCTCCTCAGACCCTGTCCAATTCCAAAAGGCAAGCTGGTTCGACTTGTGTCAACTCGTGCTAAACATGTCGTTTAAAAAAAGTGATCGTTAGAATCTGCACGAAGCTTTCGATATGATAGTAGGTAAATTGGAGAACAGACGAAATGATAAACAACCGGATCTTCTAATTCTAGCGTGAAAAATAGAAAACCGTGATACAGGTATCCGAAGTGCGTAAAAAGAGATAATTTTTATGTGAATCATGCTTTCCTGATCTTCAGTAATTTGTTCACAGGTAGCCCAAGCTTGGGATCTGTATAACATTAACAGCATTTGTATGGGATTTTTTTAGTTTTCCATGTACAACGTAAATCTTGAATAAAACTCGACAAAAACCTGTACAGTGTCTTCTTGTTTTCCTTAACTATGTCTGTGCCATGTTACAGCGAATTTCAGCGAAATTTTCCCTTAAAACCCTAACCCATACTAAGGGTTAGGGTTAGGGTTTTAAGGGAAAATTTCGCTGAAATTCGCTGTAACATGGCACAGACATAGTTAAGGAACACAAGAAGACACTGTATAGGTTTTTGTCGAGTTTTATTCAAGATTTACGTTGTACATGGAAAACTAAAAAAATCCCATACAAATGCTGTTAATGTTATACAGATCCCAAGCTTGGGCTACCTGTGATTTGTTCAGCTATGTTTTTTTTTCGGATTGCGCGGTCAAAGTGGGTGCTCGGTGCTAATCGCTCTTTTTCATAGTTTTAGCGGTCACAAATCTTGAGGACTCGGCTAGTTTGGCTAAATGTAGTACGTTTAAAAGTATACACGTTGTTTCAGCTTTGCTATAGTCCTTGGACTTCTCGCTTCTATTTATTCTTCTTTGGCTGTTCAGATCTTCATACAGATCTAACGTTCAACTAGTACTGAGGATATTCGTCCACGTTATTTTCTTATTCGCGAGTTATTTCACAAATCTTGTCTGTTTTTTAGGGAGTATAAGTTCTGTTGATTGAAAAGTCTTTTCTAAAAATAAAAACAAATACGATACCTTTATAAATTATTTCTCTGACCTCTACTGAAATCCATCCAGAAAAACGTGACTTAGAACTACATATGAGAAGTTTTGCTTTTCTCACCTTCTGTGAAATAATTTAAAATAAATGTATACGAAATATATTCTTTGCTCATAGTAGGGAAAACGCTAACCCCTATTATAGCCTTCTTGAAAATTCTAAAATTTGAAAATATCCATGAATTTAAAATGTCACTTTTTACACATGAAATACAAAATAATAAAAATAGTATTCCAGCCGTATTCTCTCATATCCTAACCGACCAATATCCGAAATTCATTCCTACAACACCAGATATGCTGCCCCCCAAAATTTTACAAACCGGCAGTAAAATGGCCGAACAAATTATGGGATTCATACATTTCGGTCCTCCGCACCCAAACTCTGGGAAATTTAAAGTCCTTCTATACCATGATTTCAAACAAAAATACAAAAAGTTTCTTTTGGATGACCAAATCTAATTGTAAACAAATAAAAACATCTTTTCATAAGCATTTAATGAATGTATAGCTATATCATTATATACTTGTTTACTTACAATATCTGTATATACTAGTTACTCATGATCTTATTGATTATTATCATTAACTAGTAGTCATATACAGTCACTGTAATTAAATTATAATTTCCTTCTCTCTTTCTTTTCTTCTTTTCACGTAATACATGTCTCAATCGTCCTTACTATTAACATAGGCGGTGACCAACTCGAAAGCATTTCTGCGGCACACCTATTTTGCATATTCCTTTATTATGTTATATGTCTTTTATAATATTTGTAATTAATTATTTGTACCTATTATATGTCATGTAAACAGTGTGAAAAAAAACAACTTGAAAAACTTGTGTTGCTGATCGATATTGCTTTTTCCAGGATCAGCTTGCAGCCACCACGTACTTCATATTAAAAAAATGTCTAGAGGTATTGGCATTTTATCTATATTAAGACATTTTACTAATACACATATCATAATATGTGTTGTTGTTTAGTGTTGATGTTCGAAAAACTGATTACATTTTTGTAAACTTCTGTAGGGTGAATATGGTTCCGTTATTTTTACCGTTTGTGCTGCGATGTAAAATCGGAATAACAGCAAGAAAGAATGTCAGATACAAGACAACAAAATACAAGAAGACATGGGTTCTCATTATCAGTTATGGAAGGGTTAAGATTCAAGTTATTATAGTCTCCGGTGGCTTGTTTAAAGACACTTTTGTGATATTTTTTATGGTATCTAGAGAATTAAACTAATTATCTAGTTTTCCTATTAAGACTGATGCCTGGAGATCAATTAATTTCAATTGCACCGTAAAGCCATCGATATTAATGTGTTCACTAGTGATATCTCAGAAATGAGGCTGCTTGTAATGAGTAATTAATTTCGTTGTGGAATTGGAAGTAGCTAATTAACAGCAAGGGAAGGAACTCGTGTTTCTCGCCCGGGGGTGGGGGGGGGGGGGACTCCCTTATGTGAGGGGTACATGGATGCTCGTCGTACCTTTTAGGGGTCAAAATCAGGAGTTTGGTACCACATAGGGTATCCACCATCAAACACAGACATTTCTATGTAAAGCGGTACCTTTTAGGGGTCGGGTGTCAATTGAACAAAAAAGCTGTTATCAATTTACATTTTTCTTATCTTTTAGGGGTCAAAATAACCTTGAGCCACGCCCATTTTAGTACCTCTTAGGGGCCAAATCGAAAATGTCCGACGAGCATCCCTACCCCTTTTATATGGAAGTCACCCCCCCACCCCCGGGCGAGAAACACTGAGAAAGTAACGAAGTTGAAGTAATTATTCGCTTTTATCACGCAGTGGCCAGAAGAATTCCAGAAGAATAAAATTAACCTTTGTTTTAAAGAACATAGACCAACGAACCATCAAGCTTTGTAAACTACTAAGATGCAAGGACCAATTCGGATGAAGTGCAAGTACCGGATCGCCTTGGATAGGATCTAATCAGCAAATATATACGAATACTCATTGAATACTAAGACAAAATGAAAGGCTGATTGGGTGGTTAGAGAAAATATAAAATTATACATTAAATATTTGTTCCTACAGTACGATCACTCTGTTATGCTTTGCGCGCTATCTGAGCAGCCATTTCACAGTCACAGTTAAAAAGTTTGGTTTTGTACGAGTGGTCTTTCAATATTTTGAAAATCATCACGGTCCTCTTATTTTGTGTGATAGTTTCAATCTGATTTTGGACAGTTTCTTTTGTAGTTTTTCTGTTTAGTTTAATAGTTTCACGAAGCGGAAATAAACAAAACAAAAGGCCGCTAAGCATCATGGTTGGGCCATATTCTTTAAGGTTTTTTAAAATCTTAAGCCGCAGAGTTGTAACAATTCCATGAAAAATTGTGTTTTCCAATCCATATCCTACGAGTGAGCACAGCGAGAACCTTTATTTCAGTTAAATTACCTCTCGCGTTCTGATGCTCGTTCGGTCGGTGATATAAATCTTGGTACATCGACGAATGCAAAAGACAGCTTAATAACGCCAAATTTTACCGACAACTAAACGAAGACATAACTTCTAACATACAAGAACGCATTACAGTGTATGTCAACAGAATGTACACTGACAACTCTATCAATGACAAGACGAGACAATACTTAATACAAACTGATGTTAAACCAGGACGCTTCTACATTCTACCTAAAATACACAAACCTGGTAACCCAGGACGCCCTATTGTGTCATCTAATAACCATCCCACTTAACGCATATCCCACTTCGTGGACTTAAACCTTTAGTTAGTAAATTTCCTTCTTTCGTTAAAGACACTAATGACTTTCTTAATAAACTCCTTGCTATCCATAATTTACCCGCAAACTCTTTATTAGTTACCCTTGATGTCTCATCATTGTATACTAACATTCCGCATAATGAAGGCATTAACGCCTGTGATAAATTTTTGCGTACTCGCCGCGCTCATATAACCATTCCTACTGGCACACTCTGTGACCTTATTCGCATGATTCTTACCATGAATAACTTTTCTTTTAATGACAACCATTACCTTCAAATCCACGGTACGGCCATGGGTACCAGAATGGCCCCTTCTTTTTCTAACCTGTTTCTTGGCTATTTCGAAGCTAATGCCCTTGAAAAAGCCCCATTTCAACCTCACACCTGGCTACGATACATCGATGATATATTATTATGATCTGGACAGAAGGACTGGATAACCTAAAAATATTCATCGATTATCTTAATAACATTCACCCTACCATTAAATTCACCAGCTCACACTCTTCCACTAACGTACCTTTCCTTGACGTTAATGTTTCTTTAAACAATGGTAATATTGAGACTGACCTTTACACTAAACCTACTGATAAACACCAACATTTACTCTATTCGTCTTGCCATCCCCAACATACCAAAAAAGCTATTCCTTTTAGCTTAGCCCTCCGTTTGCGACGTATCTGTTCTACCGACGAATCTTTTAAGACCCGTACTGCTGAATTAACTACATACCTCCTTAAACGAGGCTATAACCGCACCTTCCTTACTAGACAAATACAACGCGCTGCCGATATTCCTCGCACTCTCACTTTACAAACGAAAGACGCACACAGTTCTAACCGTATCCCTTTTGTTATTACTCGGGCTGCCTGTGGCAGCGCCGAGTCTTAAAATGCAAGTCTTTTTTTTTTTTTTTAATCCATGTCAGACGGCTTCTGCGCATGCGTTAAAGGTCAAATTCGAACCAATCAGATTGCACTGTGCTGGTCACGCAAACAAAGGTTAGATTTCCTCAGGCGCGCTCAGATAAGAAAGTTCAAAGCTCAGACTAGGCGAGACAAGGAGATATCAATTTCAAATAGTCATTGTCAGAAATCTATTCCATCGTGGGCAATTATGCAATACAACCTAAATTTGGGTCAGGTCCATGTTTTACGACAGAATAACCAGAGTCTTTCTACTGGATTCGGAGAGCTCGAGACATTATACAAGTCTGCTAATATGGGGAAAACTGAAACAAAAAATGAACTTTGACGGCAGAAACTCTCATATTTGAGCCAAGCGGAATATTTACATGATCCGCTAAGATTTTTACAAATCTAATTAGTTAAGCAGATGTACGCAGTGTATGCCAACTGAAATGCTGTGCCCGTTTTCTGGTTACGGCTCAGTGGGGCAACTACACGAACAAGAAGCATGAACTGCCAGCAAAGAGAGAGGAATTGATCGGAGACGTTAAATTACGTTACTGTGAAGAGGATCAAAATTCAAGTTCTTTGAGACTGTCTTCTGCCGTGACTCGTGAGAGAAATTGGAAAAGATCTAGCTGTTTCATTCAGACACTGGCAAATTTATTGAAAGCTACGGGCTTACTTTATGAGATTATTATTCATTGTGGAATGAAAGGAAACAGGTTAGCTGAAAGTTAAGTTCGAGGTAGGCTTCGACTTTCATTCCGATTCAGTGCATATGTGCACGAAGGTGGAATGCTTTCAACAACACTAACAAAAGACTGGAACCAAAACGAAAGATTCAGTTACGTAAGTACTGTAAGTAAACTCTTTTAGATTTGAATACATTTCCTCTCAGTTTGTCTGTTAATGTACTTTTTCTTCTAATTATCGCTTTATTTAACATCTCTGTGATTTAGAGTATGCGTACCTCAGAATAAATTATTTGAAAGGTCAACTGAACTCTTGTGTCGATAAGCCCAAATGTTTTTGTAAAACAGTCTGTGAATTTGAGAAGCGGACTTAGAAGAGCTTTCTAATTAGGAATTACATGTTTTTCTTGCTATGAAATTTATGTTTCATTTCACATTTATTCATACAGTTTTAGCCGGACATTTCCCCGAGTTTTTGATCTATTTTCAATCAAATTCAAATGAAAGTGTATTTCATCTTCAAATTATCTCATGTGGCCCGAGTGAAAGGCCAGATGGGCTCTTTTCTACTTTCAACACACAGTCGCTAAACTGTACGAAATCTCCAAGAATAAATCCCTAATGTCCAAACTAACGGGAAAAACTGAAAGAGGAAATCCTTGTGAGAAATCGACGTACATATGAAGCTATATAAGTTATCATCGACTATATGGGAGTCAAACATCGAGCTGCTATGAAACCGCTTGTGACAGTTTGTTTACGCACTTTCATGACAAACGAACGTTTCTACTTTCGACACAACGGTCGCTAAACTGTACGAAATCTCCAAGGATATATCCCTAATGTCCAAACTAAAGGGAAAAACTGAAAGAGGAAATCATTGTGACCAATCGACATAAATATGAAGCTCCAGAAGTAATTATTGAATACATGAGAACCCATAGAGAAAACCGACATTTGTGGCGTAACTGAACTCGCACTACAGCATAGCTTGAAATACTGTACGAAAACTCCCGTTTAAAAATTTGCTGATGCCGAAAGGACCGTAGCATTTAAACAAGATATCCTTCTGACCAATCGACATACATATTAAGCTGTGAAAGTATGTTTCCATTCCATAACAGCCGATAGTGCAAACTAGTAAACTGCCACTAGTAAATTGACCTTGCGTACTTCCGCGAGTACTGAACTTTCTAGCGTCAAATGCATGTCAGTGTTACGTTTCCAAACTTTAGGACAAGAAATCTTCCATAGAATGTTCTATTTTTTTTTACAGCTGAGAACTGTATTATTAAACTGATAAGAAATAAAACAATGGTGCCATTTGAAGAATTATATCATGTCAAAAGTGCAAAGGAAGAAATATATATCTACGGACGCGAGCAGCTCGATCGTTTCACTTTGGTCAAACTCGGACTGTTTACGACTGGAACCGCTGCAGTTTTATCGGACCTGCAGACTAAATTGTAAACGTGTGGCCGTGTTCAGGCTAGTAAATCTAGCTAGCTAACCACAGGAGGTAGCGAGCTTCTTTAGTCTGAACAGTTTTTCTGCTCTGGTGATTAGCTAGCTAGTGGTCGGTGGAATACTTTGAAGTTCCAAGCTACCTAGCGAGGTAGCTTGAATAGAATCTAGCGCGCTAAAAGCCCATCGATGACAGATTTTAGTTATTTTAAGGTTTTGAAATGTACTCAAATGTCAAGTCAGTGTTATCATCCGATCTAGCCGACTTCTAGCTCTCGCTACGACCACGTTCACTACTCGCTCCAAGGTAATTTCTCTTACCACGACAACTACCGGGTGTATTGTACGTCAATTGAGCCATCATGGATAACGAGGATCGCCAAACACCAGTCAGTAGCAGTTTTTCGCACAGTTTTAATATTTTGGTTGAAATTTCAATTGAGCACTTTGGCGGTCAATTATTTGCGATTACGAAACACTTGCGCCAAGGGCAGTTATAGACCAAATTTCTATCTTTTAGAGATCTTTAGAGATAGAAACAAACCAGAAGAGGGAAAAACAAAAAGTAAAACCTACTAAGTTACTAGGTCTGAACAGTACTAATTTATTAACTAGCTGCGAGTTGCTGACAGATATCTCAAGACTCTAGCTAGCTGCACGATAGTAGTCTGAACATACATACACACATGAATAAGTAGTGTTTTCAATAAAAGATCAACTACTTTAATTTACATACGAGAAAACAAAAATATTAAATTACATACATGTATATATATACTAGGGGAGCAGAGAATGAAAGTCACCGCGCTACCGGCCACTCCTAAAGACTGCTAATAATTCTTCCCTTTGGTTATTACTAAGAGGATTTCAAATGAAAGTGTATTTCATCTTCAATCTCATGTGGCCCGAGTGAAAGCCCAGATGGGCTCTTGTTACTTTTAATCCATCCCTTCCACATATCTCTAACATCATTAGGAAACATTACAGCCTGCTGCTCTCTTCTAACCGCTGTAAGAAAACCTTTCAACACTTGCCCATGGTAGCCTTTTAGACGTACTACCAACCTGCGTGACCTACTAGTTAAAGCTACACTCCTTTCTAACTCGACTAATTCCCAGCTCCAACTCCCACCTGGCTCGTTCCGTTGTAGGAAGAACTGCGCCACTTGCCCTTACATTTCTGACGGACTTACTAACTATACTTTCTTTGCTACCGGTGAAACGCGCTCTATCAAATTTAACCTGACCTGTAACACCAAAAATCTAATCTACATGATTCAATGTAACCGCTGCAATCTACAATATATAGGTAAGACTAAACGACGCTTAAAAGACAGATTTAACGAACACCGCCGGACGATAGATAACTCTAACAACAAATCTAAACCCACAACAGTTGCCGAACATTTTCTTAATTCTCCTAATCACACTGCCAACGACATGCAACTTATTCCTATCGAAAAAATATTTTCTAAGAGAGACTCTATACGTAAGGCCATGCAGAGAAGCGTTTTTAATCGCACAGGCGAGAACACTCGAACCTCATGGCCTTAACATCCGGGAAGAGTCATACTAGATATCTATTTTCACCTTCTTAACATTTTTTCACGATCTATCATATTGTAATCTGTTTTATGACAGCTCAGTATCAAGTTCAAAAATACACGCCAATGTAAATTTTCTTCATTGTACCTGAAGAAGGCTGGTGTGGCCAGCCGAAATATTGTACCACTAATTTCAAAATTCTACGTTGTATCGGTCTTTGCTTCTTCATGGTGATATAAAGCTCTTAACTCTTTCGTGTCCGGCTAGGTAAATATCCGACTTCCAGGTCGGGTAAAAACAAATTTTCTAGCGTCGTAGTGTTACTTCCGATTGCCCTGAAACTCGCTGTACGGCGTGACTGTATCCTAAGCCAATCAGACAGCGAGTTTTATCGAAATCGATCTAACGAAACTCATGATTGGTTACTTTTTGTTTCATTGTATTTCTCCGGGCCTCGTGGAGTTAGTTCAAGAAAATGGCGTCGAACGCGAAGGCTCCCAGGACTTCAAAAACCTACAATCTCGATGAAGTATTAGCTTGTCTTGACGAGGAAAGTAGCGGAGATGAGAAAGAAAGCGGTGAAGGAATGTCAAGTGGCGAGGAATCGGAAATAGACCACCAGCTTTGCAATTCAGGCGAAGATTCGAGGTGAGAATGTGATCAAATTTTTGAGCACGTATGTTGGGAAATCACATGTTCGATTTGGTGACTCGAAAGGCATTGAAATCATGTTAGATTTGTTTGAAACCTCTCTTATTGTCTCAAGAAGATGTCTGGATATATCCTTGAGAACATATCTGGAGGATATAATGTTTTTTCAGGGCAGGAAAAACGAAATCAAAAAGCATATTTTAGGTGACGCGTTGAATGAAATTTGATCCCCACGGTCGCGTCTGAATTTATGCTGCATCATTCGTTTTGGCGTTGCTGTCGATTTTCTGGAAAGATTTCTGCTCTAAATGAAACTCTACTTTACATATTACGTTAGTTATCTTTTTTTGAGCTTTTATATCTAAAAATATATGATTTTACTTTGTGAATTTGTATAATTTATTTTACACATTTTTATAATATCCAACTTATCTGTTGTCCTTTGTTTACAACTAGAAATCACTAATTATTCAGCAACCTGAAACATATAAAATTGTTAAATTTTGCATGGGCCTGTTGTGATATGAAAGTAAAAGGGTACAATGTTGTTTTCCTTTTATTATAGTGATGGAGAACAGGCTGATGAAGGCGGTGATGACGACAATGCTGGTGATGACCATGGTGCTGGTGGTGATGACGATGATGTTGGTATTGACCACGGTGCTGGTGATGACGACAATGGCGGTGATGACGACAATGGTGGTGATGACGACAATGGCGGTGATGATGAAAATGTCAGTGGTGACGACTATGCTGGAGATGATGACGGTGCTGGTCGTGGTGTCCCCCGTGGTCGTGGTGTCCCCCGTGGTCGTGGTGTCCCCCGTGGTCGTGGTGTCCCCCGTGCTCGTGGTGTCCCCCGTGCTCGTGGTGGCCCCCGTGTTCGTGGTGGCGCCCGTGCTCGTGCCCGTGCTACAGCATCTACAGTAATCCAGCCTCCAGGACAGTTTGATGTGGTGCACATGCCAGTTTACTCTCAAGACGTAAGGAGAAATTGTGTGGTGTGCTACCAGCAGGGTAGAGGTGAAAAGAGGATTGCCTCGTATTGCAGTGCACCTCAGTGTGGGAAGTACCTTCACATCACCAAGGACAAGAATTGCTTCCAAGAATGGCATAGCAGGGAGTACCATAGGCAATAATTTATATTGTACTGCATTTTGTACAATATAACATGTTGACTATTCATAAGTAGATTTAATTACCACTTGAAGGCGGGGAGGGGAGGCAGATTCAGATTCTCTGACGTTGCCTGGTGTCATGGTTGGCCCTTCCTTGGCAAAGTAATGGATGTTGTTACTACATCCATCCAGCTGAAAACAAAATAGTGCTAAGACAGTGTTAGTAACACATGTATGTATTTGTTTATTTCATTTGAAGTGGTGCAGACACAATCTACCTATACTGTTATTTTTCCGAATTTTCCTCTATTATGACGTTTTGGGGTAGTGTGACTGTAAATATTCTTATGTCCATTCCTTTCATTCTATTTCAGCCATATTTGATGGGCATGCTTACCACTACATCAAGGTAACTTTTTGCTTTCAACTATTTACCAAACTACACATTATGTGGACTCCAGTTCAGTTTTTCTCTAGATGTCGTAGCTATTGGTCACCAATTTATGCTAATTTATACTAATTTATGTTAATTACATTGTGCCAGATGCGAAAAGTGAAGCCCAATTTTGAAAGTATATTTATCAGGCTTCATAAAGACATGCATCTTTCCATACTGTTATGAATATTGTTAATTTTTTATTATGTTTTATATGATTTTCCTCTATTATGACGTTTTGGGGTAGTGTGACTGTAAATATTCTTATGTCCATTCCTTTCATTCTATTTCAGCCATATTTGATGGGCATGCTTACCACTACATCAAGGTAACTTTTTGCTTTCAACTATTTACCAAACTACACACTATGTGGACTCCAGTTCAGTTTTTCTCTAGATGTCGTAGCTATTGGTCACCAATTTATGCTAATTAATGCTAATTTATGTTAATTACATTGTGCCAGATGCGAAAAGTTGAAGCCTAATTTTGAAAGTCTATTTATCAGGCTTCATAAAGACATATAGCTGTCCATATTTTTGTTAATATGTGCTACATAACAAAATTAAATCCAAAACAACTCATTTTTTCCAATTTTGGTCAAAGACACTAAAGAGTTAAGCTTGTCGAAAGAAACATGCAGGCGGGAGCCAACTGATCCGGATCCTCCCTTCATCTGGGCCCGGTTGTTCGAAGCAAGGAAAGCTTTATCCCGTACAGTTTACCCTCGGGTTACCCTCGGGTTAGCGATTTAACCCCGGGATAGCGCTTACCCTTGCCTCGAACAATCGGGCCCTGATGACAAATAAAGGCTTACCTGGAGCACATGACAGGAGCTAAATACACGTGATAAAATCTCCAAATTTATATACTTTATATCACTCTTTATTTCTCGACATTTAAATGCACGTGTGTATTCCGTCAGTCTTATCAGTACACAAAGCATTTTCTAAACACTCGGCTCTGATGTGCTTCTCTTTGAAAAATAATATCTCCAATTGTAGATATTTTTCAGCGATAGGATTTGGTGCATTATACTTATGATTGCATTTATTGCTCAAAAACCTTTAAGAGAGGGTCCATGTGAAAACCATGCAGACGAGTCTACAGTGCACCTCTCCGATTTCCTTTAAACTTGGCACACATTCATATCTTAACTAGCTAATGTCCCATGTGAAATAGTTTGGCTGAAATGTAAAAGGCCTTTGAGATATGACAATCAAACTGTTTGACCCCCTGAAATGCTCAAAATCAGAGCAAAATATACCTTATGTTGTAACATGTCGCAATCGCAAATGATTTTAAGTAGAAAGATAATATTTTTACCTGCTTTAGTACTAAGTCCCGTCAGCATATTAAAACCAAAATCAACTAATTTTACTTATATTTTGTCGCTTCTGTCGAATTTTTATTTAACGCTACTTTGATAGGTCTTTTTAAAACCCGATAAATGCTGTCTGGCAATGGCCGTTTGCAGAGTTGCGGCCTTCTTTTCTTTGAATTTAGAAATATTCCTAGATTGACTTACAATAGATCTTTGCATCTGGTAAAAAAAATCTCTGTAAAGTTAATGCTGGGTTAGAGATTACGCACTCTCAAAATCCGCAATGTTCAGTTATTAAACAAACGACGATATGGCGACACGGCGATTTTTTTCCGATTAAAATCGGAATGCACATTCATTTTCAATATTATTTTAGTTTTGAAGGGTGACCAAGTCCATCACCCGATATGCAGATGTCTAAAGTGACTGAATTATTGTCGAGTTTGACGGAGTCAAAGCTGAAAAATAGGTACTCATAGTCTATGGCAGTATCTTCGTTTAAAATTGTTGATTGGATCAAAGACAATGAATTTTCTTTGACTATGATATATAGAGGATTTCAAACTACGCTACGCTTTAAATACAGCTTCTAATCCGGCGAGTCACTCTGAATTTTGCGAGCCTCTGTAGCGGGGTGAATGAGTGACAAGTAGAAATGCACGTATACAGTCGTATTTAGGTTCTTCAGCCGATTCTCTATTCAAGTTTTTAGTTTTTATTCTGTAAAGAAACGATGTTTTCTTTTCATAATAAAAAAAACCTAATGGTTTCGTTTTCTTGGAAGCCCTTTATTATATGCTCATCGAATAGTTGGCCAAGTTAGAACCGTTTAGATTCAGCAACGGGAAGCCATTCTGATGTCGTTACTACCTTGTTACGGACTCAATTTGTTTCAATCTTGTGCATAATATTCTGTTCGTTCCGTTGAAATACCAAAATGCGTGTATAATCCATGAAATCAAATGTGGTATCACCGAAATAGATGAAATCACTTCAGTGATATAATGATATCTCAAGAATTGCGTGACAGGAACTGCGTGTAACGTCTGCACGTGTATTTCCCGCCCTATCCACGAGATGGATTTGGACTTGATCAAGTGCTCATTTTGTGTATATTCAACGAGGGAATGTGGCATATCTTCTCGGCGTTACCAGGGAAAAACAACTATATTACCGTTGAAGGCATGTCCCGACCCCCTTACCAAGAATTGTATGAAATGCCTTGGCACTTGGCGCGGATGTTGTTGATGGCGCGTGTCAAGTAAATTATCATAAAATCTATAAATATTTTCACCTGTACTGTACTGTCTAGACAGGGTATTTTATTCATTTTTGATTTTAGGTAATGCACTAGTCAAAGTAACCCCCCCCCCCCCCCCCCCCCCCCCCCCCCCCCCCCTCCTCCTCCCCCAACCCGGGACAGGGTGGGAGGGGGAGGGGGGGGGGGGTTGATTTAGACTAGTGCATAATGGCTCACTCTCTGCTTAAAGCTGCCTGTGATACACTTGTATGCGATTTTTTACTGTCGTCCTCGTATCTCTTTATAGCGGAGCTCGTTGCATAAAAAAAGAAAAAGAAAATCAATATGGAAAACAAAAGATAAAAGAACAACCCACACAAGTGAAAAAAAAATCACGCCGCGCGCCTCGCCCGCTCGCAGACGTAAAGGTCGGTACACACGAAGAGACAAGTCACGTGTCCTGATATCCTGTTCCCCGCGGACACCGGACATCCTACAGCTGAGAAACTACAAACCTCGTACACAAAGAATAACGTATTTCTTTACAGTTTTAAGGTAATAGACCAGTTCGCGGTTTATTATAATTCCGACATTTTGAAAGGGTTGTAAACATGGCGCGAAATACAGTGTTTGTATGGGAATCCGATGACAAATAAAATCCGTAAAATCGAATTTCTGAAATATTCTTCAGATACAAACTTAAGATACCAGGTAAAAGATTAATTGATCGAAATTTGAGGGATGTAGCTGTGCTGGGAAGCATGCAATCGTGGATTTAGTTTTCCATACATTTGTCTGTAAAAACGAGTCAAAGTCCGCGGGAAAATTTGCGCAAAAAAAATCAATCTTCCAGGAAGGAAGCATTTCAAAGACATTTTTTTGTTTCGATGAGGCAAAATTTGTTTCCGCAACAATGTTTTCACGTTGGCTATAGAGGAAAACAATGTTTACTAGGCTCCAGTGACACACAGCATATGTGTTTCTTAGCAACACAAACCCAGACCCCACCGGCAAGACAATTTGACACAGTGCGCATTCGTTAGTTTTTTTTCGGCAACAACGTTTCCTCGTATATCCACCCGTGCAGCAAAACATTTGTATGCTTCCTGCTCGTTCAATTAGCCACCCAGGCAACATTAAGAGAAACAGAGAAGCGCAGTGTTCGCGCCTACGCCTTTTCGATCCCTCGTGCCTCGATCGGATGATCACGTAAAATGGCGGTCCCGTCTCACGCAATCTCGTTCTCATAACCCGCGATCTTTTGGCCAGTATCTTGGCGCTGGTCAAATGATCGCGGGCTCTGGGAACGAGATTGCATCTCACGACGCTCGTATTCATCAGCAGCTGTGTATCACAGGATGCTAAGGAACCACTTTGGACGTTAAACAAATACCTGGCAGTGACCACCCTCAGTGCTTGTTGGTCAGCCGCATTAATGGGAAGATAACTAACATAACTACTCATGCTTGTAAACTGCGTGGCTTACCGTGTGTCTGAACAAGCGCCCCCGCACATACATGTATATGTAAATCCAGCGTAATTCAGGTCTGGATAAAGTCTGTCACGATCCACACAATATGTTTCATCGTTCACCCAGATGTTTTCTGAACCCTTTTCTAAGATAGTTTGTAGCAATAGCAACATACGTCAGACATTTCTGAACTTCGCTTTCCAGGATGGCACTGCGCTCCAGTTCGGCACCGACACAGCTGATTAGGCCATCCCAATAAAATGCAAATACGTAGAGAGCTAGGAAAAGAGGTGTAGTTGAAAGTATGTTCTTCAAAAAAAATTTTTAAACTTTTCCCAAAAATTGGGTCAATGTCAAGCTTTGTATTTTTGTTAACTTTTCCAAAAAAAATTGGGTCGGTCTGGCGATTGGAAACGGAACATTTTATTGGGATGGCCGTATGTGGGTCGTGTGAATATACAGGATATATGCACGGTATGTTAGAAATCATTTATAATTCATTGTTGTGACCTTGTGTATGAATGTATGCAAACATTTGACCCCATAACAGTTACATATATCAGGTGCATCATGGGTAATTTTAACCTATAATCAGCTTGAAAAAATTAAAGTTTTGCAAACAAAATTATGTAGATGTATTAAGTAGTGCATTATGATTATTTTCAGTTCTGTTTCATGAGATTCATAAATATTTCAATATAAATTACCCACTCTGGTATATATGTTGGGCACCACAGACGAAATGATAAAACACCGGATCTCCTAGCGTGTAGGGATCTGATCAGCAATATATATATATAAATAGACAAGAAAGGAAAGGCTGATTCAACGGTAGAGAGTTTTTTCTTCCAATATTCCACATGGAATGTACACATATGTGTTCGGGCTACCTGTGGTGCACAACAGCAGACTGGGTTCTAGTCCTAAATAAAATGGCGGATGCTACAAAGCCATCTGTATAAACTATAATGGGTAAATGTTCTTTCGGTGTAAAATCTACAAGAAGATAATTATCGTAAGTTGTGGCTTCGAGACCATAACAGAGCTGGGGAGGAGAGCACAAATAAGGCTAGAATCAGGTATGCATTTATCGCTGATTCATCCTTCGTATTACTAATTTCTCTTATTTTGAAGTTGATTGTTAATTAGTTGTTGTTTATTGCAAAACCATAGGCATAAGTGACAAATAAATTTATCACCCAGTTATTTTAGGGCTATGTTTCTCATTCCTGTCCGTTATTTGTCCCGTTATTCTGCACACGATACAGATTGCATCTGGCGTTGATTGTTTATTTACGTTGGACCCGGGCGTTGGGAGTATGTTAGTTTGGCCTCACTGCTCCTAAGCTGAATAAACTTTACAAACTTTTTAGTCCCCAGTTGTATTTCCAAATGACTGATCTACAAAATAATAACTCTCTCATCTTCTACAATTTCGCCGCATCGATAGTATTCGAATGTCATTTTACCCTAAAATTTGACTTTTTGAAAAATAATTTCGGAAGTCACTTGTACATGAAAGCCTTACTCCTTGAATACTGAATATTTGTTGGCACTTATATCATAATTAAATTGCAATTGGTCGTGTTTATGCTGTAGAAACGTTTTGTGTTTATAGCTTATATGGTTTGTTCAAAAATATTCTGTAAACATGACTAAAAATACATAGTGGAAATACCCCTCAAACCGAGACAGTTCGTACTGACCCCCATATCTCTTACAGTTTTTGGAATTTTTCCAAAATATTCTACCAAGTCTAATGCCAGGCCAATAGTAACATATGTGCAAAATATGAACAAAATCTGAGATGTACCATGTAGACTCATTTTTTCAGGGTGCATGGTTTTCACATGGATGCCCTCTTAAAAAAATTCTCTGGAGCGGTTTTCTAGAAAACCTGAAATTTGTAGATTTTGAGGTTTTTGCCATTTTTCGACTTGTTTACTCTCTTAAATTCAATTCAATTCTTTATTATGCTCATTACATAGATTACATAGATAAGAGAAACTTGATACACACTTAAAAGTATATACATTAATAGTAGCACTTTACAAAATCTTAATTGACATTTGAGCCTGGGAGCTAAATAAACCATAAAGTTATCGAGTTAGCCCCCAGCTCATTCTGGGCCGGTCTAACTATAAATGGATATTAGGAAAGCAAAGAGATATAACGGCAGTATAATATTGAAATAAGTTTGAATAAATCAGTGATATGAATTATTGATTCAGGTGCGTTGCTCTAATAGTAAATATTGTTTTACATTTTTTTGAGAATGAAAATAGAGTTAGTTCCTTAGGGTGAGCAGGGAGCCTTTTGCCACATTTCAGTCGCGATGTAAGAAATTGTTTGTTTTCCAGTATTTGTTCTAACGCGTGATTTGTAAAAAAATTGGAATAGCCGCGTACCAAGCCTCCTCCGCAGGCAACTCCCGTAAAACTCTTCTGTGCGTTTGCCCCACCCCCTCCCCCTCACCCGAACCTTCCACAGGAAGCCCGCTCAGATGATCCTTCCACCACAGGAATCCCGGTGATTCAAATTTCTTGTTTCTTATTATTTAGGAGTTGCCTGCGGAGGAGGCTACCGCGTACCTAGTGTTGTGGGAGTGAACATGGCTAGCGTATTGGAAGAAAACATTGAATATAGCTGGTAGTTGTCCTTTGTGCCATTGATGGCGGAATTTTAGTGCGTTTAAACGATAAACATTATTTACTATGAGAATGTCTAGGACTGATTAAGCAGGTGTGGGGCGCTTTTTGTATTCTTCCCAAATGAAACTTCAAAAAATATTAACCTTACGACTTGGTTTTGTTTTGTTTGTACTTTTTTAGGACTGATTTGTAGGCGCTACCCCATGCTAGTATAGCGTACGAAATAAGGGGATATATTAGGTTGTAGTACAGTTGTTTTAACTGTTGTAGAGATAAAAACATGTCTTAATCTAGATATTATTCCAGTGTTTTGGGATATGCGAGAGTGTGGTACTTCCAAGATAGTGTTATCGATCATTACCCCTAAGTATTTGATGTGGTCTTTCCTGTCCAAATAACGGCAAAATAGATATTCACAATCTTTTTCTGCTTTTGCTAGCACAATTTTATTTCGCATCAAGATTTAATAAGCTTTGGTGAACTAGTACTTTTAATCAGGTTGGATTCTAATCACTTCTCCATACGAATATTTAATGTATCTTGGGGTCTATATTTTAGTGGCTCGGTGGCTCGGCAGTCCACTGCTGTACCACCGAGCCAGTGGCCCAGTCTTCAGGACATATCGAGAAATGACCCTGCCCTTCTGTAGTGTAGCCACGATTTTTTACCCCCAACGTTTAAGTATTGTTTCCAAAATAGTGTGTGGATTATTGGTATTGTTTCCAAAATAGCCTCGCTACCTGACTATGAATATTAAGTTAAAACAAGAAAATTCTCGTTCACTTTGTTCCTTCTTCGGTACAACTCTTAGCTGGCTTTGTTATTCATTTTCAATCCAACCCGTTTATGAGCATTTTGTTTGTTTCTTTTCATCGTTGGATATTTCTCAGTTGTCGTGTTCTCATAAAAGATGGGTAAATCTGTGTTTCTGTTGTTCAGTGCCACGGTGCTGGCAATGTCTCTCTTTGCTGGTTCAGTGAACACCAGCGAGATGGACGAAGACAAGGATTCAGATCAACATATAGTTCAACGCAGTTCTCCCACTTCCCTCGCCGATGTTATCAAACTGTTGAAAAAGCTGGAGGCAAAGTAAGAATATACTTTTAGGTGCTATACTCAAAGAGAAAAATTCTTGAAATTAAATATTTGTTAGCGGTAGTTCAGTAAGCTTTGCTCTGAGTACAAGTAAAGAAACCAATAAATTCAAGATTTCCGGCAGGTTCCTAAAGCGGCCCCATGTAGTCAAACGAGCATGAGAGTTCAAACTCTCACTCTCGTTTGACCGGGCTGCATGATAGTCGATGAGAGTTGAAGAAAACTCTCATTTAACTCACATGGCCTCAACTCTCATGCGCTATCAACAAGTCAATTATAAAACTATAAAAACTTAGAATGGATTAAAATCAAAATTCAAACATAATTCATATTCACTCTTTTTTTCAAATTTTCAGAGTGTATCAGTTGGCATCTAAGCGCACGGTGTTGCTGAGAGGTAAGTTAGGATTCCTTTAATCTTAGCCAATAAAAAATAAAATAAAATTACGTTATAAAAAAAAGCTACATGGAAAGCTACATACATGTAACATGATTAAGATTGAATTGTTTTAAACCTAGCAAACTCTCACTAGTTTTTACAGGAACTAGTTACCTATCGTATCTAGCAAATCTTAGTTTCGCATATTTTCAAGGCCAATAAATTCAGTCAAATAATTAAGAGATACATTTGTTTTAATCAATCCAATGCTTGCATGCATGCATAACTAAATAGAGTAAATCACCCCGGCTCACTTTGATTTGTGAATTATGACTCAGAATTCAATAAAACGAAGCATTCTTTGTGGTAGTTTTTATATCAACCTTTTGAAAACTCGTCAGGTTGAGAAAATTAAATTAGTTCAGTAAAACTATTCTTGCAGACAGAGCGGATTTGTAATTAATTACATGCAGGAAATATTTTCTTAGTACGATTGTAAAAACGTTTCCTTGACCGCCTCTCAAGCTTAGGCTTTGGATTTGGCTTAGATGCCTTAGATGAGTAATACATTCAGACTTGCATTATATAATCGAAGCTCGATTAGCGTTATTCCTGGCCGAATTGAATTTTAACTGAGGATTTTAGTTTTCTTGGTAAAAAATAAATATATTCTAGGATTACAAGTAGAAAGGTACTACTCATTCCTCATTAAACAATATATACTGAGTCACTCTTTAATCCCAAATCAGTAAAAGTCCACGAATAAGCAATTAAAGACTGTCCTTTTAATATATTCCTGGATTAGTTAATAGGGCTTTGAGGAACTGGATCCAGCTGGTTATTTATTAAATGATTTTTTAAATGTTTTTTCATGTCTCTCTCTACATCAGGCCAAAAAGACCAAAAAGATAGTAAAACGGTTATCATTGTTACTAGGAGTCTTTTTTTTGTTACAGGTAGAGACGGACGCGACGGGGCACCTGGTGTACCGGGTAAAGATGGAACCCCTAGTGTACCCGGTAGAGACGGAACTAAAGGTAAGAATTTATGAATTAACTAAAGTTTGTAACAACCAATAAATGTATTTTATTCAGTTTTGTTATGTGTTTATGTAATAAGCAACATTTATTTAATTTAGGGGTTGGAATATGCTCTTTAAATCTGAGTTCATATTTATCTTACTTTATTATTATTCGGTATTAGGAAGATCTAAGACAATGAACGAGGTAGTTGACAATATTCAAACATTTCTGATTCAGTTTTTTTATAATTTATTAGTTGCAGCTATAAATTAGGAATCTGTAAAGTAAAGAATGCAATTTTAATTTTGTTCATTTTTTTTTTACTGTACTCGATTAGTTTTACAGCTACGTGACGTCATGGGAGACCAGTAACACCACCTCGAAGTTTTAATTCTACGCCATTTTGAAAAGTTTGCAACATTTCCTAGCGTGGTTACTCAGTCCCCATACAAACCTTTGTAATTCGGACACGCTTCGTCAAAGCGCTCTGAAGAAAATTGTAGGCTATGCATATTGGCCGGTAACAAAACGAGCAGGGGACTGGGACCTAGCTTATCAGAATTAATCTAATTCTAAAATGAAGTTCATCACATCATATATAGAGCATGTTGAAATTAGCATTTGTGCCAAGTTTGATGTAATTCAAGTGAATCTTGTCTGAATTATAAGCAATTGAGGGACAATTAACGTTAAATAATAAGAGAGTTTGTATGGGACAATTGACATATTTGATGCCTTCTAGCATCGTCAATATTGAGCCAAAGTTCACCAAACTTTCCAGACTAGCTAAGTTTGATCTGTGCTTTTGGAAAATAATGCTCACTTTGACTAGTTATTAATTGAATTAGTTTTACTGACTCGGTTCCAGTCCCCCACTCGTTTTGTTACCGGCTAATTAACACTGAGACTTCAGACCCAAAGCGTTAACATGTAACACTGTATAATTGGACAATAACGGTCAAAACTAGCAGAAAAGTATCTCTCAGTATCAACTAATATCTGACCTGCTATCAGGAGAAAAGGGGAAACCTGGTAAGCCTGGTACCAACACTGGTACTGCAGGCCCTCCCGGTCCCAAGGGACGAGCAGGAGCCACGGGGAGGCCTGGAGCGAGAGGACCCCAGGGCACAAAAGGCGACAAGTCAGGGGGAGTGCAGTATGTACGGTGGGGGAGAACCACGTGTCCTTCAGGCACATCGTTAGTCTACAAAGGTGAGGAGAGTTTTGTTACCTTCTTCGGTATAAGAATTCGCTGTTAAAACCAGAGAGCAAGGAAACATTTGAATTCATTCATCCCTCATAACGGTAAAAACCCTTTCCTGTCGTCTACTCAAGTGGTTCCCATGATGCACTGCACACATCATTAAAACCCAGTCCTTTCCTCGTTCTTATAGTCACGGCCGGTCAATAGCCCACTTTCGATATATGCTTTACTTGTCACGAAAAAGGATTCAATATGAGGCTCGGCGGAGAATACATTTAATTTACCCCGGAGCTTCATATTGAGCCGTGTGTGAAAAGTAAAGCATATATCGAAAATGGGCTATTTCCCCATCGTCGTCGGCTGTGATTCATATTTCCCTTGAACACGGTCAAAACAGCGTAAAGTCTTTCATTTAACTTGCTCTCTTTTATTACACACTATAGCCATCTCCGACATTTTTTATTTTGTATATCTTTTACATTGTACTAACGTTTTATTGGATTATTTACTAGGATAACAATTATAGCTGTTCTTATCTTCTCTCTGCATTCTTTGTAGGTCGAATGGGAGGAGAAGGACACCATCACTCAGGGGGAGGTAGTAACTACGTGTGTCTCACTGAGAGCCCCAGGTTCGGTCGATACAGGGATGGGTACCAAGGCAATGCCTACATGTACGGTACAGAGTACGAAGTCAGCTATTTCAACCCGTTTTCTCGTAACGTCCATGATCATGACGCCCCCTGTGCCGTCTGTTACGTCACGTCACGTGGTTCTAAGCTGATGATGCCAGGGACGTACTTATGTCCCGCGGGATGGACCCGCGAGTACCATGGCTACATGATGTCGGAACGCCACAATCACCCCCATGCGAGACGGTTCGTCTGCGTTGACAAGGATGCAGAGACTATCCCTGGGAGTAGTTCTAACCATAACGGTGCCCTTCTGTATCCCGTGGAGGGGGTATGTGGGTCGCTACCGTGCGGGCCTTACGTCAACGGTCGTGAGCTGACATGCGCAGTGTGTACCAAATAGAGAACAATAAAAGGCATCCTAATCCCGCAGCAAATGCATCTAAAGTAATTGAAAACGACAAGGAGTTAAGATAAACAAAGCATAGGGGAAGCGATAAACTGAATTTAAAATCTAATATTTTAAATAAATGGCAACAAAAATACATGTTTTTGTTCAAAAGTCGCGAAAGACAAACATATACTGAATAACTGAAAAGGGATTAAAGCATCTTGCCTTGTATCAATGTGCTGTTCTGTTGTCCACTACTGCGGGACTGTAAAGCATTCCTTTTCTTGTTGTGAACTTCTGTCCAGAGTCGAGCCGGGTGATGCAATCCAATATAAATTGCAAGGCATGTCCCATCAAAAACGAGAAAAGACTGGGCGTAGATCTGTGAGTCAGTAAGATCAGATCGAAAAAAGTTAAGCATTTACCCTGTTCCCGCTTTATTTGGCTTTGTAGCTTGGAATAAAGTGGGTTTCAGATATAAAACCTTCCCCGAATTTCGCTCCAATGCTCACGAACAATGGTGCCATTGTTCGATCGAATGCGGTCTATTAGGCAAGTTTTCTAAACTCTAACGTCTCTCACATGGATTAGAAGTACACGGCGCTGGTAAATATATAAAGCGTATGTGGTTATACAAGTAACTAAATTGAAAACGGAGAGATTGCGTCACGTCTACACATGTGCTTAGTTCTAATTGAATGACTGAATGAGTGGCCAATATGCGGTTTCTTATATATTTATTCTTTTTAGTCAACCATTGTCTATTTGAGCTAATCTTGGAGTTGATTTGCGGCGCACCTGATCCCTCACTGTTATTTTCAAGTCGGTCAACGCCTCTCTATATTAATTGTGTGAAAATGACTACTTTTTCTGCTTTTGCTAGAATAGTTTTATTTGGCTTCAAGATCTAGAGTAAAGTATGCTTTGAGGAATACTTTTATTTAGTTTCGGTCCTAGTCACTTCTGTTAAGTTGACAAAAAGCTACGGTCCTTTCAACTTTGTCAACGTTTAGTACAAGGTTAGAAATTCATAGCCCAATTTATTTGGTAACTTCCTGCCAAGGGATTTTGAAAATGTTTCCACTGTGTGTCAAAAAAGTGTGATTGACTGACATCAACATTACGTCATTAGTATGGGAGACTCCAGGATACAGGATTTTATTTCCAAGTGTATATACGTCTATATCAAGGTTAAGTAAATATATTTTTTTTAACATATGTGGAGAAAATATGCGAACAACCCAAAGGGTGAACAGGGCGGTGCATACTCCCCATTAGCTACTATGACTATAACAATACTGATAAACATGAGCGTATGGACGAAATATAAATGTTAAAGACTCTATGTCGACCGGCATGCAATGCGGGCGCTTTGGAGGTTTCGTATCATACGAAACCTCGAATTTTAGCGAGTTAGACGGTATGGTTCAGTAATCTTCTTCCATCCTTGTAATCGTAGCGACTTTTTGGAAAAAAATACTCTCAAAAGACGTATAAGTCAATCAATTAACTTTACATTCAGTTATTTCGCAAAAATCATTCAATTCATACTCTTGTTAGGCCTGTTATTAGTCATGAGTTTAGAGTCGTCCATCTTAGATGGCGTCCAAGGAACCAAAACCGCAACAAGGTAGAGGAGGACGGCCCAAAACACCAGTGACTTTGAAAGTTATATACTTAAGAGAATCGGTACAAGACCAGTGGAGGGATTGGAAAGCCTCGAAGGGTTATTCAAGACTCACGGACAGTGAATTCGCTCAAGTTTTACTGCAGTAACTGAATAAGTAATACTTGAAATTATTTGCGCTCTGTACTTGAGTTTGTAGTCTGTTCTCACTCTCTGCTCTACTCACGTAAATATGTATGTTCTTATCTTTTTTACGTATTGGTCTCGTCTTCAGTTCATGTCCAATCAGCACAACAGGATCTGGAGGTGATCAGCACGAGCAAAGTCTACCTCAACAACTTTATACATGTCTATTTCTATTTTATTTCAACCATTTATCTTTTCTGTTTTCCATATATTAGTGAAATATATATATTTTTAATACAGGACCTCGCTGAAAATCACAAATTGTGAGTGGAGCTTTCCTGTCAAAATATTATTATTACTAGAAGTAATCATAGATTATCAAAGTGCGTTCGACATATTTTTTGATAGAGAAAGCACTGTGGTAACAGTCAGAAAAGCTGAAAAATTGCTGCTGACAGCAATGATGTGGATGGTATACGTAATCCTGAAAATTTTGATGTCTTGACTTATGTTAATATACAAGGGGATGCATCTGGGTGAAACTGTAATTATCTTTGTGTAACATTAAATCATTGGATGTGATGCTTATGGGGCTATATGTATACATGTGTGTTTTATATGGTTATGGCATTGATTTGAGAATGAAAATGAAAATTCGATTTAGAATATGTTTCCCGGGTAACTGTCTTCTGACTCCACTACGGTCCCTACACGCTTTCCGCCATTATCGAGATTGAGAATGATTCGTTGTTCTTTGAGGTGATTTACTAACACTGTATTGTCCTGACTATGGTTTGATTGGATCAGTTCTCAAAGTGAGGGCACGAGAACTCCCGCGCGAGCTAGATCTGTTCTAAATATAGCTCAATCCGGTCATGCGCCGACTCACAGACTTAGTATGGGAGATGGACGCTCCTGGTAATGCATACCTGCCAACTCTCCCGGTTTATGCGGGAGACTCCAGATTTTGGACCTCATCTCCCGGTCTTCCGGATAGAGCCTCAAATCTCTCGGTTTTTAGCCATGTTATGGATTGAGTTCGCCGTTTTAAATAATCTTTCTACCAAAAAGCTTGAAACTAATTTTTCCGAGAGCTTTCGGAAAGTCTTCGGAACACAATCGGGGTATCTTCGGAAAAATTCGGAAATGATTACGTCATAACAAAGCCTCAACCAACATTCTCCAGATTTTTGAACTCCGGGGGTTGGCAGGTATGGTATTGGTGGGTTCCTGTTACTGAACTCTACTCAGTAAAAAGACGGGTGTGGTGGTGGTGTGGTATGGTAGACTGATCAGTTTTGTAGAACTTTTTTTTACAATCATTGTTCGGAGTCATCAATCGAAACTGTTCAACAATTGAGACAATTCAGGCTTCTGTTTGTGCTTGGTTGTAGCTCTAAACTGCTCGTGCCTCGGAGAAGTACACGTGGCATCTCGAGCACTTCCTGAAATCATGTTTCGTCTTTTAGCGTCACGCTTCCCGTGGTAATACGCGCTAAACTTATTAACCACCAAAGTAGTGGGTAACGCAAGCAGTAACGTCATACCCAGTAACGCGCAGCCCGTGCTGAAGATTTTCCCGCCAATTGTTACAGTCACCATATCACCATATCCTACCGTTGTCATGGTGATAATAGTGTACCACAACGAGGCTGGGATACTTATGAAGCCATTTTTGCCATCTTCGCAGTAGAAGATAAGGCTGCCAAAGAGGATTACGCTCAGAGTCACACAATAAAGCAACAAGCCCAATTCTTCGTTACAAGAATGTAGGGTTTTCCAGAATATTTGCAGTCCAGTCGAGTATCTTGTCACCATCAAAATACACAAGAAGGGTAAGAATTTGAAAAGGTTTCTCAGAGGCTGGATGCTGGGGGTTATCATAGTCGAGGAGTCAATGGTGATAAGGAGGAAATGGGGTGCAAATGATAGAAAGTCGACAATCCCCAAACCACCAAAAGCGTATTTTCTTTTTCTTGGAGCAGATACGAGTCTTGCCAAGTACTCCAGTGTGAAGCAGGAGATGCCAATGAGCTCGAGTATGAACCAGATCTTTTCTATGTCTACATGACCAACAAACTCGTCCTTAGAGCGCTCTGACCTTGACTGATTTTCACAACACTTAACAACACTCATTTCTCGAAATTCAGGAAGAGTTTTAATGCTTTTAACTGTGAGTAGCAAAACCATTACAAACACGAGCCAGAATCCTAAAATCTTTCCCTTAATGCTTGCATAAGGATTGTTCAGCAGAAACCGTAAAGTATGTATCGCTCTTCGCCCGCTCTGGTAATCACTGCCACCAAGATTGCGGTTACCAAACCTTTTCGGCAACTGAACCTCCGCAGCCATGCCGAGTTCAAAGAATTGTACTTCCTTCGCGAAAACGTCTTCGGGTATGAACTCCTCGACTGTTTCAACAAGCATTCCATTAGACTGGTAGTAGAACAGAATAAAATGAAACGAGTCCTTGTCACGTTGGAAACGATATTCCTGGGCATCAGGGTCGAAGTAAGGTGCCCTTTTTCGTCGTGAGCCCAGAAGTGTATTGGGGAAGTTTGCCAAGGTTTTCTCAAGTGTCTCAAATCTTTCTCCAGAGACATTTATGGTTAGTCTTTTGCTGCTTGATAGCGGATGCTGAATGGTTTCTGTATCCGTGCTTTTGTAGCATTGGAATAAAGGTTGGGAGTCTTTAAAGTTCGAAGCCATTCCCGAGTTATTCAATTCTACTTCTTGTAGTCCATTGTGTATTAGTTCTTGTTTCTTATGTTGTTGATTTGAAAAGCTTTGGAAGAAATATTTCCGAATCTCTGTAAAAGTCAACTCGGCGAAATCCAAGCCTCTTTTAGTCGCAATTCTCGCAGTGATAGGCATTTATAAAGTATAACTATTATCTGGACCAATTAAAGTTTCCCATAGTCCAGCATGATGGATAACCGGAGAACGTTTCAATCTATGAACCTTCGGTATGAGATTCCATACTGCTGCTGTTCCTGTTGAATCACCAATACAATACATTAACCATCCCGAAGCATTCTGTATTCACACGAATTAAACATCTATACCGGGTCCTTGGGTAATCGACGTTCTTATTAACACGACCAGTTGTACATGAAAAACATCTGAATACCAAGGCTCCTTTTCTCGCTCGGAAAACTAGCAATCTATCCGTCGAAGAAGATGACAGATACTGAGATTGAGGTTATCAGCGATCCTATTCAGTGGATTTAGTCTACACGCGTATATATATAACATATCTGTCAAGACCGAGCGCTTTCAGTGTTTCGGCATGGTTAAGATTGTAGGTGATCTTGACCTAATCACGCAACCCCATTTGTTTTTATGCTCGTTCAAATGGACCCTGTCAGGAGTCCATTACCATGGTAATGAGCTCCTCAGACCCTGTCCAAAAGGCAAGCTGGTTCGACTTGTGTCAACTCGTGCTAAACATGTCGTTTAAAAAAAGTGATCGTTAGAATCTGCACGAAGCTTTCGATATGATAGTAGGTAAATTGGAGAACAGACGAAATGATAAACAACCGGATCTTCTAATTCTAGCGTGAAAAATAGAAAACCGTGATACAGGTATCCGAAGTGCGTAAAAAGAGATAATTTTTATGTGAATCATGCTTTCCTGATCTTCAGTAATTTGTTCACAGGTAGCCCAAGCTTGGGATCTGTATAACATTAACAGCATTTGTATGGGATTTTTTTAGTTTTCCATGTACAACGTAAATCTTGAATAAAACTCGACAAAAACCTATACAGTGTCTTCTTGTGTTCCTTAACTATGTCTGTGCCATGTTACAGCGAATTTCAGCGAAATTTTCCCTTAAAACCCTAACCCATACTAAGGGTTAGGGTTAGGGTTAGGGTTTTAAGGGGAAATTTCGCTGAAATTCGCTGTAACATGGCACAGACATAGTTAAGGAACACAAGAAGACACTGTATAGGTTTTTGTCGAGTTTTATTCAAGATTTACGTTGTACATGGAAAACTAAAAAAATCCCATACAAATGCTGTTAATGTTATACAGATCCCAAGCTTGGGCTACCTGTGATTTGTTCAGCTATGTTTTTTTTTCGGATTGCGCGGTCAAAGTGGGTGCTCGGTGCTAATCGCTCTTTTTCATAGTTTTAGCGGTCACAAATCTTGAGGACTCGGCTAGTTTGGCTAGCCGAAATGTAGTACGTTTAGAAGTATACACGTTTTTTCAGCTTTGCTATAGTCCTTGGACTTCTCGCTTCTATTTATTCTTCTTTGGCTATTGAGATCTTCATACAGATCCAACATTCAACTAGCACTTAGGATATTCGTCCACGGTTTTTTCTTATTCGCGAGTTATTTCACAAATCTTGTCTGTTTTTTAGGGAGTAAGTTCTGTTGATTGAAAAGTCTTTTCTAAAAATAAAAACAAATACGATACCTTTATAAATTATTTCTCTGAACTCTACTGAAATCCATCCAGAAAACGTGACTTAGAACTACATATGAGAAGTTTTGCTTTTCTCACCTTCAGTGAAATAATTTAAAATAAATGTATACGAAATATATTCTTTGCTCATAGTAGGGAAAACGCTAACCCCTATTATAGCCTTCTTGAAAATTCTAAAATTTGAAAATATCCATAAATTTAAAATGTCACTTTTTACACATAAAATACAAAATAATAAAAATAGTATTCCAGCCGTATTCTCTCATATCCTAACACCAATATCCGAAATTCATTCCTACAACACCAGATATGCTGCCCCAATTTTTTTTACAAACCGGCAGTAAAATGGCCGAACAAATTATGGGATTCATACATTTCGGTCCTCCGCACCCAAATTCTGGGAAATTTAAAGACCTTCTATACCATGCTTTCAAACAAAAATACAAAAAGTTTCTTTTGGATGACCAAATCTAATTGTAAACAAATAAAAACACCTTACATCTTTTCATAAGCATTTAATGAATGTATAGCTATATCATTATATACTTGTTTACTTACAATATCTGTATATACTAGTTACTCATGATCTTATTGATTATTATCATTATCTAGTAGTCATATAGTCACTGTAATTAAGTTATAATTTCCTTCTCTCTTTCTTTTCTTCTTTTCACGTAATACATGTCTCAATCGTCCTTACTATTAACATAGGCGGTGACCAACTCGAAAGCATTTCTGCGGCACACCTATTTTGCATATTCCTTTATTATGTTATATGTCTTTTATAATATTTGTAATTAATTATTTGTACCTATTATATGTCATGTAAACAGTGTGAAAAACAACAACTTGAAAAACATGTGTTGCTGATCGATATTGCTTTTTCCAGGATCAGCTTGCAGCCACCATGCACGTACTTCATATAAAAAAATGTCTAGAGGTATTGGCATATTATCTATATTAAGACATTTTACTAATACACATATCATAATATGTGTTGTTGTTTAGTGTTGATGTTCGAAAAACTGATATTTTTTTGTAAACTTCTGTAGGGTGAATATGGATCGTTATTTTTGCCGTTTGTGCTGCGATGTAAAATCGGAATAACAGCAAGAAAGAATGTCAGATACAAGACAACAAAATACAAGAAGACATTATCAGTTATGGAAGGGTTAAGATTCAAGTTATTATAGTCTCCGGTGGCTTGTTTAAAGACACTTTTGTGATATTTTTTTATGGTATCTAGAGAATTAAACTAATTATCTAGTTTTCCTATTAAGACTGATGCCTGGAGATCAATTAATTTCAATTGCACCGTAAAGCCATCAGTATTAATGTGTTCACTAGTGATATCTCAGAAATGAGGCTGCTTGTAATGAGTAATTAATTTCGTTGTGGAATTGGAAGTAGCTAATTAACAGCAAGGGAAGGAACTCGTGTTTCTCAGTGCTCTTCGACTGCACCCTGTACTGAGAAAATAACGAAGTTGAAGTAATTATTCGCTTTTATCACGCAGTGGCCAGAAGAATTCCAGAAGAATAAAATTAACCTTTGTTTTAAAGACTGACATAGACCAACGAACCATCATGCTTTGTAAACTACTAAGATGCAATGACCAATTCGGACGAAGTGCAAGTACCGGATCGCCTTGGATAGGATCTAATCAGCAAATATATACGAATACTCATTGAATACTAAGACAAAATGAAAGGCTGATTGGGTGGTTAGAGAAAATATAAAATTATACATTTAATATTTTTTCCTACAGTACGATCACCCTGTTATGCTTTGCGCGCTATCTGAGCAGCCATTTCACTGTCACAGTTAAACAGTTGGTTTTGTACGAGTGGTCTTCCAATATTTTGAAAATCATCACGGTCCTCTTATTTTGTGTGATAGTTTCAATCTGATTTTGGACAGTTTCTTTTGTATTTTTTCTGTTTAGTTTGATAGTTTCACGAAGCGGAAATAAACAAAACAAAAGGCCGCTAAGCATCATGGTTGGGCCATATTCTTTAAGGTTTTTTTTTTTATCTTAAGCCGCAGAGTTGAAACGTACAATTCCATGAAAAATTGTGTTTTCCAATCCATATCCTACGAGTGAACACAGCGAGAACCTTTATTTCAGTTAAATTACCTCTCGCGTTCTGATGCTCGTTCGGTCGGTGATATAAAGCTCTTAAGCTTGTTGAAAGAAACATGCAGGCGGGAGCCAACTGACCCGGATCCTCCCTTCATCTGGGCCCGATTGTTCGAAGCAAGGAAAACTTTATCCCGTACAGCTTACCCTCGGGTTAGCGAGTTTACCCTCGGGTTAGCGAGTTTACCCTCGGGTTAGCGAGTTTACCCTCGGGTTAGCGAGTTTACCCTCGGGTTAGCGAGTTTACCCTCGGGTTAACGAGTTTACCCTCGGGTTAGCGAGTTTACCCTCGGGTTAGCGAGTTTACCCTCGGGTTAGCGAGTTTACCCTCGGGTTAGCGATTTAACCCCGGTGTAGCGCTTACCCTTGCCTCGAACAATCGGGCCCTGATGACAAATAAAGGCTTACCTGGATCACATGACAGGAGCTAAATACACGTGATAAAATCTCCAAATTTATATACTTTATATCACTCTTTATTTCTCGACATTTAAATGCACGTGTGTATTCCGTCAGTCTTATGTACACAAAGCATTTTCTAAACACTCGGCTCTGATGTGCTTCTCTTTGAAAAATAATATCTCCAATTGTAGATATTTTTCAGCGATAGGATTTGGTGCATTATACTTATGATTGCATTTATTGCTCAAAAACCTTTAAAAAAATTCTCTGGAGCGGTTTTTTAGAAAACCTGAAATTTGTAGATTTTGAGGTTTTTGCCATTTTTCGACTTGTTTACTCTCTTAAATTGAATTAAATTCTTTATTATGCTCATTACATAGATTACATAGATAAGAGAAACTTGATACACACTTAAAAGTATATACATTAATAGTAGCACTGGTTATTTACAAAATCTTAATTGACATTTGAGCCTGGGAGCTAAATAAACCATAAAGTTATCGAGTTAGCCCCCAGCTGATTCTGGGCCGGTCTAACTATAAATGGATATTAGGAAAGCAAAGAGATATAACGGCAGTATAATATTGAAATAAGTTTGAATAAATCAGTGATATGAATTATTGATTCAGGTGCGTTGCTCTAATAGTAAATATTGTTTTACATTTTTTTGAGAATGAAAATAGAGTTAGTTCCTTAGGGTGAGCAGGGAGCCTTTTGCCACATTTCAGTCGCGATGTAAGAAATTGTTTGTTTTCCAGTATTTGTTCTAACGCGTGATTTGTAAAAACATTCTGTCTAGCCGCGTACCTAGCCTCCTCCGCAGGCAACTCCCGTAAAACTCTCCTGTGCGTTTGCCCCACCCCCTCCCTCTCACCTGAACCTTCCACAGGAAGCCCGCTCAGATGATCCTTCCACCACAGGAATCCCGGTGATTCAAATTTCTTGTTTCTTATTATTTAGGAGTTGCCTGCGGAGGAGGCTACCGCGTACCTAGTGTTGTGGGAGTGAACATGGCTAGCGTATTGGAAGAAAACATTGAATATAGCTGGTAGTTGTCCTTTGTGCCATTGCATTTGATGGGCGGAATTTTAGTGCGTTTAAACGATAAACATTATTTACTATGAGAATGTCTAGGACTGATTAAGTAGGGGTAGGGCGCTTTTTGTACTCTTCCCAAATGAAACTTCAAAAAAATTTAACCTTACGACTTGGTTTCGTTTTGTTTGTACTTTTTTAGGACTGATTTGTAGGCGCTACCCCATGCTAGTATAGCGTACGAAATAAGGGGATATATTAGGTTGTAGTACAGTTGTTTTAACTGTTGTAGAGATAAAAACATGTCTTAATCTAGATATTATTCCAGTGTTTTGGGATATGCGAGAGTGTGGTACTTCCAAGATAGTGTTATCGATCATTACCCCTAAGTATTTGATGTGGTCTTTCCTGTCCAAATAACGGCAAAATAGATATTCACAATCTTTTTCTGCTTTTGCTAGCACAATTTTATTTCGCATCAAGATTTAATAAGCTTTGGTGAACTAGTACTTTTAATCAGGTTGGATTCTAATCACTTCTCCATACGAATATTTAATGTATCTTGGGGTCTATATTTTAGTGGCTCGGTGGCTCGGCAGTCCACTGCTGTACCACCGAGCCAGTGGCCCAGTCTTCAGGACATATCGAGAAATGACCCTGCCCTTCTGTAGTGTAGCCACGATTTTTTACCCCCAACGTTTAAGTATTGTTTCCAAAATAGTGTGTGGATTATTGGTATTGTTTCCAAAATAGCCTCGCTACCTGACTATGAATATTAAGTTAAAACAAGAAAATTCTCGTTCACTTTGTTCCTTCTTCGGTACAACTCTTAGCTGGCTTTGTTATTCATTTTCAATCCAACCCGTTTATGAGCATTTTGTTTGTTTCTTTTCATCGTTGGATATTTCTCAGTTGTCGTGTTCTCATAAAAGATGGGTAAATCTGTGTTTCTGTTGTTCAGTGCCACGGTGCTGGCAATGTCTCTCTTTGCTGGTTCAGTGAACACCAGCGAGATGGACGAAGACAAGGATTCAGATCAACATATAGTTCAACGCAGTTCTCCCACTTCCCTCGCCGATGTTATCAAACTGTTGAAAAAGCTGGAGGCAAAGTAAGAATATACTTTTAGGTGCTATACTCAAAGAGAAAAATTCTTGAAATTAAATATTTGTTAGCGGTAGTTCAGTAAGCTTTGCTCTAGTACAAGTAAAGAAACCAATAAATTCAAGATTTCCGGCAGCTAGGCTAGGTTCCTAAAGCGGCCCCATGTAGTCAAACGAGCATGAGATCGAGAACGCATGTCGGCATGAGAGTTCAAACTCTCACTCTCGTTTGGCCGAGCTGCATGATAGTCGATGAGAGTTGAAGAGAACTCTCATTTAACTCACATGGCCTCAACTCTCATGCGGAACACAGAAACGCAATTTAACCGTAGAACATACCTATGCTAAACAAGTCAATTATAAAACTATAAAAACTTAAAATGAATTAAGATTAAAATTCAAACATAATTCATATTCACTCTTTTTTTCTAATTTTCAGAGTGTATCAGTTGGCATCTAAGCGCACGATGTTGCTGAGAGGTAAGTTAGGATTCCTTTAATCTTAGCCAATAAAAACTAAGATAAAATTACGTTATTAAAAAAAAGTTACATGGAAAGCTATAGTAACATGATTAAGATTGAATTGTTTTAAACCTAGCAAACTCTCACTAGTTTTTACAGGAACTAGTTACCTATCGTATCTAGCAAATCTTAGTTTCACATATTTTCAAGGCCAAGAAATTCAGTCAAATAATAAGAGATACATTTGTTTTAATCAATCCAATGCTTGCATGCATGCATAACTAAATAGAGTAAATAACCCCGGCTCATGCACTTTGATTTGAGAATTACGGCTCAGAAATCAATAAAACGAAGCAATCTTTCTGGTAGTTTTTATATCAACCTTTTGAAAACTCGCCAGGTTGAGAAAATTAAATTAGTTCAGTAAAACCCTGCAGTTAAGAAAATCATGCCTTAACTACTTAGTGCAAAGATGTGCTGCATGGTGAGAATAAACCCTCTTAAGGCATCATATTCTTTCTTGGTTTGAAAACTATTCTTGCAGACAGATTAATTAATTAATTAATTACATGCAGGAAATATTTTCTTAGTACGATTGTAAAAAACGTTTCCTTGACCATTAGATCTTTTGGGTGTCAGTTTTTTCAGTCAGCCTCTCAACTTTGGATTTGGCTTTGATGAGTATAATACCTTCAGACTTGCATTATATAATCGAAGCGGCTCGATTAGCGTTATTCCTGGCCGGATTGAATTTTAACTGAGGATTTTGGTTTTCTTGGTAAAAAAATTTTATATTCTAGGATTACAAGTAGAAAGGTACCACGAATAAGCAATTAAAGACTGTCCTTTTAATATATTCCTGGATTAGTTAATCGGGCTTTGAGGAACTGGATCCAGCTGGTTATTTATTGAATGATCTTTTTAATGTTTTTTCATGTCTCTCTCTACATCAGGCCAAAAAGACCAAAAAGATAGTAAAACGGTTATCATTGTTACTAGGAGTCTTCTTTTGTTGCAGGTAGAGACGGACGGGACGGGGCACCTGGTGTACCGGGTAAAGATGGAAGTGGAACTCCTGGTGTACCGGGTAAAGATGGAACCCCTGGTGTATCCGGTAGAGACGGAACTAAAGGTCCCAAGGGACGAGCAGGAGCCACGGGGAGGTCTGGATCGAGAGGACCCCAGGGCATAAAAGGCGACAAGTCAGGGGGAGTGCAGTACGTACGGTGGGGGAGAACCACGTGTCCTTCAGGCACATCGTTAGTCTACAAAGGTGATGAGAGTTTTGTTACCTTCTTTGTATAATAATTTGAATTCATTCATCCCTCATAACGGTAAAAACCCCTTCGTGTCGTTTGCAAAAAAAACTGTCTACTCCAGTAGTTTCCATGATGCACTGCAAACACCATTAAAACCCAGTCCTTTCCTCGTTCTTATAGCCACCGCCAGTCAATAGCCCACTTTCGATATATGCTTTACTTGTCACAAAAAAGGATTCAATGATGAGGATCGGCGGAGAATAGAATACATTTAATTTACCCCGGAGTGTGTTGAAAGTAAAAACATATATCGAAAATGGGCTATTTCTCATCGTCGTCGACTCTGATTCCTATTTCCCCTGATTTATTTTAAACACGGTCAAAAAAACTTAAGCAACAATATCATTTTGAAGTTTTTCATTCAACCGCAGTGCTCTCGAAGTCTTTAATTTTATTACACACTATAGGCATTTCCGACGTTTTATTTATTTTGTATATTATCAGTTCTGTTACATTGTACTAACATGCTATTGCCTTATTTACAAGGATAACAATTATAGCTGTTCTTATATTTTCTCTACATTCTTTGTAGGTCGAATGGGAGGAGAAGGACACCATAACTCAGGTGGAGGTAGTAACTACGTGTGTCTCACTGAGAGCCCCACGTTCGGTCGATACAGAGATGGACACCAAAGCAATGCCTACATGTACGGTACAGAGTACGAAGTCAGCTATTTCAACCCGTTTTCTCGTAACGTCCATAATCATGACGCCCCCTGTGCCGTCTGCTACGTCACGTCACGTGGTTCTAAGCTGTTGATGCCAGGGATGTACTTATGTCCCGCGGGATGGACCCGCGAGTACCATGGCTACCTGATGTCGGAACGCCACAATCACGCCCATCCGAGCAAGTTCGTCTGCGTTGATAAGGATGCAGAGGCTATCCCTGGGAGTATTTCTGACCATGACGGTGCCCTTCTGTATCCCGTGGAGGGGGTATGTGGGTCGCTACCGTGCGGGCCTTACGTCAACGGTCGTGAGCTGACATGCGCAGTGTGTACCAAATAGAGATCAATAAAACGCGTCCTGATCCCGCAGCAAATGCATCTAAAGTAATTGAAAACTGTGGCGATAAGGAGTTAAGATAAACAAAGCATAGGGGAAGCGATAAACTGAATTTAAAATCTAATATTTTAAATAAATGGCAACAAAGATACATGTTTTTGTTCAAAAGTCGTGAAAGACAAACATATACTGAATAACTGAAAAGGAATTAAAGCATGTTTCCTTGTATCCGATGTGCTGTTCTGTTGTCCACTAGACTGCAAAGCATTCCTTTTCTTGTTGTAAAATTCTGTTCAGAGTCGAGCCGTGTGATGCAATCCAATATATATCGCAATGCATGTCCCATCAAAAATAAGAAGATCTGTGAGTCGATCAGTAAGATCAGATCGAAAAAAGTTAAGCATTTACGCCGTTCCCGCTTTATTTGGCTTTGTAGCTTGGAATAAAGTGGGTTTCGGATAAAATAGACCTTTCCCGTGTTCGCTCCAATGCCCACGAACAATGGCACCAAGTCGAGATTGGAGTAGACATATACCCTATGCATAAGTCCTGGTGACTAGCATGTCAACGAGGCCGGTAGGTCCTCTGGAGTGTTGAAATTGAAGCGCCCGGGGAGATGTGTGAAATGTACTCTGACCGAATGCCCAGTGAAACAATGCCGTTAATTTTCTATGCATTGTTTCACTGAACATTCGATCAGTGCATTTCACACATAATACTAAATAATAGTTTATTTTAGTATATAGCGCTCTTTCCTTCATAGACCAAAAGCGCTTTACAATAATATTAAAAAATATTTACAAGGTATCCTAATGCCAAAAATAATTACCTAATATAAAAATCAAACTGCAGAATTAAACCAAAATAGTGATAATGATAAAATACGTATGGATAAAATGTTTTTAAAAGAAAAAAGAAATAACTATATGATGGCTGTAATTGCTCAATAGTAAGCTTTCTTATATAAAAATGTTTTAAGCTTTAATTTTCTTGAAGCTGTCAACGGAGGGGCTGTGCTTTAGATCTAATGGTAAGGAATTCCACAGTTGCGGGGCGCAATTAAAGCGCGGTAGCCATAAGATTTCAGATTATAGCTTGTCAGCAGATCTAAGGCTACGTTGCGGCACATACTGGTCTAATAATTCATTTATATAGTGTGGAGTAATACCATTGATTGCTTTATATGTATATAGTAATATTTTTAACGTGATCAGACTTGCGCGACAGAGTTATTAGCCTAGTAGCACTATTTAAAACATATTGCAGGCGCTGCAATAAGTATTTGGCAGACCATATAACAGTGAGTTACAATTATCGAGTTTTGTTGTAACAAAGGCATGCACTAGCATCTTACATGTATCATAACTTAAGAACTTTCTAACACGTGCAATGCTTCTAATAGAAAAAAATGCAGATTTGCAGACTTGAGTAACATGCCTATCCATAGATACCGTAGTGTCGAATACAACACCGATATTTCTTGCGAAGTCAGAAGGCATCACAGACGCATTTGCTACTTGCATACGATCCGGAGAAGGGGCCGGGCGATGTTTGGCATGAAAGACAAGTATCTCAGTTTTATCATCGTTGAGCTTCAGGTTGTTGTGCAGCATCCATACGTCAATGTCGTGCATACACATCTCCCCGGGCGCTTCAATTTCAACATTCCAGAGGACCTACCGGCCTCGTTAACATGCTAGTCACTAGGACTTATGCATAGGGTCTATATTCATACATTTACTCTATTTTTGTCTACCCCAATCTCGACTTGGTGCCATTGTTCGATCGAATGCGGGAAAGGTCTATTGCTGGTTTTCACTTGACGTCATAGTCGCCATGTTGGTGCCCTTCAACAATAGATTCCTCGTTAGCTTCTTTTGTTGGGGCACCAACATGGCCGCCATGGCTTTGTCATTTGAATCTCTGGGGATTGAGTGAAAACCAGCAATTAGGCAAGTTTTCTCACATGGATTAGAAGTACACGGCGCTGGTAAATATATAAAGCGTATGTGGTTATACCACAGGCAGCCCAATCTCAAGATTTGTGTATTTATACGCTTACAAATATCGCTTGAATAGTTCATATTATAAATCCTTCCAAAACATGTATGTTAGACAAATAAATACACGACTTCACCCTACAATGTTTCAGTTGTGCGGAAACGACCCTAGAAGAGCTCAGAGGTATGAATAACCACAACTGAAACATTGCTCCCCCAGATTTGTGTACAATAAGATATATTATCATATTATAAAATAACTTTTTTAAGATGTCTAAGCTGAGAAAGCGACGTACTTTGTAAAGGATTCCAATCGGTTCTTAGCTATATTTACGACAAACAAAGTCAATTATATTTGATTTCCCCACGAAATTTCCTCAGCCACCAACATACCTAATAATTTCGTATGCAAAACCCGTTCTATACCTTTCCACAACATACAAAGACTTAGAGAAATGTGAGGAGAGTTCGTCGACAGGTTCGTGAGCTTCTTTCTTGTTCCAAATACAATGAATTTTGTTTTTGATAAATTAACACAGTATCAAATGCTTTTGTTAATCTATAGAAAAAACTTCCCATGGATTGGTTCTCCGGATCAAGATACATGAACACACAAATAAAAAAAAGTGTCTCTTATATCTAGGCTGATTAAGGCGGTGATCCTTGATTCTGCCTCCAAACCGGCTCGCTTCGCTAGCTCTTTCAAACACGCAGTCGTTGGTTTCCTTGTTCTCTCTGAGAAGAATCTCGGCCTAGAGCGGCAACGTCGCACTGCAGCATTGTAAGCCCTTACAACAGAAACTAAGATAAAAACAATTTACAGGCTACAATTTGTGGGGATAATTGTGATAAAATGACGAAGTGGATGTTGCAAAAATGTAAATGTTGCGCAATTTCTAATTTTATTCGAACTCAGTTAAAAAGGCTAACAGAACATAAAAACAAATTGTACTCAAAGCAGTTACACAAACGAACGTAAAAGTAAATAACGATAAAACGGTCCAAATCTGCTATCGGACATGGAACACCTTCGCGGGAGGCTGAAGCGAGCGAGCAACGGGCAGCAGTACTAATTTGTGTTAGTGGGGCCCCAGCCTAACCATCCTCTCATTTTGTGTATTTATCACTGATGTTTTAATAATCCATTATTTCTTGGCAAATTGTGAAATATAATACCTTTTGACTTGATTCTGCTGTGTCGGTGTTGTTAGCGCGCGCTCATAATACAGCTCGGGTTTCCTTTGGCTCAGGTTTGTTTACATATAGCTCGGGCTTCCTGTGGCTCATCTCGCTAACTAGATGAGCCACAGGAAGCCCGAGCTATATTATGAGCGCGCGCTAAATCAACACATACAAGAATCAAGTCAAAAGGTATTTTATTTCACAATTTGCTAAGAAATAATGGATTATTTAAACATCAGTGACAAATACACAAAATGAGAGGATGGTATTGCCAGCGCATTGCATTGTGGTTATGCGCAAGGACACAAAACATCAATGTGCGCGGACTATACTGCAATCTGAGCGTTTACTACAGCGAGTGTAAGTAAATTGTGATCGGCTTCGTTTCTATTTTTAACACAATTCCTTCAGTGCTCCTTATTAGTCTCGTGCCTTTGATGTGAAGTTTACTAACCCACAAAGATCATGCTACGTTTACGACTCCACGCGTCACTGGTGTCGTTTAGTCGGGCTCAGTGTGAACGTAATATATATATATATATATATATACAGTCGCTGCCAAAAAGGTTGTCCAGCAGAACATAATATAATACTTTAATATCCATTGTTTTGGCCTATTGTTTTGGCCTAGACAATAGCCCAAAACAATGGATATTATAGTATTATATTATGTTCTGCTGGACAACCTTTTTGGCATCGACTGTATTTAACAAATAAAGAAGCCTTATAGCCATGTTTTATACTATCATAAAACACGATGGGCATTTGAGAACATGAGAGAAATGTTAAAGCACAAGCCGAAGGCGCGTGCTTTCAACATTTCTAGAGTGTTCTCAAATGACCAGAGTGTTTTATGATAGTATAAAACATGGATTTAAGGCTTCTTTATCTGTTTTATAATATAGATTTACGCGCGCGATGAAAGGAAACCGCCAGTTGAAAACTATATAACACGGCTAACCATGTTATATACTCTGATAAAACATGGCTTCTTAGCCAATCAGAGCGCGCGTACTATCGTATCTATATTATAAATATACATATATATATATAGGCAAGCTCCCAATAATTAAATACGAAGTGATGCACGCGCATATATGTAATAGAAATTAATGTACGAAAATAAAAAGTGCATGTGTAGTTGAGATGCACGCGCATATGTAACGGGAATTGTAATGCGTGCGTGCAGACCAGACGTAATTATGAAAATAAATTATGCACGTGCAGATGAATTGCACGCGCATATGTAATATAACGGCCTGGGTGACGGCAGAGTTAGAGGAAGAGGGTCACGCGTCACGGGACTTTTTCAGCCAATCAGAACACGGGAAATTTTTCCCGAACCTACTGGAGAATATCCATGAAAGAGAAAAATATTGCTCTGTGCGTCCAGAATATTGGCGTTTAGAAGATCAGCCATGTGAACTATCACTTCAAGGTAAGAGGGATTTATACTGGTATTTTTTAGTTGTGAAAGTGAAGCCTGCAAATTTACACCTAATAAGTGTACGCAAGACTGAAAAATCCCATTCAAAAGCCTATAAATCCCATCCTTAATACTTATCTTTTCGGAATTTCATCCTATAGTATTAGAACTTTAAAAAAATTCCCGAGTTTTGCCCCGAGACCTACTGGAGAATATCCATGAAAGAGGAAAATATTGCTCTGTGCGCCCAGAATATTGGCGTTTAGAAGATCAGCCATGTGAACTATCACTTCAAGGTAAGAGGGATTTATACTGGTATTTTTTAGTTGTGAAAGTGAAGCCTGCAAATTTACACCTAATAAGTGTACGCAAGACTGAAAAATCCCATTCAAAAGCCTATAAATCCCATCCTTAATACTTATCTTTTCGGAATTTCATCCTATAGTATTAGAACTTTTAAAAAATTCAAGGGGGGAGTTTAATCCAGGGGGGGGGGGCGCTTAATCGAGGAGAGGCGCTTAATAGCAAAATTACTCGGAGTTTGTTTTCTACGATGTAGCTTTTAGTTTAAAAAAAAACACATGACGTCCAAGGGTAGTTCATTCCACATCTACATCATCGTCCCCATCTTCATCATTTTCGATAACGTTCACCTCGTCCAGATTGGCCTCTTCCTGGTCGGACAGTGATATCTTGAGGAGGAGGGGGCGCTTAATCGAGGAGGGGGCGCTTATTTCAAATTTCGTGTTCAAGGGGGGGCGCTTAATCGAGGGGGAGGGGGGGGCGCTTATTCGAGAGGGCGCTTATTCGATCCGTACGGTACAGGTCATCGCAGCACGTGTTTCGAGATTCGGAATAACCCCTTTATCGTCAGGCGTTCCTGATGAAATGTGTTGACGAAGAAAGACTGGTACGAGAAACATTTTGAACAAGAAGAAAAAACAGGAGAGAACTACTGCAGAAAATCAGCTATATATCGATGAAAATCTTTTAAAATATAACATTTATACATCTAAGTTAAGCACTATGACATCGAAAGGTGACTGGGTTGGAGTCTGGGTGAGAATTAACTGTGCAGAACTGGGTAATTTTGAAGGCAAAGTTGCAAACGTCGTGGACTCATCTCAACTTCTCATCCTTCGAGACGGTAAGTTTGAACATTCACGATCTGATTATTTTCTGATAGTTTAATTTGCTTAAAAGATGGGCTTAAAGTTTTTCCATTCTCTTTTTGCGCGGCTCGCTACGAATAAACTTTGATCAGGCTAGACTACTGAGTACTGTATGTATAGTAGTGTAGATGTGGTTAAATTACCCATCCGGCAGGTTCTTATTATCGTTTGAGGACAATATCCACGTAACAAAATTAAATTACATAAGACGTCATGTCTTGGTTTTTATACCGTATTTCCTTCATTTAACACCCATCCTCTATTAATCCCCCCCCCCCCCCCCCCAATAAGCACCCCCCTTGGAATGCAAAATGTGGAATAAGAACCCCTTAATTCCCCCACCCACCTCAACAACTTTTTATCAATTGAAGTAATTCTCTAAAGTAAAATGTGATTTACGTTGAAAAACTGACCACTTTCTTTTCTAACAAATATGTTGTTCACATCTCATGTACTAGCTAGGGGGGGATGAACACTACACATGTTTGGATTGCTGGCTTTCTCCTCCCCTCCACCCCATCTCTTATTTCTCTCTCCCCCTCCCCTACACCACTACATGTATGTAGGCTGCTATTGTCCTTATCTATATAAGGAGTACGTACAATGTATGACACACTATTAAAGTGCAACTTATAAACCCCTTTTGCAATTTTTATACATATGAATGTTTGAAAGGTTTTGAGTACTTCTGTGAATAAATTTTTGGCTTACAGAGAATGCTCTATGTTCTACATTGGTATGCTTGTTTGAAATTATTATGGTGAAATTTTGACCTTTCCTTACCCATGACTGCGTAAGAAAAATCCTGGTCGATTCTTGATCTTACGTCATCCAATTCATTTGACTTTGCAATATAATTTGAATAAAATTTAGCATTTTGTTTAAAATAGCTGTTTTCTTTACTAAAAACTCACAGACTATGTATATTCTCTATATATCGATGTTGTTGTGGTAGAAAGGCATCATGGAGAACAATGCATTCATGAGGTGATGTAAGATCAAGAATCTATTAACCCATGCTTTTTCTTATGTGGTCATGGGGTCAGGAAAGGTCAAATTTTCACCACTTCAAACAATTATAGAACATAGAATATTCTCTGTAAGCCAAAACATTCTTTGTAAAGTACTCAAAACCTTTCAAAGATTCATATGTATAAAAATTGCAAAAGGGGTTATAGTTACACTTTAAAGCAATGTTCCGCATTTCTTATAATATTGATATAATTTTGATTCTTCCACTTATTGTTTCTCAGTTGTATTTAATGGGAAGGCAGTTCATTCTACTGAAGTTCAGATTAGAGCCAAGGATATCACCAATCTAGAGATACTGAAGGGGCCACCAGATGCAGTGAATGAGGAGAGAAATTGTGAAAAAGAGGAGAGATCAGAGTCTTTAACCAATCAAGCTATACTGGATAATGCAGTACAACACAAGGTACAAATATGTATTTTGTTGATACTGTATGGATCTTAATTGACAGATTCAGATTTCTTTATTAAACACTATTTAATACAAAGTATAAGTAACAGAATATTAAGTACAATGTAAGGATTACTGTTATAAAATGGCTAGTTTGATTATATATAATTGATATACATATATAGAGGAAAAGTGTGCAGTCATGTGGTTAAAGGAGCTATAAGCTTTCGAGTTAACCACTGCCACATAGGAAGTATTAAAAGACCCTGGCCATAGTGGTGAGACTCAGGCAGAGTGCTTATTACTTGCCCCACCCAGCTCCCAAGTACACTGTATCAATATGTCCCCCCAAAAAATCTATATTGTACTACTGTGTTTGTTTCTCACTAAAAGGTGTTAATTTTGCATATGTTGTAAAAATTCTGCTATTTAATATACATGTATCCCTAGTAATTTTGGTTATGGATCCTGTGACATCATAAGATGAATCAATCCCACAATTCGGGTAGCTTTTATTCTAGTTTAACTGCTGCTCCAGTCTCTCAAAGAAAACTAACTTCTAAAGACAACTGAAGTATATCAGAAATATAATTTGGGGCAAAAAGAGTTCATGTTGTTTTATGGCGCTACATGTAGTTGCACTTTAAGTAAATTGTTAAAGGGGTTACAGTGTACATGTATGTCAATTGAATTGAACCTTCAAGTTTCTTTAAAACAAAACTACAAAAGCAACAGTCCATGAGATAGATGAATGTCCTGATATATTGGTTGTCAAACTTTTTCAATAGAGAATGGTAAAGATTAATGTGGATTACAAATTAAGCTTTTTCTAGAAACGGTTACAGTGAACAATTTCAGGTTGCTCTATTTTTCATCCACTAGAATCTTTGCCATCCTTCATCAAAATTGTCTGAAATTTTCTCCAGTATATCTGGAAAGCAATTACTCTCACTGCTAATTAATCTGAGTAGTTATTTTTGTCTTTCTTCAAGAGAAAGTTTATCATTTTGGAGTTGACAGTGCCCTTAATTAATTTAATCTAAGTTCTTGTTTGTTGAGATGTACATGTATGTGATTCTTTTCATGTCCAGGGAGCAAGTCCTGCCAGGCCAGGAAGAGTAAAGAAGGCAGGGACCTTTCCAGGTACATGTAGGTTTTAAACTGTCAATCAAATACTGGTATCACTGAATTTCTATTTTTATTTAACTATACTGATAGAACAATGATGTATGAATGCCCTAGCTTTTATTTTTCCATAGTGCCCTCCCATTTTCTTGCAACCTCCATATTTATTTAATCTTGTAACAGAAAAGGTATGACAGCGGGCTATGACAAGCCGTAAAACTGCAGCTTCCAAATAGGCCAGCTTTGTATTCTAAAATTACCCCAGAATGCATGCAATTGACTACAGACACATTTAAACAGCTGGGTTAGCATTGTTCTTAAAGACCCTTTAGCACACCCTGTGATACTTTGCGTGAAACCCATGTTTTTGTTTTGATTTCGTGTTCACTGACTGTGTTGAGTGCCTAATAACTCAACAACTGTTAAAATTCTATGAAACTTTAAATAAACGGAAATGGTGCCTAGTAGTAAGAAAGCCCTAAAATTGATTCAGTGTTGCTGAGACATTCATTAATCAAACATCCACAAAGGTAGAACATGCAAGAGAACCGTGATGCAGGATGTTGTTATTATTCAATCAGCATGTTCTAGGATTTTAAAACTGAAAGCATGCATGAATACTTACATGTATATGCATTTCATACATTAGTCGCTGATTAGAACAATTTGATTATTGATCAACTACATGTCTAACTAATAATCTAGATGAAGAATAAGTCAAGCAGCAATAACTTTATTTGCTCGCTGAGGAGAGTATTGTATTATTGTGTACTGACCGATCGCTGCAGCTAAGTTCTTCCATTTAATAAATATTTGCATTGACTTGACTTTGGTTTGAACACTTACAAGCTACTTTAGAAATATCAGAATTAGTAGCACGGATACAACGAAGGAACGGCAAGTTATTCCTTGAGTTTACCCACTGATATACACGCAACTAGAAAACTGAACCACGAATATCATACTGTTTCAGAATCAACAGTCCTTTGAACAGCCAGACATCCACTAAGCCGCCGGCTAACTCAGATCGCAATTAGCATGCAAGTACTCCGAGTACTCTCCAAACTCACCGCAGTTGCTTGTGTTTCCCTAGCTGGTAGATCGAATACTTATCGGTGACTTATCTTCTTACCTTCATTTTAGAAAGGAAGCGAAATACCAAGTAAACTGATCCTTCGGACAGACCGCGATAATATTCTCGGCGGTTGATCTTCGCTGGCGCCATCTCGGCTTTGCTAGGCCATTGGGATGTCACACAAAAAGTGTCAGCAAATTTTGGTTCAATATTTAAAAAGAATGCCCTAAATAAGTTCTTAAGAAGAGTATATATTCATCGTATGTCCGTATATAATAGTAACTATCAGGAGTAATAACAACGATGCAAGCAGATTCTTTACATGTTTACATACATCGCTGGTCCCAGAACTGAATTTCGTGGTCCACGAAAATACTTGTTTCGCGCAAAGCATCACAGGACGTGCTAAAGGGTCTTTACTGAGTTAACATTCATAAATACCAGCGAGAAGGTAAGGTGCAAAACGTGAACCTACAACAATACACGGAGTTGTGAATAGCCTACCTTCTTGCTGGTATTTATGAATGTTGAACTCCCAGAACTTGGACATGGAACCCTTGGACATTAAAAGCTTAAAAGAAACTCAAATCACAGCAATCCTGAAGTGGTTGGTAAGTGGTTGGTAGGTGGTTGGTAGGTGGTCGGCCGACCACTTTTTTATGTTGCAGATTGTTCACTTTAGCTGACCGATTTAGCTTGTACATTTGTTGTCCCAATTCAGATCATGTGACAGCTCTCCTATTTCCCTCTTGGGATACAGAAAAACAAGAAAGCATTACTCAAGGGAAAAGTCGAGTGACCTGAATTGGGACAACAAATGTACAAGCTAAATCTGTCTATTTAGCCAGAAGGGACAATTTGGCTCATTTGCCAGTTAATTTCCTTTGGAAGTGAGACAATTTGACCCTTATCATATTTTTTCGAGGGGCAATTAAATGTGGTTTTAAAGCAGGAATGGCACAGCCTGGCTTGTTCCCTGCATATATATGCAAATTGTATGCCCTCCTTTTTTAGGTGACCATCTTGGATTGGTGGATTTAATGAGTTGGAATATTGTCTTAGCATTTATTTTGAGTCCTATTTGTATCAGGGCTTGCTTTTGAGCATGTCTCCCCTGTTCAAAAAAGAGGGGAGATTTTTTTGGAATATTGGGGAGAGTTAAAAAAAACAGGTGCAAATACTCACAAAATTGTGCTGAAGCATGTGTATGAACTGAGTTAACTGCACAAAGGACTGGAAAATGTATAGCTTAATTGGATCAGATCTTTGCTTGACCTTTAGCCTTTTCTACAGACACCTACTTTTCTACATTGTACGTTGACCTTCTGCTCAAAAACATTTTGAAAACCCTGCACATGTCTAAAAGGTTTGGATTTTCTTTCTCAGGTGACAGATCCACAACACCTAAAAAACAAGAAAATAAACCCAAATCTCAGAAGATCAAGGACAAGGTGTCTATAATGTTTAACAAATATTTAACAAATATATATAATTTTGCCATGCATCTGCCCTCTTATAGATGCACAAATGACGTCACAACATGAAGAGACCAACGAAGTGTGTAACTGATGTTCTCGTCACATTTTGATGTCATCTGTACATCTGCATGTGTATATAAGAGGACAGGCAAAATGGCATCTATTTGTTTTATACATTCAATAATTAGCAAACTTTCCCAATAAAATAGAGCACATGTGATCTTGTGATGTCATCTGTGCATCTGTTCTCTAATAGATCATGGCTATCGACCAATCAGCATGCATTTTGCATTGTTTTATCGTATACATTTGTAATACATGATCAAATACATATAACATTCTTCATGGGTATCATAAAGGGGTCTTTACTGATACATGTACATGTACATGTAGCTAGCCTCTGTGTAACAGCAATGGGCGATATGAGCTAGTATGTCGTTTTTAATACAGAAAACGAAAGAGCATTCATATAAACCCAATATTACATTTTACATGTACATATCTGTTAATGTATTTTATATGATAAACATTGTGAAACACTCACTGTAATTAGTTGATCATGATTATAGCCATGTGTTAAATGACCAATTTAATCATTTCATAGCCTCCTTGTTTTACTAATTATTGTATATAACAAATAGACATCATTTTGCCATGTATCTGTCCTCTTATGTTGTATGTAGATGCGCAGATGACATCAATGTGATGAGAACAATGTCCAGTTACACAACTCGACTGCATCTCCTGGCATACTTCTTTATTGTCTGTGCATCTATAAGAGAACTGATGCACAGATGACATCAATGTGATGAGAACAATGTCCAGTTACACAACTCGACTGCATCTCCTGGCATACATGTACTTCTTTATTGTCTGTGCATCTATAAGAGAACTGATGCACAGATGACATCAATGTGATGAGAACAATGTCCAGTCACACCACTCGACTGCATCTCCTGGCATACTTCTTTATTGTCTGTGCATCTATAAGAGAACTGATGCACAGATGACATCAATGTGATGAGAACAATGTCCAGTCACACCACTCGACTGCATCTCCTGGCATACTTCTTTATTGTCTGTGCATCTATAAGAGAACTGATGCACAGATGACATCAATGTGATGAGAACAATGTCCAGTTACACAACTCGACTGCATCTCCTGGCATACTTCTTTATTGTCTGTGCATCTATAAGAGAACTGATGCACAGATGACATCAATGTGATGAGAACAATGTCCAGTCACACCACTCGACTGCATCTCCTGGCATACTTCTTTATTGTCTGTGCATCTATAAGAGAACTGATGCACAGATGACATCAATGTGATGAGAACAATGTCCAGTCACACCACTCGACTGCATCTCCTGGCATACTTCTTTATTGTCTGTGCATCTATAAGAGAACTGATGCACAGATGACATCAATGTGATGAGAACAATGTCCAGTTACACAACTCGACTGCATCTCCTGGCATACTTCTTTATTGTCTGTGCATCTATAAGAGAACTGATGCACAGATGACATCAATGTGATGAGAACAATGTCCAGTCACACCACTCGACTGCATCTCCTGGCATACTTCTTTATTGTCTGTGCATCTATAAGAGAACTGATGCACAGATGACATCAATGTGATGAGAACAATGTCCAGTCACACCACTCGACTGCATCTCCTGGCATACTTCTTTATTGTCTGTGCATCTATAAGAGAACTGATGCACAGATGACATCAATGTGATGAGAACAATGTCCAGTCACACCACTCGACTGCATCTCCTGGCATACTTCTTTATTGTCTGTGCATCTATAAGAGAACTGATGCACAGATGACATCAATGTGATGAGAACAATGTCCAGTCACACCACTCGACTGCATCTCCTGGCATACTTCTTTATTGTCTGTGCATCTATAAGAGAACTGATGCACAGATGACATCAATGTGATGAGAACAATGTCCAGTCACACCACTCGACTGCATCTCCTGGCATACATGTACTTCTTTATTGTCTGTGCATCTATAAGAGAACTGATGCACAGATGACATCAATGTGATGAGAACAATGTCCAGTCACACCACTCGACTGCATCTCCTGGCATACTTCTTTATTGTCTGTGCATCTATAAGAGAACTGATGCACAGATGACATCAATGTGATGAGAACAATGTCCAGTCACACCACTCGACTGCATCTCCTGGCATACATGTACTTCTTTATTGTCTGTGCATCTATAAGAGAACTGATGCACAGATGACATCAATGTGATGAGAACAATGTCCAGTCACACCACTCGACTGCATCTCCTGGCATACTTCTTTATTGTCTGTGCATCTATAAGAGAACTGATGCACAGATGACATCAATGTGATGAGAACAATGTCCAGTCACACCACTCGACTGCATCTCCTGGCATACTTCTTTATTGTCTGTGCATCTATAAGAGAACTGATGCACAGATGACATCAGTGCATAGACCGTAGTCATAAATGCGTATTTCTGTTTCGATAGTTTATCCACATCAATGTGATGAGAACATTGGAAATGATTTATAAATACTCGTCATGGTCATGATTTCTATTGTATTTACCTGATGAATTATTAATGAGTTTGAGAAATCAATATATGTTATTCAAAATTTATCCGAATTTTTTTTTTAAAGGAATGTTTTGCCCACTCGATTGAAGCAACAATACCAGACTTTGATTTTGAGGTACAAGTACATGGTTGTATGCTCTCGATACTATGTAATTATGTCGTAAACATAAAGTGTTCAGTAAATATGCCAACTAATAACTAAAGATAATTGTATGGATTGTGAATTGTTTCTTTTTTTGATGTTTTAGAAAAATCTTGCCCTGTTTGATAAGAAAGCTGTATTTGAGGAGCTGGAGGTGAGTGCTAAATCTACATTATTAGCTATCATGTAACAATCATAAGCTTATTAGGTTGGAGGTACATTTTTGTAGTTTCAGTGAAAACTAAATCCTGCCTAAAATTGGTGTCTTTGGTATAAAAAGTTTACATATTCACGGTAATTGTAGCTAAGTTTTGAAGTAGACAGCAAGTTTTGTAAAGTGTCAACTACATTTTGTACATGTACATTTAGAGTGGTCTAGAAGTTTTGGAAAATTCAACCCCAAAATGTGCAATGTCAAGCATTAACACAGGGTCACAGAGGTGAGAGGTGAATGCCAGATACACTTCACCCTGCATGGCAGTTATCATATCCTTATCAACAATACATGTAACATCTGGTGTCTGAATTCTTTATAGATTAATAGGTCTTTTGCAGCAAAGTAATGGTCACATTCTGATCGATATATCACTTCAACACTCAATGAATTGAGCTTGTAATCCCATGGGAAAGGCTTTACTGGATGGAAACCAAACTTCAAAACGTTGTTTTAGAAAGATTGACAATGGACTGTAGGTAGAAAATAGTATTCACATATAGGTTTTTTTGCCCTCCAGTACAACCTGACTGCTAAATGCCCATTGGTTAATCGAAGGGCTGTGTGCAACAAGGGCATAAGTGACTCCTGATCACGTTCTAAATTCTCCTTCAAATCCTTTGTTTTGTAAGGGAGAATTTAGAACGTGATCAGGAGTCACTTATGCCCTTGTTGCACACATCCCTTCAATTGTGTGTGGTTTAACTGTTATTACTGTTATGTCTCGTCAGAGTTCTGGTGTAGCAACTGGAGTAAGGAAGGGCTTTAAGGAGTCTAATCTGAAACCTGATGAACAGGTTCTACAACATGAGCCAGTTGCATTAAGACAGAGTAAGTCATTGAATTATGAGGACCAGTGGTTGTGGTTAGCCTGCAAACAGACTCATGGGAGGAGGAGAAGGCAAGGAGAGCCTGATGCAATACACATTTCAATTTTTAGATGAAAACTTTCAATTGGTCCATTCTATGATGAAATCTTTTCACATTTGATACTTTTGTCCCATTTCAGATTCCACTGCACTCATGTGCTGAACCTAATTAGATAAACAAAGCTGCCAAGTTATTATCCTTTGTTTGAATTGAGTTCAGCACTGCATGACTCCACAATCTCTTAACACTGTAGTATCTGCTACTTGCCAAGTTATTTTATATTTTACCTTGATCATTATTGGAGTTGAACAACATTTTTGTTGCTTCCTGTTACTTAATACATTATCCAAAGGCAAGAGTTAATGTGCATGATTTCCTTTAATTTTGCAGTTTGCGTTCCAGCTGAACACAGGGGAAAGGAGTTCTCTACAGACATGGGTGTTGCTGTGCCAGCTGTCTCACTGGAACTGAAGAACAAGATATTTGAGACCTCAGGTTTGTGGCCTGTTCAGTCTAGCTACATACAGTAGGCTCGATCACCAGCCATGTTGGGGAAAAGAAGCCCACGCTCTTCCCCCCGAAAGCATGGCTGGACTCATGAACTTGCCTTTGGCCATTTTGACCAATCTCTTCTCGGAAATTGAGAGCTGGAAATCGAGCCTACTAGCTACACTGCCCCTGCTCTGTATGACCTACAGTTTATAGCTTTGTACACTGTACAATTAACAAATAAAGAAGCCTTAGCCATGTTTTATACTATCATAAAACACGATGGGCATTTGAGAACATGAGAGAAATGTTAAAGCACAAGCCGAAGGCGCGTGCTTTCAACATTTCTAGAGTGTTCTCAAATGACCAGAGTGTTTTATGATAGTATAAAACATGGATTTAAGGCTTCTTTATCTGTTTTATAATATAGATTTACGCGCGCGATGAAAGGAAACCGCCAGTTGAAAACTATATAACACGGCTAACCATGTTATATACTCTGATAAAACATGGCTTCTTAGCCAATCAGAGCGCGCGTACTATCGTATCTATATTATAATATATAATAAACAGTTTGGAATGCATCCTGTTATGATTGGTTGATAGTCATGTGTTATTAGAAAACAGATGCATAGATGACGTCACGTTTTGCACAAATTATTTGTTGTATCCTTTTTTGGCTAATTATCATATGGATATTTTTTTTTTTTTTTTTTTTTTAAATTTTCGCCACAATTACAGTGAAGTTATAATATACAACAGATTTAATTAACTATTGTTTAGGACTGACTAGCCTCGCTTACACGTTCAAAAGCTTTTGTGTGGACTGACTAGCCTCGTGTTCACGTTACCAGGACACTAGCTTTTCTAATTGGACGCCATTTTTCGAATGGGTCTATAACAAAAGACAATAAATAGGGGGTTAGGGTTAGGTACGTTAGGGGGCCTAAAAGAAACCAGAAGGCTTAATTTTTAGGCTCTGTGTTCAGCAACAAAACGTGCAGAAGCGCATATATGAATGTTGGCTACAATATTGTTTCTATTGATAGTAAATAATTAGGGATGAAGTACTTGAGTAACTGCCTGTCAATCTAATGACATAAAGTCAATTCTTTTTGAAAATATTAAAGCAGGACGAGTTAATGTTCTCATAAGGTAGTAATGGATATTATCTTATGCTTTTTCCTCTCAGAACGAATGGGTTTGACAAGAGAACAGAGAGTAGAAGCTGCTGGGCTGTGCGCTTGGCAAATGGCTCTACAGCTATTAGGTATAAACAAGTTAGCGACCAGACATGAACGATACTAGTTGCGTTCTTTTTCAGGCCTGTCTATGTGTACTCCTATCCGGACCGGACAGACTGGGTCGTTTATTTCTTGTAATGGCTCGAAGCATAGTACGCAAAACTCGGGCATTCGGGAAAGCAATCAAGACGCGTTTCATTTTGATCGTGGACCGGCATGCCATGTATTAATATGAACATTATAAGTGTGGTTATTGCCGTGAGTACGTTGACTGTTTATGTGAGCAGCTCACAAATGAGCGGGGTTTTTGGGGGGGGGGGGGGGGGGGGGCACTTTAAGGTTTCTTGGAGCCCCTAACTCCGTTTTAGTTTTATTTATTTTCAAAGTCTAGATGAAAATTGAGGACGAGAAAAAAGGGGAAAAAGTGAAATCGATATAATCACTAATTTTAAAATCGTTATTAAAGTCCCATGCATTTTGTTCCACGACCGCGCAGTTTTGAGGTCTTGGTCGAGTGACGTAAGGTCGGGCAACAAGCCATTTTTCACTTTGTAGGTTCTATTGTTTTGGATTACCGATCACACACAATGCACGATGTACTAGACCAGTACTTCTAATTAGCTCTCGGTCATGAACAAAGCCTGGTGGCTTTTAGCCAACTCAACAGGTTACAGACGATCAAGGTTGCAAGCAAAAACAAAACTCTTCGCAGAATTACTCTAAATATTATAAGAATTTATATTAAAAATATAATAAAATGGGGTTTCAAAGCCTTGGGCCAGGTATACCGTCTCGATGTTAACCAAAACTGTCAAAGGTCGTTACAAAATATTGTATATGCGAAGCTTTGAAATGTAGAGTTAGAAACCGACGGCCTCAAAATCAGTTCCTCTCCTCTTACAAATGTAGTTACAGTTGCTATGCCCCTCCTTAGTTACTGTTGCTATGTCCCCCCTTAGTTACTGTTGCTATGCCCCCCTTAGTTACTGTTGCTATGTCCCTCCTTAGTTACTGTTGCTATGTCCCACAAGCCGTAGACTTTAACCCGAGGAAATTCAAAACAAACATGGCGAAAGAATCGATGGGTTTGGCGAGAGAGTAACGTTCTGAATGAACTATGAATTTGTTATTTTTCGCTGAATTTCTTAAAACTTTGCGAAGATCTCAAGTTTGTGTTTTCACCTCATCTGACGAGCTTGTGGGACAAGATGGCGGCCGTATTTTCCCGCTGGAACATTGCGCCTTCTGATTGGTCTGAAGTGTTTTAATTGACAGGTGTAGAACTATGAATTTCAGGTGGTTCACAGAGGTTCAGCCGTAATAACATCCACGAGGCGCCATGTGTAGTGGTAATGGCGGGACCTCACATCCAGGGACTACAGGGGATCTGTGCAGCAAGGCACTTGGCTAATAGAAATGTAAGCTACATCAAGTGAGGTTAAACAAGGACGGCCTCAAACCAGGCTAAAGACACCTTTGCTTGTCAATCAGCCTTTGAAGTGAACATCTCTGTTCAAAGCTCTGCAATATATGATTCTCTGCTTGAGTGATCTCCGACATTTGGTATTCATAATTCGAAATTCATATCAAAAACCTGAAAGTCTGAAAAGACACTAATGAGTTTCTAAACGGTTCTAAAACACCTATGACAGACACAACGGAACAACTAGCCTCCTGCTGTTTACTTTTTCTTGGCTTATTTTAATTTTAGCTTCAGCAATTTAGTATTCTAGCAGACTGATTACTTGCTTACTTCACTGTTCTGAATTTAAAATTTTAGAATCCCAAATGGCGAAAAGGGGGATTTGTTATAGTGCGAGTCGATCCTTGTTTAATAAGCACTTCATGACTGGCCCCGAGGAAGACAGTGAGTTTTGTTTCCCCGTAACCCTCAATGTTCCCCGAGGCGGAGTCAAACGAGGCGGAGCCAGGGGGGATACTAAGGGTCGAGGAGAAACAAAACTCATTGTTTCCCGTGCGTGACAGTCATTAACTGTTTTGTTATACCTCCCAAGTCAAAAATAAAACAAACTACGTACATCGTATGTATGGTTTGCGAATTTCATTCAACAATCAAGCTCGACGCGACGCGACGGCCCACAAATTTTCCGCGGTCTCACGACACAAGGTACATGTCCAAGTGTTAAGCTGTTGTTTCTCTAGTGAGTTATGCTGTTTTGTTTCCCTCGCGTGATACGTTCTCGTCCAATCGAAACACGCGTTTGACTTAGTGGTTATAACAGTACGGTTTATACAATACACGCGCGATACGCAAGCTCTGATAGCAATGTGAAATGTCATGCTTTGTATGTATAGATCGTAAATTATCTTACATGTATAAACAAATAGACCGCGTCACTTTGCCGTGTCTGTCCTCTTACAGAGATGCAGAGATTAAGTTTATCGTGATGGGAAATGGGGACAAGACGGTTTGATCGTGTTGGTGCCTTTTTGTGCTAATGATTGTTTCTTTTTCTTTTTAGGTTCAAGTTTCGTTGTTTATTCCTAGGAAAACCCAAGTAAGTCTGTACACCATTCCTGTTTCTGATTGGCTAAGCCATTGATCGCACATGTAAGGAGAATTTGTGTATACATAAAGGATATAAAAAAATGGGTTATGTATGTCACCCTCTTGCTTCTAAAGCTATTTATTGTTCTCACACACTTCCCACGTGTTGCCATAACGGAAAATGTTATAAGTATACGGAAAATGTTAGCCTGCGTCGCATTCCATGAAGGTTGTAGATAATAATCGTTATCATAATCATCATTTTTATCATAATGATCGTCATGTTCATTATATCATCATCATCGCCGTCGTTGTCATCATCATCATCGCCATGTCATCATCATTACCATCATGTCATCATCATTACTATCATGTCATCATCATTATCATGTCATCATCATCATGTCATCCTCATGTCATCATCATGTCATCAACATATCACCATCATGTCATCATTATCATGTCATCATCATTATCATGTCATCATCATTATCATGTCATCATCATTATCATGTCATCATTATCATGTCATCATCATCATCATGTCATCATCATCATCATGTCATCATTATGTCATCATCATCGTGTCATCATGTCTCTGTCGTAACGCTGTTGTTATTTGTTCACCAGGAGCTTATTCCCCAGCTTGCATTATACATGCACACAGGAGGGACACTAGCAGCGTCCGTCAGAGGTACGATACCGTTCAGTCAAGTTCTAGAACTTTCGTATTTCAAGATTGTCTCTTTCATGTATTGAATACAGGGACTCGTTGTCGTAGGGTTTATCTATTTTAGTTGAAGTCAGCTTACAAACAGCAGCGAGATAGCAATACGGATACGCGTAAGAAACAAGACGTTTAAGACAGTGGAAATGAATAGTAGACCATCTGTGACGTCATGGCACGTACATATGACGTCACCTATTGCGCATCGATTTCATTCTGGGGGGTCGAGCTTCGCTTCAAATATTATTATAAGAAATATTATTTTGCTCTAGATAACTGAGGAAAATAAAAAACGCAGACTAGTAAAATTCATGAAAGCATGCTGACTTGAGGCTCAAGGAACCCTTCCCATCTTTTACAATCTAGCCACTTTTTTTAAAAGGTTTCTAAAACTGACTGAAGCCTTTATTTCGATCCCAGACCTCCCTCGACAGCCCGTAGATCTGGTAATCGACGCGTTAGTCGGTCATGAACAGAAGAGAGAGGTCCTGGAACAAACCCTGAGCGCAGTGGAATGGGCCAATCAGAACAAAGCACCCGTGTTATCGTTAGATCCTTGTGCGCACACTTCTACATTAGGTGAGAATGAAAGTAGAGCAGATTTCGTATGAGTGAGACAAACTACAACGTGTCCGTAGACTTACCGTAACCGTGCCGTAACCATGCTGTACCGTAACTCTGTAATTGAACATTGGAACAAAGGAGAAAATTACATCAATGCACTACAGTGTATATACTGTCAAATGGACTCATCGACTTTGATTTCAATATAATCCTAAATAAAGAAATCCATAGATATAATACCAGGCAAAGAAACAATATACATTTAGATAATGCTGAAAGGAACTGGGGGAAACAAAGATTTAAATACCATGCACTGGATGCCTGGAATAGTTTGCCTTTAGAGCTGCGAAATTCAAATTCGCTGGCGGCTTTTAAAGATAAGTTTATAGTTAAAGAGATTTTATGAATGACATACGTCCAAATTTTTGTGTACGCATTGCCTTAATTGTATAATAGTATTATTCTTATTATAGTCTTCATCGCCGATCGATTTTAACTTTTTATAATCTATTATGATCGAATCTTTGCTTATTTATTCCAATTTTAGACTTTTATATAAATATTGTTTTTATTTGTAAAATATTTTGTTTCAGAGCCCCATTGAAAAACTCTTCGGAGACATGAGCTCCCTGATTGGATCAGTTGGACAAAAACAGTAGAGAAACCATTTCAATGTCACGGCATGCCGTACAGTAGCCGTGCCGTAGTCATTGCCGTAGTTTGTCCAACTCGTACGAAATCTGCTCTAGCCTGTCAAAATCAGGCGTGCTGTCATAGGTATAGCTGTAATTTCCTTGCTTGCTCCTTTCGATATATTCTTCACTTACAAGTCACGTACAAAGGTTCAATATAAGGCTCAGAGACACATTCAATTTCTCGTTGAAAAGAATACATTTAAATTGTCTCTGAGCCTCATATCGAAACGCGCGACAAGTGAAGCATATATCGAAAGTGGGTTATTCAAGCTAGTTGTGATTAAAGAGGGCGTCTCAGCCTCCATTTTTGATGACTAATGATCTAGATGATTGAAACTTGAAGGCCAAGCTTCAATTTTATAGTTTGAGTTCCTCAGCTCCAGTGAGAATGATTTGTAGAAATACGTACAATAATCAACAGATCCTGAATACCTTGATTTTTTTAATTCAGAATCGACCGCACCGAACAAGATGGCGGCCGTACATTGACCACAATCCCTTGCGAACCTAACACAGTCAAAATAACACGTACACATTCTCTATTCTCTTCAATGACAGTGTATTGGCAACAGCACTTATACTGGCTTGTTTCAAGACTTAAAACCTCCCTGTCGCAATTTTATGACGGATTTAAATATATATTTTTGCGCGCAAAGAAGTGTGGGTAAAAGCACAAGCCGCCATCTTTGTTCTATACGGTGGTGCGCAAGGAACGCCGGGTGATACGACCCTTTAATCTACTGATGTTTAGCATCATATTGCAGTGTTTGATCTCGAGATTGACAAAGTAAAGTAAAGCTTAAAAAACCTGAATTACCTTGGTTACACGTTTTGTGATGAAACTCAACTGTCATGAACCTTACACAGTTATTTTAAGACCCTGAGTGTTGGTCGGGTTAGGTTTTGAGCCCTCGACCTCCCGCACATCAGGCCAGCGGTTAATCACTGAGCTACCCGAGGTGCAAGTTTCTCAAAAACGTTCTGCTTTGCGCACTGAAAGTTCAAGAAAATTTAGGAAAACATTGGAATAAGTTTTTTTCCATCCTAATCTTTCTTGCGAATTATAATTCGTAGGTTTAGAAGTGAAGTGTTCTCTTGCACTGGCTATTCCACTGGTGAGTCACTAGTTTGTTCTGATCTACTGTCGCTCACTAACTGGATCTGTAACATGTTTAGCACGGCCAAAAGAGCCTAGGAACGAGGTCGATGATATCTATTTAGTCGTGTTTAGCACGCGGTTGACAACATGTTTCCTATCTCTATCGCAATCTGTTTTCCCAGCTCGCTTATTTTATTAGTTTGTATATTTTAAGAGTGATGAAAGGTTTCGCAAGGACAGCCTCGAACGGAGCAGTTCGAGAAAGAGTGTAGACCAACAAAAACAATTGTTTTTATTCTCCTGGGCCGGGTTGTTCAAAGCCCGATTAGTGCTAATCCAGGGTTAATTTCCATGACAACCAATAGGTTTTGTGCAGAGTTAATCCAGGATTAACACTAATCGGGCTTTGAACAACCCGGCCCTGGACAGCTAGCTGGATCTGTAACATGTTTAGCACGGCCCAAAGAGGTTGATGATAGTAAACAATTATTCACCGAAGTGTCGGTGAATAGTGGTAAATATCCACCACTTTTCACCGACACTGAGGTGAATAATGGTTTTAGTATATACCACACAAGTGAATAGCCAGCACCAAATAGTTACTTTATTTCTGTCAAATGGACAAAAACTCCCGCGAGATGATCGCTGCTTCGCTCGCAGGTGCCGAATAGGAAAGGATACTCATATCCGGAGTAGCCAATCAGAGCGCGCGAAAAGCACTTGAGGTATATACTAACAATTTAGTCGCGGTTGACAAAATGTTTCAGATATCACACAATCAGTTTTCCCAGTTTGCTAAGAGCGATGTACAGTGTTACAAATGTATTTAGGTAGTACTGAATTCTTTGAAATGATTTATATATTGTGTCGGTGCTCGTGACATGTGTTGTAAGTCTCGCTCTGTCATACTAAGTCTCGGCCCATCAGTTGACGGTATAATCTATTTTTAGAAAACGATTCTCACTAAATCGATAGCCAATCATATCGCACCTCATTGCACCAGCAACTCTGATTGGTCCAAAACATGAAAGCCTTTGTTCTAGGAAAGTAGTTTGAGCGCCGTTCTAGATATAGATTATACCGTAAACTGATGGACCGCGTTCCATTACTTATCGAGACTTCTGGTTATGGACTTGTGTTGTAACTGAATAGAGTACATTATTCTACGAACTTTCATTGTTGCTTCAGGTTGACACACCCAAGGTAGGGCGGCTTTACCTGGGTGACGTCGGGATTCCCAAAGGAGTGTTCACAGCTGCTGGCGTCTCCTACGTGTCACCCTTTGCAGACAAGTTTGTGATCCCCCTGGATGCATAAGAGATTCAGTCAATTTCAGGGGGAGGGCAGGCTGCGGTACCAAATGCGCGAGTAAACGTGTTCTCCCCCCAGTCATCATGGAGTAATCCTTCTAGTCAACATCGAATGAGTCGTTGTCAGGGGGGTTTACGGAACAACAATAGGAGAAATCTCCTCAAAGTACCATAGCATTCCAGAAATAGGAGCAGAGCTACGTCTTCTCCAAATCCGAAATCTAATTACGGGCGTCCACTAGGAGACTGAGAGTCTTTATAATATCAAAATATGGAGCGAGCTGGAGGAGTGACTCGAATCAAAAGTGGTCGGAATACCTCAATTAATAATGAAGAAACGACAGTCACAGTAAAAGCAGAGATAATGAAAAACTCACTGTTCACTGCAACTTATTGTGGGAATTAAAGTTAAAAGTTATTTTATGGGCAATCAGTATTGGAATCCGAGAAAACCGATTTGAGGAAATATTTCTTGGATTATTCCAAATTTAGAGCCGGTTTTTAGCAATTCTATTAAACAGTGGTATGTATTGGCAACACATGCGCTTTATGTGGAAACGCAAAAAGAAATGCGAATGATTTCCACCAAAAATATACACCCGTACGTTCAAAATACAATAGCGACAATAGTACAACAACGGGTATTGGGGTGATTAATGGTGCGTTCGATTGACCGTATTCCGGAATAGGAATAGATGGAATAGTCTCTGTATATCACTGATTCAGGTACATTTTACACTGTAAGCTACAAATACTTGCTGACATATGATATTCAGGATACAATTAGTATTCAATTGGCTAAAAAAATCCAGTATAAGCGATTTGTAGTGATCATTCTGTTTATTCTTATTCCGGAATACGGTCAATCGAACGCACCCTAAATGTTTTCCGAGAACTGGAAATCCATAAATACAGATCCGATGGGTCACATGAATTTCCTTTGGTCTGTCAAGCAAGTTACTAAAAAAATTACAGCAAAGAATATTGTCATTGGATGAAGATCTGTCAGACCAGACAAGCTACATTTGTATGTATTTCAAATGTACATGTAATATACTTTCTAAAATAGGTTTACATTTCTTCTCTTTTCGCGCTTGAAGGAGAGAGAATATTTTCACTGGACAAGAGCCGTCTCGGACGCCGAACTTTCTGCTTTATGCGGCTCTGTTGTGCACTTCAACAAAACAACTGTACTTCAGAATCGGTCCAGTTTCGTATTCGAAAACTACCGCTGGATGCGATGACAACAGGCGCACCCTCGTATTGATGTTAATTAAACATTAATAGATACAAGTGGAGAGATGAGCTATTCATAGCTTTGTGTATTGTTGTAGTAAATTCCAATATGTTAATCAATCAGCCAATAGAAACGTGTGGGTTCAGTCGTTCAGGGGACGCTAATGAACTATGACCGTGCACAATATTTTGTCTTACCCCCTTCCAACATAAATCGCAGCGCCTTTGTTAGCCCCTTTGAAGTTTGCCGGGTTTCCTAACCATTCCACACTATTAACTATGATGAAATCAAAGGAAAGTATTGCATATCCTTTCAATCAAGCATTTGAAGCCAATTAACAGCCACCGATCGAACATTGATTCCAGACATGCGCAAAACCATGACACAGTGCCTTTAGGAAAGGTCAGTTTGAAACCAGTTTAGCACTAGCGAGCATGCAGTGTGAACAGGTATTATTTTAAACTAGTTTAATCAAACCGCTGTTGAACATGGTTAAGCTTTGGTGTGAAGGAGGTACAACACTGCGCAGATCAGTCTATAGTCATCGCAATCAGCGGCACATCGCGAATACGAAAGAGTGGTATATACTTCATGGTGGTATTCCGTTCCATAGTCTTATCTCTACTGTTTTACAGTATTATGCAGGGAGACTATATGGAACGGAACACTACCATGAAGTATATACCGAAAGAGTCCTGTTGAGTTTGAGTACAAGTTTCAAGGTACTGCCTTGGTTTTGTTGGAATTAATGAATGCCGTAAATCAATTGACCTATATCATTATGACGTCAAATCAAAACAATCTATTGTTTAAACGCTAAGGATCACGGTCGTGGGAGGGGGACAAAACAGCAACAACACAAAGGAAATCGCTATCAAATGCATTTTGTAGAACGTAGAATAGCGGTAACAGCCACCAAATAAGGTAAATATTGTGGGATGAACATTGATACAGCTGATATCTGGAAACCAGACAATTCGAAGTTAAATTTTCCTCAGCAGAGCAGATCTAGTTCAAAACTCTATTGTTCAAGTCGATTCTGTCCCCCTCATAAACAAGCCGTGACGTCATAATGATATAGGGTAATTGAAAGCATTGCATGCGATTACTTTTTGTTTGTGTCCGTTGAGAAGTATGGTCGCAAATGAACTCGTGAAAGCCAATAATACACATTTTAATACCTAAAACCAGGCATCTGGAGAACATGTAATCCTGTCTTTGTAAAACTTAAATTACCGTTAGTAGTTGAGACCAAAAATCCGGAGTGACTAAAAACCGTAATCTAGCTGGACGACAAAGTTAATTTTGAAATATAATCGGTCGTGAATTACAAAACTGATTTACACCGATATTGAAGCCATAAACGATGTACCCTGCTTCGGGCGGCTAGCGGGGGTTTCTCGGCTTTTCCCCCGTTTGTCTTTCGTTGTGCTGTTCCTGGATTCCCTGAGACAGCGGAAACTGAGCCCAATCGGGGAAAAGATGAGAAACCTCTGCTAGCAGGGTACAAAACGAAAGTCTTCTAACTGAAGTTCGCTGGAGCCATTCCAGAAGGCGTTGCGCCAGGTGTGTTATTTTAAATTGCACCTAACGTTTATTTTGTTATCATAAATATCGATACTACATCAAGCTTTGAGTACTTCCGTGAAGAAAGTTTTGGTTTAAAGTGAATACTTTATGTTCTACGCTTGTTTGAAATCATGAAAATGTGACCTTTCCTGACCCACGACCGCGTAAGTAAAAGCCTGGGTCGATCCCTGGGTAGACGTCATATAATTAATTCGACTTTGCAATAATTTGAATAAATACTTAACATGTTGACTAAAATGACTTTTTTCTTAACTAACAACTCGCAAACAGTGTATATTCTCTATAAATCGATGTTGTTGTGATAGAAAGACGCCATGGAGAATAATGCATTAATGAGATGACGTCAACCCAGGGATCGACCCTGGCTTTTGCTTACGCGGTCATGGGTCAGGAAAGGTCACATTTTCACGATTTCAAACAAACGCAGAACATAGAGTATTCTCTGTAAACCAAAACTTTCTTCACAGAAGTACTCAAAGCTTGATGTAGAATCGATATTTATGATAACAAAATAAACGTTAGGTGCACTTTAACTAGTATTTTTGCCAGCGAAGCCATTTTTATGATCAAAAACAGAGGAGAAAACCGGAAAGCTCGATGTTCAAGAAGTGTCCCATGTCTCATTTCGTCATGGGCGCGGGCTTACCGTATCTTATGACCCCAAAGTCACACGGCGGAATAAAGTATTCTCTTTGCCATTTTAATTTATGCCTGTTGGTATATTGTGGTACGGGATCACCAGCTAATGCTTTGAGCTGTAGCAGTGACCTCGGAAACATTCGTATTTACATTCTACAGATTCCACAGGAATCTCGTAGTTGGCCACGATGGTTGCGTTAGAACAAATAAAACGTCACTACAAGCCAAAAGCTTCTCACTTTAACTCGAATGAAGCAAGACACAGAAAATCTAATTTTAGGTAATCTTCGATGGGTACGCAGTCCGCGATTCCTGTTAACACGTGCCTTTGGTTTTTCTTTCTTTTAACTTAATAGGCGCAGAAAACCTCTCACCTAGGACATAAGCCAGCCTTCACAGTATTCACGGTCCAATTACTCGAAGTCATGAACTATTAGACTCGTTCAATGCACCATAATGTTGCCACCCGTATGATTCAGTACGTGCTTGACTGTTGCTTTGTGAACCTTGCTTATGACCTGTTGCACTCGACTGTTTCTTGTCATATTTGTGTTTGTTTTTCATCATAGTTTGCCCAAGCAGACTATAGAATGACTCTTGTCCATAACTTTACGACATACAAATCGCTTGCTTGTCAAGTTCTATTACGTTTCTAGTTAAAAACGAAAAAAGGAGGGGTTGTTTTTAAAGAGAGGCGTTTCTCTTGTGAGACTCTTCCAAAACCTTTTGCCGGATGACAGGACATTATTCATGGTAAGAGAACTGCCGCAAAAGTGGAGGTAAGTTAGATCATCATTAGCTTGTTTTAACCAGCAGAATAACGTTAATGTAATATAATGCCGGATAATAAGGCTTGATAAACCAAGGCGCTTGATACATAATTACTTTTTCTGCACTTTAGGATTTACAGCAAATTTTACATACTTATTTCATAATCGACTACTATATATTATCGACTACTATATATGATCTGTTTGATTGCTTCTCAAAATAGTAACCATCCTCAAACCGTCTATGACCGGGATCTGACTGTCGATCACACACCGCCTGTTTTCGTTTATACTCGTATACTCCCGGGGTGTCGGAAGTTCTTCTCAATTCTTGGAAATTGACTGAGGACCTCTGCCGGAACTGAACCCAATGTAATCTAAAGCCTGTCTAGTACGCAAAACATTCAACACCCCAATCAGAATTGGTTATATATATATATGTCAATCGTACCTGCTCTATCAGGTTTTCCATATCGAATGTCATTCGGAGCCGATGTTCGCAATAATCAAGCTGACATGCATGGTAACTGTTTGTTATCGGTTACCTATTGAGAGCTAACTGCGTGCTTCTGGTCTACGGATCGCTTTATAATTAGTTCACAATTTACCAGGGTCTGGTTGTTCAAAGGGTGGATAACCCTATCCAAATCCTTATTTAGCGGATAAAAAGTGAGTTTGGTTAATACTTATTCACTGGATAGGGATTTAATCCGTTTTCAGTATCTATAGGGGCGCGGTTCGGTTGACGGTATTCCAGAATAAGAATAGATGGAATAGTCTGGAAATCACTGGTTCAGGCACATTTTGCACTTTAAGCTACAAACTCTTGCCAGGAAACATTTAGTATTCCAGAGGATAAAAATCCTGATATAAGCGATTAGTAGTTTCATATTTCGGAATACGGTCAATTGAACGCAATCTTACTGCAATAGAGAAGAGGATTCGAACGATGCATGGAAAGAAGTTTAAGGTAGGTCCGTAATTAGAGCGTATCGTAGATTGGCTGAGCACAAAACAATGGAAAAGCATTTCAGTGTTTACATTTGACCACAATCCATTGCGAACCTAACAGTAAAATAAACTCATCCAGTCTTTTCAACAGCAGTGTATTGGCAACAGCACTTGTACTGGCTTGTTTTTAAGATTTAAAACCTCTACCATGATTTTATAACGGATTTAAAGGTTTTCGCGCGCAAAGGATTGTGGGTAAAAATACAAGCCGCCATTTTTTCGGTACGGTAAATGGTATCGTGTTACGGTGAATGGTATCGTGTTACGATGCACCCCACACACTCGTGCGAATATATCAAATGTACAAAAATCATATTACTTGAAAAATTGTGTCGATCTCTTCTAGTGCTTAAACGTACTCGGTGTTTCAGTAAGCCTTCTGTATACTGACGTCACGCTTTTGTGTTCACCACCAAGCCTCACTTTGGCACAACATTTCCTCAACACAAAAGTGAGGCTTGGTGGTGAACACAAAAGCGTGACGTCATCACGCATAAGGCCTATCAGGCCCGATTCAAACGTCGAACTTTTCATGCGGCGAACGCAATTGAAACAAAAGATAATTAGGCGGCGGCTTTTGATCTGATTAGGTTCGGCGCATGAAAAGTTCGACGTTTGAATCGGGGCTTTAATGGGACTAATTTTACTGATTACCTGACAAATTGGTTCATAAATATTAGAGCAGCTTTCTTGGGCAGGTTACAGCACATTGAAATGATTTTCACATTACTATTGTTCTTTTACTCCAATCGAATAACAGTTACTGTTGCTTGATTCAAAATGCATAAATAGGCAAACTTGACTTTCTACCCATGCTCCATTTCGGCCTGGTCGCGTATTCGCGGACAACCTTTTTGAACTAGCTGTATATTTGAATCTTTTAATTTTGCCATTACCGGGTTCAATTTCGAAATTTTCGACACGATTAATTTGCTTCAGTAGCTGGGGATCCAGGATTCTGTGTGAGGGAGTTCGGACGAGAGATTCCATATACACGAAAGACAAAATCATTTGGCAGTTCCGGCGTTTGTTGTTTTTCGTTAGCGAGTGAGAGAAAGGCTGTTTTCCCGTACCCCTCTGGATCCGTCGAAGTGTAGTTAATGCAACTTCAGTGAAATATAATCGAATAATTCCAACTTCTTTTCCTTTTAGCTGCAAAGCAGGACGCGCCTGTGCAGTGTTGTCTTGGTAACCGCCATCACGTGGTTCGTTGCCAAGGCAACCATCACGGGGGAGGTACCTGGGTTGCCTGGTTGGGGTATTCTGGGATGTAAACCGTGTGCTATTGATGACTGTGCTAATGAAACCAACTGCCGAGGTGGCACCACGATGGACGTGTGCAACTGCTGCCTAAGATGCCTGAGAGTTGAAGGTACGGTCCAATGTCTGAGAGTTATAGGTACGGTCCAATGTCTGAGAGTTAAAGGTACGGTCCAATGTCTGAGAGTTATAGGTACGGTTCAATGTCTGAGAGTTATAGGTACGGTCCAATGTCTGAGAGTTATAGGTACGATCCAATGTCTGAGACTAAAATATACGGTCCAATGTCTGAAAGTAAAATATACCGTCCAATGCCTAAGAGTTAAACATAATAATTATAATATAATAATAATTAATTTTAGTTATACATGGTAGTCGACATCAACAGAGCTGGTTTTCGGACGAGCCGTGTTGGCATACAAGTTAAAAAGGCAACATGTATACATTCAAGTTATTGTCTTCTAAAATAAATATAAGTATAAATCGCTAAAAATGCTTCAAATCACGTATTAAGCTGTTCCAGAGTGCTGCTCCACTATAAGAAAATGTACGTTTTCCAAAATCGATTTTAGGGGCTGGTAAACTAAGATATAAAGTGGCGTCCCTTAGGTTGTAGTTGTGGCGCTCTCCTGAATAAGAGAACAACTCTAAGGTAGTTTGGCCCATGACCATGGAGTATATTGTGCACATGTCATCATTGTTTTGGCTCTTGTTCTTCTCTGGTCTAATGGTAGCCAATCTAATCTTTCTCGTATAACGTAAGAACGTACACTGTAATCTGATTTAGTTATAATTCTCCCATGTAGCTCTGTTTTGGAGTTTTTGGAGCTTTTCTTTTAGACCCTTACTGCAATCTCCCCAAACAGTGCTGCAATAATCAAAATAAGGTTTAATCAGGGAATGATATATACAAAATAAAGTACTTCTATCATCTGTAGAGACCAGTTGACAGTTGACAGTTGACCGATGACATGTTCGATATGGGCTTTAAAGTTTAAGTTTTCATCTAAGTGCACACCAAGAAGTTTAAATTCATGTACTCTATCAATGGGTAAACCACAAAAGTGTGGTGAAATATTGTAAAGGTCAAGTTATTTTAACCTATATCCTGACCCTGTAACCATGTATTTTGTTTTAGTGTCATTGAAACTTGGTTTGTTTGCAATAAGCCATTCTTCAGCCGGTTTGTTTCAGATCATCAAAAATATACTTTTCTATCTGAGTGATGTTAGTATCTGCAATAGTTATGTACGTGTCATCGGCAAACTGGGAAATCATTTATATATATAAGAAAGAGGAGAGGGCCAAGAATAGAACCTGTGGTACGCCACATGTTATACTTTGCCTATCTGATAAGACACCATTAACAAAGCAATGTTGTGAGCGATTGAATAAATAACACTCGAACCAAATTAGTTCATCCCCTTAATACTCTACTTTTTTAAATAAAATGGCATGATCGACAGTATCAAAAGCGTTCTTTAAAGTGCCCCTACGATCAAATTTTGACATATCAATGTTTTTGCATAATCATAAAGTAGAGTTCATATATTATTACCAGTTCAAATTGTTTTTCGATACAACGACAGGAAGTCTTATTTTTTTAGCTCCGAATATTGAATCTACACGTCCGCCATTACTTGAAGCCGTGCCCTTTGTTCAGCTTTAAACAAAGGTTTATTCACCGGAAATGATGTCATACACTTAACGCTCGCCTGCAGAACACAACGCCTGGAGGTATATTTCTACTAAAAACGTCTTCACGTACATAAGAAGAAAGTTATATTTATCTTTGCGAGGTTGGCTACTTTTTTATGCACGCTATTTCGCGCCACGAGGTTGTCGTGTTAAGTGTATGACATCACTTCCGGTGAATAAACCTTTGTTTAAAGCTGAACAAAGGGCACGGCTTCCAGCAATGGCGGACAGGATTTTACCGGTAAACTCTCCTAAAATTTGTGGTTTAAGATGCCCATTTGGGAATATTTTTTACTATTTCGGATATTTCTAATACTGATTGACCTATAAACACTGAAAAAGTGGCAAATCGAAATGGTAAATTTTCGTCGTAGTGGCACTTTAAGTCAACAAAAAGAACGCCATTTAAGAAACCTTGATCCAGATTCTTTAACCATCTATCAGTGGCTTGTAAAAGAGCAGTGAATGTTGAATGCAGTGGTCTAAAGCCTGACTGAAATGTGCTCAGGAGAGTTGTTATCTGTTAAGTACTTATAGAGGGCATCATAGTAAGTCTTTCCATTATCTCTGTTATCTTACTGATTACAGAGAGTACTAGACTTTCTCAAAGTCCTTCTTAGCCCCCCGCCTCTCGCTTTTTGACCCAGTAATCGCTTACCCAGTGACTAAGCGAGTTCGACTTGGAGCAAGTCAAAGAGAGTACTGAAATAGGTCAGTAGTTTTCTGGATTGGATTTAGATTCAGATTTATAGATTGGTGATACTTTAGCTATTTTCCAGTCATCAGGAAAAACCTTAGTTTTGAACGATTGAATGAATAACTTTGCAAGGGAAGACAATATATTAATTGGACGAGCAATTGTAATTAATTTTGCCGATATTTTGTCAATCCCACAAGATTTGTTAGAAGAAAGTTTCAATATGATTTTTTTCACTTCGTAGCTACTTATATGTGGAAATTTGAAACTAGTATCACTATAATGCAAATAGTTTTCAGGTACAACTTGTGTAACTGGTATACTATTCGCAAGGCGTGGGCCCAAGGAGTAGAAATGTTCATTCATACAATTTGCAATTTCATCTTTATCTGTACATATATTATTATCAATATCAAGCCCAGTGACTGGTTGTTGTTGATTTAGATTTTCGTGATAGCATTTTGTTTATAGTTTTCCAAGTCTCCCTAATATTTCTATATGATTGTGGATGATTGTACGAAAATAGTCTGCTTTATCCTGCTTTATTGCTACATTGACAGCATTTTTAGTTTTCCTAAATAGGTTCCAGTCATACTCCGAGTTTTTAATTATTGCAATTCTGTTAAGGTGTTCTCTTTCACGTATCATATGCATTATATTATTGTTTAACCATGGAGAATAGCGATCCAATGCCTAACGTTAAACGTACGATCCAATGCCTAACAGATAAACGTACGATCCAATGCCTAAGAGTTAAACGCACGATCCAATGCCTAAGAGTTAAACGCACGATCCAATGCCTATAAGAGTTAAACGTACGATCCGATGCCTGTATACCCTGGGTGCCAGAGGTTCTACTGGAAGGCCGTGGGAGAACCTCTGGGCGCGCGAAGTATGAATCTCACTTCCATGCCAGACTAATCCCTTTTGATTGACACCTGAGAAACCTTTTCCTAGCAAATTGATTAAACCGGTTTTGTCCACGTAGGCTTAATTCCCAACGGTTTATGAAAAGCCAGCACTTTCGGACAGCTGAAATTAATTACAATTTCCTCTTCCAAGGGCCGAAGCACTACGCAGAACAGGTCAGCTGGTTTAAATGGCCTTTAATTCGGCCGTTTTCTGGAGTGTTATGGAGCTCGACTCCAGCGACGCGTTCAACGACACGGAACGGATAAACAATGGCGACCTTGGAAACTGGTATGGCGTGATCCAATCGCAGCAATCGTTACAAATGAATTTGCTCTAGGCCAATCAGAGAGCCAGGGTCAAATTCTGACTCAGAATGATACCGTCTGAAAATCAGGCTAATGTTCTCCCAGCCTTCTCGTCGATCCTAAACTTTGGCTTTATATAATTGAGAGGGCAGTAGAACCTCTGGCACCCAGGGTAATGCCTCTAGAGTTAAACGCACGATCCAATGCCAAAGAGTTAAACGTACGGTCCGATGTCTGAGAGTAAAAGGTACAGTCCGATTTCTAAAAGTAAAAGATACGGTCCAATGTCTGAAAGTAAAAGATACGGTCTGGACAATGTCTTAAAGGTAACAGGTACGTTCTAATGTGCACCTAACCCCTCTTGCAATTTTTATACCTATGAACCATACTTGACTTTTCCTGACCGCGTAAAAGCCTGGGTCGATTCCAGAGTATACGTCATTTAATTAATTCGACTTCGCAATAATTTGAATAAATACTTATTTTGGCTAAAACGACTTTTTTCTTTACTAACAACTCAAAAACTGTGTATATTCTCTATAAATCGATGTTGATGTGATAGAAAGGCGCCATGGAGAATAATGCATTTAATGAGATGCCGTCAACTCCATTTGAAATTTCACGCGGATTTTGAAATCCCCGTCGAAGCCTGAGCTAGTTGGGAGAATTTACGTTTTGGTAATCAAAGCGAGCGTTTTTCCGTGCTTTTACACGTTTATTTTACTGAAAGGAGATAGAAAGCGTTTTCTGTCTTCCCATTTAGTTATAGAAACACTTGTGGAAGACTTCGCTCTGTCGAAGGGCTAATGCTCTAAACATCAGCTGCTACTCGCTTCGGTTTGCACACCTTAATCGACTTTTAGTTGATTATACCAGTCCTTAGTATAACCACCTCGTAAAAAATACCCTTCTTATGCAGGCGAATCCTGTGGCGGCATCTTCTACCGACTTGGCCGTTGTGACCGCAGTTTGTACTGTAACATTACAGGACCTTACACGAGAGATCCCGTGGGAAAATGTGCTCTTTTATATCAGAGCGATTCGACGCCAGCCCCCCGTCAGAACATCCCATCAGTGAACATCCCATCAGTGAACATCCCATCAGTGAACATCCCATCAGTGAACATCCCATCAGTGAAAAGTCCTAAGATCCTACAGCTTCCAATTACTTTACGAAATCCGACGGCGGTGCCTATGAGTGCAGTAAACTCCACAGCTTCAATAAACGATCACAATGGAGGCTTTTTTGCGGGGCTTAGGAAAAATACTGGGCTTAAGAAAGGTAAAGTCTTTTTCAATAATAGCCCTTTTGCAGGAAGCAGTCACGTGCTAATGTATCACTTCAATAACCATTATAAAATAATTTAGATAGTACTCGCGTTCTGATTGGCTGATAGCCATGTTTCATTAGCCTGTGCAAGCATGGAAATGACGTCACACCGTAAGTGCCTCCTTTATCAAAATAATTATTTTATAAAAGAAATGAAACAGATCTTCCGTGTTCAGTGCACAGGCTCATGCAAACCGAGGTACATTTGGGAGAATTCTCGAGCAGGTACAAACACTCGACCTGCGGTCTCGTGTTTGTTCTGCTCTCGAATTCTCCCAAACCTACCTCGGTTTGCATGAGCCTGTGCAAACATGGAAGATCTATTTCTTAAATGAATTGCACTCGTGATCCCATGCCGGGAAAGGCTTTACTGGACGGCGAACAAACTTCAAAACGCTGTTTTGGAAAGCTCGGCAATCGATTGGAGGTAGAAAATAGGTCGGTTGCTAATAACAACAGATGTCGTACAAGTGCCTTAAGTTATCCTTTATGCCTTTAAGTTATCCAGACCGATAACCACGTGATTGCATTCCTGCAAAAGACCAGGCGCAATTAAACATTCCTGACATGAAACTCAGTCAGTTCATAGAAGACAAAAAATATAATAATCATTCTAATATCGACCATTGTACTTTTTAACGTCAGATAAAATTTCAAACAAAAGAAAGCACATCGACACGACGCCTGCGATACTCTTCATGCTGTTCAGCGGTATTCTTCTCGCAGTTATCCTGGTTGTTGTGACGTTTCTCGACAGGACTGCGAGCAAGGCGAAAACTTTATTCAACAACCCTGCTTGAAAACGCCCTTAGAATCGTGGCTTGTTTCGCTGTCAAACACGAACTCTGGGGGATAAAAATTGATGGGAAATAGTTGCAGGAGGGTTTTGAGAGTTTGCATCCTGGCCTATGAGGATGAGGAAAATCTGAAAATGAGTCAGTCATCTAAAGCCAATCGGATTAATGAGCTGGGTCCGAGTGTTCAAAGGGTGGATAACGCTTTCCACTGGATAAATCCCTCTAGATCCAGTGGATAAATATTACCAAGAGAAGAATGAGGTAAGATAACGAATCCCCCATACATGGGTCTATTCCAATGATATTATTTGAAATCTATTTTTAGATTAACAGAACACAGCCTGGTTATTTTAGGAAAGACGCCTGATTGGCGTAAAGTGGCGCTCATGTGCTAAGGAGTGGTTTATAACGATGCTATGAGGACCCAGGGGATATAAACAATGTGTAACTAACGAGGGCAGCCTACCAGAACGAGATAAACTTTCAAATACACATCAAAACTAAAAAACTAAAAATAGATTTCCAATAATTATCATGGGGTATGGGTATTCGTTCTCTTACCACATCCTCTCTTGGTGTTGCCCAAAGTAGCTCATTTTATCCACTGGATAAGGATTTATCTTGAGCGTTATCTACCCTTTGAACAACCGGACCCTATAGCATTACGAGCAATAGAGCAGATTTCGTATGAGTGGGACAAACTACATCACGGCATGCCGTGACGTTGAAATGGTTTCCCATTGTTTTTGTCCTGCTGATCCAATCAAATTACAGAAATACCGTACAGCATGGCTACGGACATGCCGTAGTTTGTCCCACTCATATGAAATCTGCTCTATTGCCGGCAGTGGTGAAATTACTCCGTGTATCCACCTCTATACAACATTGTGCGTAACGGATTTAACATAGGTGCGCCTTCTGTGTTGCACCAACAGAGCATAAGTAAGAGAGGGAATCTTGTAGCGCGCGGTGTGCGATGATAACTTCGAAAAAAATATATTTTTAGTAACCGGACATAGCTGAAGCAAAGTGCGCGCGCACGCGACAACAATCATGGCGCGAAAATATTTTGCCGCCATGGAGATTGTAGTCGCGCGCTCGCCCACTTGCCTCCCGTTACTAAAAATAGATTTATTGGACATTACCATCGCACAAGCGCTCGTATTGGAAATTCTCTCTCTTACTTATAATCTCTTGGTGGTTGCACGCAATGTTGCAGGATATGTTGTAGTGTGTGTCAATCGTTTCTCAAATTAATTGCTAGCAATGTTGCGCGCAATATTGCACCATGTGTCTGTACCTTAATACTGGCTAAACACATGAACAATTAGTAGAACCATAGTTAAGCTAGCCTTCAGCTAAGCGTTATTCGGGAAGCATTTTTGTTACGTTCACACACAGGGAAACCACCGTGCGAGCAGAGCCATCCTCCCACTAAGAGAGAAAATAGAAAAGAAGTATCTGTCGAAATCTTGTCAAGTTTTAATATATTGAGCATGCTGGCTCGATCGTTGATTGGATACAATTTCGAGCCCAGGCTGAGTCGAGTGGTATCGAGATCGGGATTTGGCCTCAAGACAGTGTGCTCAGACTTGACAATCGGTTTCTCAATAGAAGCAATGCGTGCACCGGTTTGACAACAGTAAACGGTTTGACTAGCCCAGAAGTTGTGGCTGCGACTTGACAGGATTTCGGCAGAGCCTTATTTTTCTCTTTTAGTGGGAAGAATGCTCTGCTCGTGACGGAAACGTATTCTATAAAGGTTTCACAAGCTTGCTGACCTGTAAAGCAGTTAACAGATATATTTGTAATTTAGATGATTTTAAACAGGACGTGCATGCAAACGTTCTCATATATCTACACCTGTGAATGGTCGTAGGAAGGATATTTTTCAATAAATTAGTTTTCAGTACTTAAGTCTTCATTTTGTCGTTTTCTATTCTTACTATTCAGTCTACTACCGTTTATTCTGAAATTGTCGTACGGTGTAGTTTGTTTTCCGTTATTTTGTAGTTGCTTTTAATCACTAGTTGTCCGTTTTAGTACTACAAAAGTATTACAAAAGTTTGCAGTTTACTTTTGTGGTTTGATCATTGGGAATAGATTTGTGGTTTCTTAAGCTAGAAATATTCTCGCTTTCTTGCTGGAGTTGTTGCCACAAACAAGCTTAACAACATGACTGATCAAGCTCGTCAATAACGCTTGAAATGAAAAACAAAATCAGTGTTTAAAAGAAACCCTGGCTGTGGAACAAGTTCCCGTTAAATTGTTAGCAATATGGTCTAAGTTGAAAATATGTTGAACAAATTGGAAAATATATTTAGTTTAAAAAAAATGGACATGAGTATGAGCAGTTCTAGGTGTGGGCGCCGCCATCTTGGATCTGTTGACGTCACACGGCGGTCCCTATTGTTACACGACACAAGCTATTGTTTTTTGACAATAGGGACCGCCGTGACACGTAAATCAGATCCAAGATGGCGGCGCCCAAACACTAAAATATATTTTCCAATTTTTTTCAACAAATTTTCAACTTAGACCATATTGCCATCAATCTAACGGCAACTTGTTCCAACAGCCAGGGTTACCTTTAATAATATCAGATTCGATCTAATTCCAGTCTAATGTGCATTATAAGAAAATCATGCGCGCTGAGCTCGTCTTTTAGCTAATGAAATCACGCGTTCTTATACAGGCGCTCAAGTCTTAGCCAATGAAATCACGCGTTCTTATGACACGGGCTGACTGTGCGATGAACGAAAAATAATGAATATGTATAAGGTCGAATGCAGTATGAAGAAATGTTGAGTTCATCGTAACTCAAGTGCCTGTCTTTGTCAATAAAACACAAACTAGGTGTCTACTTTTAATATTCCAACTGATCACACGGCGTGCTGTGGTCACCAATAAAGCACTGTCATTAGCCAATCACCTGCTTGGATTTTGTACTGAGCACGAATTTGGAATATTAATAGTAGTCTATTTTAATAAGTAAACAAAGTTGTGATAAAAAGATCATTGAAATTTAATGACATTTACATTCGATTAGCACTACAATCGAACAGAAAATGATAATTCTTGTTTGCCGTAAAAGAGAAACGGCAGAGAGAAGGATAGAAATGATTGTACCAAGTGAATGCGCCAAAGTATTTCAAAAATGGAACCTCGAGAATTGTGATCATCCATGCCTGGAAAGTGGTTCCTATTATAACATGCTCATGAAAACCCTAGTCATTAAAACTGTCAAAGGGTATTGGAAATACAGCAAGAGAGCAGAGAAGATTAGCACGGAGACTGAGGTGAGACTGAAGTGCAGTTGTCCCGCGCCTGATTCTGAAAAAAAAGAGGAGAAAACGTGTTTTACAACAACCCATATTTCTCGCTTTCTGATGGGTTTTTGGTCATGACATATAAGACTTTATAAAATAAACAGAATGAAGCGCGCGCTCTGATTGGTCGATAGCCATGTGTTATTAGAGTACAGACGTGTAGATGTCATGTTTGAAAAAAAGATTTCATTGCCTCCTTTTCTCGCTAATTATTGTATAAAACAATTAGATGTCATTTTCCTTGTGTCTGTCCTCTTATAGATGCACAGATGACGTCACAACGTGAAGAGAACATCAGTTACTCGACTGCGTCTCGTGGCGCACTTCTTTGTTCTCTTCACGTTGTGACGTCAAAATGACATTGCCTTTGTTAAACAGCTAGGCAATGGCGCATGGCTGTTGAATTGGATTATGTGAAGTTACATCAAACTCAAAGCCCTGCCCGCTTATCATTAACAATTAAACTGCGAGCTCGAGGTTTCTATCTATAGTCAATGACTTGGTTATGCTAATTGCCATTATCATTTCTATGATGAGGGCGAGGAGGAGGGTCATATGCAGGAGGAAGAGGGTGAGGAGGATGATGATAAGGAGCAGGAGGGTGAGCAGGAGGGGGAGGGCGAGGAGGAGGTGGAGGCTGAGGTGGAGACTAAGGAGGAACAGGATGAAGAGGAGAAGGGTGAGGAGCTGGGTGAAGAACAGGAGGAGGAGGGTGAAGAACAGGAGGAAGAGGAAGAGAAGGAGGATAATGAGAAGAAGGGTGAGGAGGTGGAGTATGAGTAGGAACAGGATGAAGAGGAGTAGGATGTGGAGCAGGAGGAGGAGAATGAAGAGGAGAAGCAGGAGCACGAGGATGATGAGGAGAAGGAGGACGAGGATATAGTTCGTTGAGATCTGAGCTCACCCGAGTCGCTGATAGTGGCCTTGCCCTTTTTGTCGTTCAGGATGTTCTGTTTATCGAGGGGAAGAGCGTTCCACTGGTCAGTAGTGACAGTAGCTGCTTGGATCGGATCGAAGGCTTGAAGCTGAGACGTCGTGAACTCCTGATGTCAAGGCATAAAGGACACACCGTGATTGTTCAGAGTGGAATGAAAATGGAATATACGATTGCGGATATTACTTATTCTATTCACCTTAAACAAACTGACAGGCATCTGGCTGATTGCGGACGGGGAAATCATGCTCACGTGATCAGACGAGAACGACTGCAACTCCGATGACGTTATCCCACCTAAAATTAATAATAGAAAAGCACCTATCAGATTAATATTTTGGATTACCCCCGACAATAGCCTAACCCTAAAACAATAATAACAAACAACACTAATAACCGCCTCCCATTTAGCTCAGTGGTAAACTTGCGCCGGTCTGTTGTGCGTGAGGTCGAGGGTTCAAAGCCCGGCCGGACCAACACCCAGGGTCTTAAAATAACCAAATAGAAGGTGCTGCCTTTACATAATCAAACAGCAAACGGTTAGACCTTCACGTCTTCTCGGATAAGGACGTAAAATCGTAGGACTACCAATTCAACAGAGGGCCACGTGGTATGTTACTGAGCTACATGTCAGCGGTAAAACGTGTTACCCTCAATAAATAAACTGATCTAACTTTACAATAAACAGAAGTACTCTGTCTCGACCGGTAGAGGTGCAGTTCACTCAGTCGGTAGAATCAGATTCGACCTTTCGAGAGAGTGTCGTCCTACCCGGGAATACACCATAGATAACAGATTTTATTATTTGAAATTTTATATATGCTTTTCGCGAAAACCTTGAACGGAAGTAAAAATAAAGCAGTTGCATCAGCATGATCCTGCCGTGTAGAAAATCTATTGAACATTTTTGCGAACTGATCAGTCATAGTCTGGTGTCCGACAACAATCTCAATCCGTGAGATAGCGTCACCTGATTTCCTTCAGGCCTTCTCCGATCCTTACCAATTGCCGCTCCCGACTCCCTGAGTTCCTCAGCGGACCAGGAACTCACTGCTCCATAAACAGTCACCGCTCTCTGTTTCAGTTGAGTCATCTGCGCTTCGGACCATCCGCTTAGGCTGCCTAGCGGTCCTACAACAATCCTGGCATTGGAAAAGGATGATCTCTTGAGCCTCGTACAAGCAAACGTACGCAGAAATAATCATTTTAAAATTACGATGAGAAGTGAAATGTTTTCACTAAGAAAAAAGACTCAAACCTGATGCGTATGGATGTTAGATGTTTGGGATAAAACAATCACCTACCACCCCTGTTTCATCCTAAATTTAATGGGTAATCATTAATTACACATGTATACCCAAGGGAGGGATGGGTAGATAGTTTAATGGATAATCATTAATTACACATGTATAGCCAAGGGAGGGGTGGGTGGATAGTTTAATGGATAATCATTAATTACACATGTATACCCAAGGGAGGGGTGGGTGGATATTTTAATAGATAATCATTAATTACACATGCATACCCAAGGGAGGGGTGGGTGGATACTTTAATGGTTAATCAGTAATTACACATGTATACCCAAGGGAGGGGTGGGTGGATAGTTTAATGGATAATCAGTAATTACACATGTATACCCAAGGGAGGGGTGGGTGGATAGTTTAATGGATAATCAGTAATTACACATGTATACCCAAGGGAGGGGTGGGTGGATAGTTTAATGGATAATCAGTAATTACACATGTATACCCAAGGGAGGGGTGGGTGGATAGTTTAATGGATAATCATTAATTACACATGTATACCAAAGTGAGGAATGGGTGGATAGTTTAATGAATAATCAGTAATTACACATGTATATCCCAGAAACCGTGCATGATTGAGCCGATGTTTGGCAGTAAACTAATCGATTTATATATGGAAAAATGCTGTAATTAACAAATTTACGAATGTCCTCTTATTTACCACATTTTGCGTCATCGCATGGTCAATTGTTGTGGAATGCATGAGGCACTAGCCGAGTGACTCTACACTGAACTAATCTTGACCATGAGATGACGACAAACGTGGTAAATAAGAGGACCTACCACGGTAAACTATCGTAAATTTCTTTTTTTTTGCAACAACAAACTAAAATTGTGAAGCGAGCACTCTGGACTAAGAAGACGAGGAACATTGCGGGGGATGTGATTCTAGCGCGTGCTATCACGCAATCAATCTTGCGCGAGCGATCACGTAATCTACCGTGTTATGACCTCTTACTTGCAATGGCAATCAGCCAATCAGAAGACGAGAAAATGGGCAGTTGTTGTAAAAATTAAAATTCCAACATTCTTGTATTTTTCTATAACATGAAAATACCATGGAAATCCGAACTTCTTGGTATTTCCATGATATTTCCATATTTTCCAATTTTTCGAAAGTATGAAAACATGGATTTCCATGGTATTACCATACTATGCAAAAATACAATAATGCCTGGAAATTCCAATTTACAGCATTTGTCCATGGTTTGTCCATACTGTGGTAGATAGTTGGTTTTCTAGTATAATATGTCAATGATCAATTAAAATAATTTTACAATTCATACGTACTTTTTTGTTTATGGATTTTTTTTTATTATTATTTACATCAGAAGTTCAAAAAAATCAACATATCATTCCTGCAATTCAAGTGCATATGATTTAAAGTTTAAAGTATGTTGCTAGAAAACTCACGCAAACTCTGCGGTGGCAATGGAGCCAATTTCGGCGGAGGTCATGGCGAGAGCGAAGTTCTTGAGGGCTGCGAGCTCGTCTCCAGTGAATGCACTTATGGCTTTGTTTTTAAGTGTCTTGATCTGACCCAAAGCACTGGATAACTATGCAGGATAGAGAGAAGATATGTATCCGTTACATATAACCTATTTCAAAAAAGATTGTCCCGGACAAACGGCAAACGACATTCCTAACCGAAATGGATATTTATGTTAAAGTACCTGGCTGGATGTGTATCCCGCTGAGTCGGATGATCGCAGGCGCTGAGAGCCAAGACTTTCTATGACGTCATCAGTGTTGAGCACCATCTTACCCAGATCACTGGCAGTAAAACCAACGGCGACCATACCCACTCTGAGGAGTTGCTCTGAAGAAAACTGAGACACTGAGGTATTCCACGCCTGTAGAACCAAGTTTGCTGATCAGAGAGTGTGGAGTTCAGTTACTTCAAAAGCTGCAGTCTTTGACCAAGTCTGGTTTTACAGGTATAGTGGTTAGCAACTACCACCAGCAGCAGCAGTATATTCTGAACAATACCCCCAAAGATTTGAAATGGGTAAATATTGCATCATAATTAAAAGGGTCTATTGATTTTCATCACATAAATGATATTTTTATAGCTAAACAACAAAAGAGAACAACTTTAATGATTGAGAAATTGCTTGAGACGTAAAATAGAGGGCTGCTACTGCTACTACTACTACTGGTGCTACTGCTGCTACTAATACTGCTGCTGCTAATACTGCTGCTGCTACTTCTACTCAGTACTGCTACCATAATTACTGCTTCTGCTACTATACTACTACTACTGCTGCTCAGTGCTACTATAACTAGAGTACTACTACTATTATTACTACTACTACAAGTGTTACTAGAACTACCACTATCGCTGCTGCTAATACTGCTGCTGCTACTTCTACTCAGTACTGCTACCATAATTACTGCTTCTGCTACTATACTACTACTGCTGCTGTTCAGTGCTACTATAACTAGAGTACTACTACTATTATTACTACTACTACAAGTGTTACTAGAACTACCACTATCGCTGCTGCTAATACTGCTGCTGCTACTTCTACTCAGTACTGCTACCATAATTACTGCTTCTGCTACTATACTACTACTGCTGCTGTTCAGTGCTACTATAACTAGAGTACTACTACTATTATTACTACTACTACAAGTGTTACTAGAACTACCACTATCGCTGCTGCTAATACTGCTGCTGCTACTTCTACTCAGTACTGCTACCATAATTACTGCTTCTGCTACTATACTACTACTACTGCTGCTCAGTGCTACTATAACTAGAGTACTACTACTATTATTACTACTACTACAAGTGTTACTGAACTACCACTATCGCTGCTGCTAATACTGCTGCTGCTACTTCTACTCAGTACTGCTACCATAATTACTGCTGTTACTGCTACTGTTGCTACTATACTACTTCTGCTGCTGCTCAGTGCTACTATAACTAGAGTACTACTACTATTATTACTACTACTACAAGTGTTACTGAACTACCACTATCGCTGCTGCTAATACTGCTGCTGCTACTTCTACTCAGTACTGCTACCATAATTACTGCTGCTACTGCTACTGTTGCTACTATACTACTACTGCTGCTGCTCAGTGCTACTATAACTAGAGTACTACTACTATTATTACTACTACTACAAGTGTTACTGAACTACCACTATCGCTGCTGCTAATACTGCTGCTGCTACTTCTACTCAGTACTGCTACCATAATTACTGCTGCTACTGCTACTGTTGCTACTATACTACTTCTGCTGCTGCTCAGTGCTACTTAACTATAACTAGAGTACTACTACTATTATTACTACTACTACAAGTGTTACTGAACTACCACTATCACTGCCGCAGCTGCTGCCGCTAGACTGACTGACCTCCTTGGCTTTAGCTGCCCACGCTTGCAGTTGTTCCTGGCTGAAGCCCTGTATGCCACCAATAGTTACTGCAGCCTCGTCGTAAGCTGTGTTTGTTACCGTTGTGATGTCTCCTGCCGTGAGGGCCAACAAGGTGTTGCCCATAGCGATCAACTCATCACCAGTCTTGCCTGACAGGTCTACCAACATGAAACAGAAAATGTCTAGTTCATCTTCAATCATCCGGTTAGGTCATTGGAAAAGCACCGGCCAGTAACGTGCGGGAGATGGCGGGGTTAATTTCCGCGGTCCGATCAACACTCGGGGTTTAAAATAAGGCCGGGCGCGTTCTTTTCGGACGACTTTTCTTGTCGGAATAGACGTCTGGTAATCGTGTTCTTTTGGGACCTATTCCGTTTTCAGCACATTCTCCTCTCGATAGCAGAATGAACAGAATACAATTTACTCGGAAGTGGCAAAATGGCGTACTTTTGGGAATATTTGGCGGGAAACCTGTGACACGCGCGCCCTGCCTGAGAAACTTAACATCTTTTAACATAGAAAATGTTAGTTCTCAGGTCACCTCCGTCAGGATCATTCCATTTTTGGAATATCTGTTCTTTTGGGAATTAGTATTCCGCGTATTCCGTCATACTGTTTCTATACCAGAATAGGAATAGTCAGGATATGCCCAAAAGAATGCGCCCTAACTTACTAGAAACCAAGAGACCATTACCTTACTAGAAACACAATATCTAACATTAAACGGTTAGAACCGTTCTCGTCGTCACAGCTAAGGATGTAAAACCGTAACTGACTTGGCAACAGAGGTCCATAGATCGCATTCGTAATGGCCGCCTCCTAATTTGCATAATTTAGAAGAGGGAAACTAATGCTACCACAGGAAAGATCACATTAGAACTAGTACTGGTAATTGTGTTCAGTTTTAGAGCAATGTAGATAATTGCTGTTTAATTATAGGTATTATATTTCAAATGGAGAAAAATATGAAAGGCGGTTTAATTCAAATGGCTGTAACTTTATTGCTTTTTAAGCTATAATTCACTCAAATTTCACACGATCACTAAATAAATGTCGATATGCTCTTTCACATGGTAATGAAATGCCCTACCAGTTGCTCTCCTCTTTCTCTTGGCCTGAGTGGTTTTATCCAGGATTCCCTGAGCCTGCTCTCGGTCCAGAGGCAGTGTTCCTAGATAATCGATGTTGTCATCTACACGTTCCTGTAGAGAAATTATATCATAGGAATATTGGTCATCCCTAATACCATTGCTGTGTTTGAGTGTTCATTCTATAGAACGCGATTTTGCGATATTTTCGTGCTTTAAAGGAGAACTGATGCCTAAAATCAACTTTAGCTCAATGAGTGTATCTAAATATGAAAAGACTCGTACCAAAATTCATTTTACTGTGTTTTGCGTCAAAGGAAAGAAAATCTGCTAAACTTCCTCCCAACCGCCGCTAACTACAGACGACTCAATTCCTGTAATCTGTGACGTACGATACGGGGAATAAATTAGTTTTGTCATGTTGTTTTAGGCTTTGAATAGATGGACTAACGACTCATAATTGCGCACTATTGTGCTTTCTTTGTGCTGAAGGTGTATTTGTTTTTCTTTGGTATGCATGACGTACGATACGGGGAAAAGCACGTATTTCCTCTTTTTAGATGTGCACCACAAAGAAATAAAATAGCAGAACTTATTTCTCTTGAATGGCAGGTTTGTATATAGGATATATTTAGGGTTCAGTTCTCCTTTAACTGCTCACCTTAGTTAAGTGGAAGACTTTTTCGCATCTGTACTAAGTCGCGCGCCATTATATTTGTAAACCCATTATCTGCCATAATTTTTTGATTCTTGCAGAAAGAATTTTGTCCCTGTGAATATTTATTTTCATGAAAGAAAAACTTGCAGACACAAGTGACTCATTTTCAATTTCCAACAAAATAATCAGGGTGGTCCAACCTCGTCCATAAATAATTAGGTTGGTCCAACATCGTCCATAAATAATTAGATTGGTCCTATATGGGGTGCTAAACACTTAGGGCGCGTATTTTTGGGCCTATTCCAAGTATTCACCGGGTATATTCCGAGTATTCCGAAAAAGGAATACACCAAAAAACCAATGTTATTTACTTCATCAAACACAAAATAATTCCTAAGGGACGTAACCAAAAGTACCGACTACTTTCCACATTTCAGAAGAGGGATGTGTGCAGGATTTCGAGATATTCTAATTTAAGAATAGCTGGAATAAGTCCTACCTGATACAGAACGTACTAAAAGTACTGACTACTTTACACATTTCAGAAGAGGGATGTGTGCAGGATTTCGAGATATTCTAATTTAAGAATAGCTGGAATAAGTCCTACTATACAGAACGTACTAAAAGTACCGACTACTTTCCACATTTCAGAAGAGGGATATGTGCAGGATTTCGAGGTATTCTAATTTAGGAATAGCTGGAATAAGTCCTATTATACAGACTGACTACTTTCCACATTTCAGAAGAGCGATATGTGCAGGATTTAGAGGTATTCTAATTTAGGAATAGCTGGAATAAGTCCTATTATACAGACTGACTACTTTCCACATTTCAGAAGAGCGATATGTGCAGGATTTAGAGGTATTCTAATTTAGGGATAGCTGCAATAAGTCCTACTATACAGGACGTACTAAAAGTGCTGACTACTTTCCACATTTCAGAAGAGGGATGTGTGCAGGATTTCGAGGTATTCTAATTTAGGAATAGCTGCAATAAGTCCTACTATACAGACCGACTACTTTCCACATTTCAGAAGAGCGATATGTACAGGATTTCGAGGTATTCTAATTTAGGAATAGCTGGAATAAGTCCTACTATACAGAACGTACTAAAAGTACCGACTACTTTCCACATTTCAGAAGAGGGATATGTGCAGGATTTCGAGATATTCTAATTTAGGAATAGCTGGAATAAGTCCTACTATACAGAACGTACTAAAAGTACTGACTACTTTCCACATTTCAGAAGAGGGATATGTGCAGGATTTCGAGGTATTCTAATTTAGGAATAGCTGGAATAAGTCCTACTATACAGAACGTACTAAAAGTACTGACTATTTTCCACATTTCAGAAGAGGGATATGTGCAGGATTTCGAGGTATTCTAATTTAGGAATAGCTGGAATAAGTCCTACTATACAGAACGTACTAAAAGTACCGACTACTTTCCACATTTCAGAAGAGGGATATGTGCAGGATTTCGAGGTATTCTAATTTAGGAATAGCTGGAATAAGTCCTACTATACAGAACGTACTAAAAGTACTGACTACTTTCCACATTTCAGAAGAGGGATATGTGCAGGATTTCGAGATATTCTAATTTAGGAATAGCTGGAATAAGTCTCCCGAAAACGCGCCCTTGCAGTCTAACATTGTTGGAACCAACAGTATTGGCCAATAATGAACAATCATGTTCGAACGTTTAGTGCCGGCTAAAAAAGGTTGGACGACTTGATAAGTTATCCGTTAACGTATCATTAACGTACTTTGGTCATTTTCTGAAAGTCCTCCTTGGTAAAGCCAGCCATGATGATGCCGAGATCAGAGACATCGGTGTCTGATAATAAAGAGGGTGCATCGACAGCTGAACCAGCTCCCCTAGAGTTATCAGAATACAAAATTATTTATCAAAATAAAAGTTGTGATTGCCATGAATAGTCTACTGCCAAACAGCTTTGAGAGGTTTTCATATGAGTGGAAAAGAAACACATGTACGAAGCCATTAGCTTGTCGGCAAAGCCACTCTAAAATTCGAGGGTAAATAAAGTTTATGTATGTATGTATGTCACGGGAACTCCACTGAAAAACAATGTTTGTTCTCTAATATTTGTTACGGGTATCTAAATTTATTGCTGTGTTGGTTTCCTGTAAATTGAACACTTCATGTCAGTTTTGGACCGATTTTCGTATCCACAAAACTCATTTGAATTTCCCGGGCGCCGTTGTTTCTTTTGGCGTCACATGATTGTCTCTATTGTCAGAAAACAATAGCTCTTTAGTTGTGTAACAAACTGTGTGACGTCATACGATCCACGTGGCGGCACCTGGAAAATTCAAATGAGCCTTATGGATCCATAATTCTAATAATTAAAATCTTGTGTACAATTTACAGGAAACAAATGCAGCATTATATTTAGGTATCCATAACAAACATTGGAGAGCAAACATTGTTTTTCAGTGGAGCACCTTTAAGACTGTAGCTGGACCGTAATCGTACTGTAACTTTGCCGTAGTATATCTCTGTAATTTAATTGGATCAGAAGGACGAAAAAAATGGGAAACCAGTTCAATGTCACGGCATGCCGTATGGTAACAGTGCTGTAAATCATCACCGTAATTTTCCCTCTCATACGACATCCGCTCTATCGATCGCTTACTTGTATGCTTCCTTAGCCTTCTCGGCAAGTTTCCTCAATTGGTTTTTGTCGAACCCTTCTGTTTGTCCAACAGAATGCACGGCAGCTTTAAATGAATCACTGTCGAGTTGGTCAATCTCTGCTGTAGTGAACCCTACTATCAGGTTACCGAGATCGAGCAGCTCATCTGATGTTAACTCGCCAGGAGTAACACTACGGACGAGCCCTCGAGCCTTTCCCTGAATATTAAAACGATTTCAATACAACAAAACACTATCAAACTAAGTAGAATTACTCATTTAATGCTCTTTGGGAAAGTGGTGACGTCACGTTCAATTTTGCACGCGCGTTCTTGTTATAGGCCAATCCTTGCAGACGTCATTGTTTACATGTTTGCCTCATTAGCATAAATTAAACTTCAAGCTACAAACAAACGGACTACATCAGTTGAAAGAGAATTTTAAACTTGGTAATCACCGAAAATTTGAGTTTGATATGTTGAATATTTACGGAGAAATTGACTTTGCAAAACTGTAAAATGGCAAGAGTTGCTGACAGCGGTACATTCTTTGTAAATTTTGAGATTTTCAAACGTTCATTCCTCAAAATATTTTTATTATATCACTCTCAAATTTTCGGTGATTATCAAGTGTGTCAATCTCTTTCGATGTATGGACTCTGTTTGTTTGTATGTACGTCGCTTGAAGTTTGATGTATGCTAATAAAGAAAAAATGTAATCGCGCTCTAAGCGCTCTTGCACGATTTGAACGCGCGCTCTGATTGGTCGACAGCGTCTGTCCTCCTGCACAGGCGATGCAAAACGTGACAGAACAACAGTCACGCCATTCGACTGCGTCTCGTGACACACTTCTTTGCACTCGTCACGTTGTGACGTCATCTGTGCATCTATAAGAGGACAGACGGACGGCAAAATTGCATCTATTTGTTAATTATATCCATTTCGCTTACTTTTGACTAACGAATACTTTGACTGTGACGTCACTATGACGTCGTTTCTGATGTCATTTCTATCTGGTAAGGAGAGATGAGGCAGAGTTCGATTCTTGAGTACTTTCCGTCAGTTCTAGGTGAAAGTATACGGGCAACAATTTCTTGCAACTTGTCATACAACAATGTATGACAAAACAGCCAGGAATAGAGTCAATGTTGAATTGCGAAAAGCAAAGTCTGATTATTATCGTACTAAAATAGATAATTGTTCGCAAACAGACCCTAAAAAGACATGGAAATTGATTAACTCTCTTCTTGGAAAGCAAAATAAAAGCAGCCGCATAAATGAACTTCAAATCAACGATAATATTATCACTGATGCCAAAGATATTTCTGAGGCCTTTAATGACTTTTTCATAAACATTGGCCCAAATTTGGCTGCCGAATTAACCACTCAGTCAACAAACAACATAAACACTTATCTTGGCAACAAGCCGGATATCGACGCACCATTTAAGTTTTCTGAAATACCAGTGGATAATGTTTTGCTTACGTTGAAACAGCTGAATACTTCCAAAAGTACTGGCCTTGATAACATTCCGGCCAACGTACTCAAGATTGCCGCGGAAACAATAGCACCATCGTTAACGTTTATATTTAATCTATCACTCTCTACTGGGTTTTTTGTTGAAGAATGGAAAAGAGCACGCGTGAATCCAATATTCAAAGCTGACGACCGGCGTCAAACTGGAAATTATCGCCCTATATCTATCTTACCAATAATCAGTAAAGTGTTTGAAAAAGAAGTTTTCAGACAGCTATACGGCTATCTACTTGATAACTCCATGCTTTCTAAATTCCAATCTGGGTTTCGTCCACTTCATTCAACAGTCACAGCTCTGATCCAAATGTGCGATACACTGTACGAAAGTATGGATAATGGTTTATTAACGGGAGTAGTATTTATTGATATTCGAAAAGCATTTGATTCAATTAACCATTCCATTTTACTTGACAAATTGGAGTTTTATGGTGTTTCGGGCCTTGGCCAAAAATGGTTCGATTCCTATTTAACTAATAGACAACAGCAATGTTTAGTAAATGGTCATTTATCCTCCACGAAAGAGATAATTTGTGGTGTCCCACAAGGCTCGATCCTAGGACCCTTGTTATTTCTACTTTATATCAATGATTTATCAAATTGCCTTAATTTTACTACCCCATGTATATATGCAGATGATACCCAGATTTTTGCATCAGCCCCTGATATGGACAAACTTACATCGAATATTAATTCTGACTTGGATAACATATGTGACTGGCTTGTAGTGAATAAGCTCCAGTATCACCCCTCCAAAACCAAACTAATGATAATTGGATCGACCTATAACTTAAATAATAAAACCAAAAGCCAGCCAAACAATATCTCCATAGACAATAACAAGGTATTGCGAGTAGACTCACATACCTGCCTAGGGATTGAAATCGATGAAAAACTTAGTTTTGAAAATCAAATAAATAAGATATGTAAAAAGGCAAGTGCTGGTATAGGTGCCATAAAGCGTATTAAGCCATTTGTCCCCACCGATTCACTCGAAGTAATTTACAAATCACTTGTACAACCTTACTTCGACTATTGTTGCCCACTATGGGATACTTGCGGCAAGACGCTAAAAGACAAATTGCAAAGAGTTCAATCTCGAGCCGCTAGGGTAATTACAGGCACGAATTACGACACAAGATCCGTTGATATACTTGCTAAATTAGAATGGAAAACGCTCCAAGCCAGACGTAATCAAATGAAATCTATTTTAATCTATAAAATCTTAAATGAACAATCCGCACCATATTTGAGAAACTCTTTTATTAAAACAAGTGACTGCGATAAGCGCTATCAGCTAAGAAACTCTGAAACTGATCTAGCACTTCCAAGACCGCGTACAAATTTCCTCAAGCGAAGCTTCAAATACAGTGGTGCTATGCTTTGGAATAACCTGCCAGATGAGGCTAAAAGAGCCAAATCTTTACGGCAATTCAAGAGGAGTGTCTGTTCCTGTTACTGAGTTATGCTGATAGCAGATTTTTTACTGATTTTTATCAATATATGTTTTTAATCTGTACATATATTTATTGTTACGCCCCACGTGGAAACCAGCTTACTGTTGTAGTGGCTAGCGTACGGAAATAAAGTTATATGTATGTATGTATGTATGTAATGTTGCGTTGCGAGTTGAAGCGCGAAGTTGCATGTATTACCACCCACTCGAGCAACTAGCCACGCAACAAATTTCCATGTTGCAGCAACACTGATCTGATGTTGCAGAAAGTCGAAGTGACTTCTACTTTTTTGCAACAAATTTTGGTTTTGTTGCTCGTATTACCACCTGCAACAACGGCCGCCATCTTGTTTCAACAAACAATTCATACAAGCCTTTAGCCAATCACAGCGCCGGATTCATGCTTACGACAACTTTCAACACGAAAGTTAGTCACGTGGCAAGTTGCTCGAGTGGGTGGTAATACGTGCAAATCGCGCTTCAACTCGCAACGCAACATTGTCGCGAGACAAGCTAGTTGCAAGAAATTGTTGGCCGTAGTACTCGAGCTTTACTGCGATTGTTAGAATACACCTTACTGAATATTTCCCGCGCTACACAGAAACGAGGCGACCGGGTAAAGTGAGTTATAGAAATTGCGCTACTTTAGCAGTTGATGCAGTTGCGTCCTTGGGCAGGGACGTATAATCTATTGGCCTTGTCTCCTTCCTCTTCTAATCACTATGCGGGGGACGTAAAAGAACTTGTGCTATTTCGTGAAAGAGTAGTTGATTGTCTCTCGGCACAACAGCCTGATATTCTGGAGGTAGCTGTAACAAACACTCATGATTGTAAACTGCACGGCAACACAATGCGCCGCAATATCAGTCTCTATCACAAGACCTCCCTTGCATGTGAAGCGCATTTGAATATATTTACCTTTTCAGTATACAGAAACGAGGCGATTTAGAAAGGTGAGTTATAAAAATTGTGCTATTTTAGTAATTGATGCAAGTAAAACGCTAATCTACTATTTCAGATTACGACTGCCATATTCATTTTGGGCTGCAGGGTTTCGAACCAGAGACCTTCCCGCACTCAAGACGGAACTCACGATCAGATCGTGCTCTACCAACTGAGCTAAAGAGTGAGGCGCGGGAGAAGTATTCAGTAAGGTCTGATCTCTGTAAAACGAAGGAAGACTCACCAGTAACTTCAGAGCAGTTAGCACTCTTCTCTTGATAAGTTCTCGTGGTTGTTTTGTCACATCAGCTCCTCCTATTTGCCTCACAGCCTCGGCACCGCCATCAGACGGCAGATTTTCTAGGTCCTCTTTATCGAGCTCCATCGTAAAGTTACCAAGGGATGCTACGCTCTCTTCGGTCATGGACGAGAAGTTCTCTGGTTTCTCAAGCAACAGCTTCTTCTTGTATGCCTTGACTATTATCCTCCTCTAATGAAAACGACACGTGTCAGTATTAATATCCTTATATCCTTCAGTTTTTGCAATGATAGATAAATGTTTTACTTTGGGCTTGCAAAAAAGGTCACAAAGATGACCCAACAGAGAATAATCGCCAAATATTTCGAGTCATTCTGATTCTGATTCGGATGAGTGTAAACCCTCCTGCAGCCTGCCTGAAAGTGCCCCTCAACCCCAAATTGTTTTATTTTATTTTCGAAAAGAAGAAGTAATCTTGAGCATTTCTGCGAAAACAAAATTTGAATTCGCATTAATCCTTGATTTTTTTATGAGCGTTTAAAGATGACAAAATCCCGTGTATAGTGGCGCACGTCCTAATTATTATAACGAGTCTTTAACTTAAGTGAAGGAAAAACGTCTGTTTCAGTCGTCAAAATTAACAAAGAGAAGTAAGTAAAATCCTTCACTTACGTCACAATTCTAATGGCGGCGCTTTGCCATCAGATCGCGTTTACAATCGCTCATAAAAAATCCGGCAAGGATGAACGCAGAATTACTCAAAATTCTCTTCTCTTTTCGAAAATAAAATAAAACATTTGGGGTTGAGGGGCACTTGAGGAATTCAAGCTGAACTTGAGCGATAAAGGTATCCGATTTGGTCAATGGAATATTAACTACTTAATTTGAACCAGATAAAACTACTTTTCAGTGGTTTTAACAAGAGACAGGTGGATATTTTATTTATCACTGAGACATTTCTTAAGCCCTCTGTGCCGGATTGTTTATTTACTGTCCCGGGCTATCGACTTTTTCGCAAATACAGAAACTCAAAAGGAGGTGGTGGTGTGCTGGCTTTTGTAAACGAAGACCTGCAAGTTAAACGTCGGACAGATCTCGAGGACGGCGAGATTGAAGCACTTTGGCTGGATGTGTCCCTTTAAAAAAGATCGATTTATTTGGGGATGTTTATCGACCACCGGCCAGAACTACAGGTCCTGTTAATTATACGAGGCAATTTTTCTTGCAACTTGCAACGCAATGTTGACGATCGAAAATCATTTAAAGTTGCTGTGGGGTGTTAGACGTACGCAACGTTCTTTGCAACTTGCAATGCGATATACTTAAGCCCGCCGCTTTTTAGTTACAATTTTCAGCGGGAACTCCTCAATAAAATAATCATAGTAATAATCATAGATTATGAAGTGCATATGGCAACATGGCCGCGGATCGCTGTAGGAAAGCGATGTGTATTTTAATGTTTTTTAGAACATGAATTGAAGAAGAAAACGATAAAAAGAGACGCAGAACAACGTGGTTAATACATGAACAAACGGTTCAACCTTCTCTGCATCCGTCAACTTCCTATTTATATTTTCGGCGACGCAAAATGAGCTGTTTTCTTTGTCTACCTCTTCGCCGGGAAACGTAAGCGATTCCATTTTGGATTGCGGTGCGAATTCCACCTTCCCCCCTCTCCCCTTGGGCTATAGCTATGAGAATTGTGATTGGTTGATTCGCCAGGTTTCGTATGAGCGGGACAAACTACAGCACTGACTATAGCACGGTTACCGTACGGCATGCCGTGACGTTAAAATGGTTTCCCATTGTTTTTGTCCTGCTGATCCAATCAAATCACAGAAAAACAGTACAGCACGGTTACGGCATGCCGTAGTTTGTCCCATGCACTCATACGAAATTTGTTCTAGCCTTACCGTAACCGTACCGTAACTAGTATTAAGCGTCTGGTAACAGATACTGTATTATAAATTAACACCATTTTGGAAGCATTACATTCCTTAAGAGATCTACTGCTATAATTGTATATATCCTTGGTATAGAGCGGATGACTTAAGGTGGAGTAATATGGGCAACAATTTCGTGCAACTTGTCTCGCAACAATGTTGCGTTGCGAGTTGAAGCGCGATGTTGTACGTATTACCGCCCACTCGAACAACTTGCCACGCAACAAATGTCCATGTTACAAGTTGCGGTAAAGCATAACGAACCAGCCAATCACGAGCGTTCTTTCTAGATTTGTTGCGCGACTAGTTGCAGCGTTAGTGGTAATACGAGCAACAAAACTAAAATTTGTTGCGAAACGTAGAAGTCACTTCTACTTTCTGCAACATGTTGCTACAACTTGTAACATGGACATTTGTTGCGTGGCAAGTTGCTCGAGTGGGTGGTAATACGTGCAACATCGCGCTTCAACTCGCAACGCAACATTGTTGCGAGACAAGTTGCAAAAAATTGTTGCCCGTATTACTCCACCACGGTTACTGTACGGCATGCCGTCCGGTGACACTGAAATTGTTTCCCACTATTGTTTTTGTATCTCCGATCCAATCAAATTACAGAGTTACGGTACAGTAGTTCTCTTACCTGTCCTGTAGTAAAGCCTTTCTGTCCTGCAAACTCTTCAACGATGTCTGGAAAGTCGTAATCAGACATATTGCCGACCAGCTCCTTCCAAATGCCTATGGCCAGACCCTTGAGATGACTACAGCAACGATAAGACAGTTCAGGATTTGGTGCCAGCTATCAACATTTCACGGCATTAAATTATTTTGATGAATGATGAAGCGAATCATTTAATGCCTTAGACACACGCTGCAACATTGCGTACACCACTACGGCAATAGAGCAGATTTCGAGTGGGACAAACTACAGCAATGACTACGGCACGGTTACCGTACGGCATGCCCGGGGGGGGGGGGGTGGGGGGGGGGGGGGGGGTTCTTCAAGGTAAAAATTGTAGTGGTGACCGTCGGAAAACATCGAAACATACCCTAAAAAATACCGGATCGCCGATTTCAAACCCTCAAAAATACGACGATCACCCCTACCAGCCGAATATAGGAAGATACCCCTCCCCCCTGCTGATCCAATTAAATTAGAGAGTTACGGTACAGCATGGTTACAGCACGGTTACGGTAAGGCTACGGTCATGCGGTAGTCTGTCATCTGCTCTAGTCCAATTCGAAGTTATTGAAATGTAACCAAGCCTTAGCCTCGCATGGATGCTGGAGTTGACCCTGCACTGATACACCCTCTCTCTATGAATATGATAGAATTTGATTATCATACAAGCTCTAACTAAGCTCAACTCAGCCCCGATGCCACCAAAGGCTTGCTTACCTTTCAAAATGGCGTCAAGGACTACGAATTGGAATACTGCTTTGAACTAGGCTTGACGCATGCTGTGACATGTCCTGCAACAGTGCACGCAACACTTTCATAGAGTAGTACATGGAATAAGATCGTCGTTGCTGGCAATATTGAAGCTGAGCGTGTATTACCGCTGACTGAATGAAATTTAAGCAATTACTTGCAAATTAAATTTACGATGTTTCACTAATTAACTCCGATAAAGTGGCCATTAATGCAAGCTACAATTTTTGAGTAACACTAAACATATTTTAATGCGAAAGCAATCTATGCGGTTTCAGTGTTAGACCGAATGCGTCCACTACGTAGCAAGATTCATGTTGGTCCGCAGTTTAACAACCTTGTCTTGTAATTAGATCCTTCATAACTTTTCACACGTCACTGGGCAAATTAAAAGTAACCAGACTCAGAATTCTATACTGGTCTATTTTTTGTGGCACAGCTCAGATGTTTATAACCGCTGTCACTCCACCGTACTCACGCAATGTTTTCAAGTGTCCAGTCAGATGCACTGTCTGCTGGGTTACCCCACTTGTCTTTGATCTTTCTCAACACCTTTCTTGCTTGTGACAGTTTCCATGGTAACGCTGCTCTATCCGCATCGCCCGTGCTGTTGGTTGCATTACTCAGCCCCAGGTCCCTCTCGATGTCATGTTTTCCAGGTCTTTGAGACTGAAGGTCTTTAAGAAAGATCCAACTTCCACCAGCTTTAGGTCGCCTTCGGCCCTCATCTTAGGAAAATAGGAATTTAAAATATCCGTTTTCAAGTTTATTGAATTACACATATAAGGATAATAACGTTAGTTATAATACGAAATGGTTTACAGGGACTGAATATGGTTTTGCAAGTGAAGTATATTTATATTTGAAAACAAATGTATATGTATAGATACTTTATGTAAGTCGTAACAGCTTGAAAATGAAAAAAATATTTTCGAAAGATGGCGGCCAAGATAAATATAGGAATATTTCATGACGTGTCAAACCACAGGTATCCCAATCCGGAGTGATCGAGATGCGATAACCGTTATTTCCATGCGGCGTACGATGCAGAACTGATGCAGTGAAAACATGTCTACACAAACGGCTCGAAACGGATTCTATTTGGATAAAGGAACAGTGGAATGGTATCATAATACTGCCAGGATGTATCTGAACTGAAAGAGAATTCTAAAATCCAGTTAATATTCTGTTAGTGTTGAAGCGAAGCGACTGAACAGATATCACATGTTCAGGTTTAACGGCTTCTCCTGGATTTCCACTGATGAAACTTACCAGAAAAACTACCCAGTAATACACTTCATTCTATTGCTCTACCCACACAGCGGTTTAAGATTATCAGTTGAAATAGTTTTATTGAGAAATTTGAGTAAAATTAAACTACATACAAGTTCATCTCTGCGATCTTAGTCCGTTGGGCCAATTAAATAGCATTGCTAGGATAACCGAAGAGCCAAACAGAATACGTGACAGTTCAGCTTTTTCCAGGGTTTGCTGCCAGCCGCCATGTTGGATGCGTGGAAGACCCTGGGAACGGTTAACTCCATTGAGACCCTCCTGGTCGGGTTCGATCTCACTGGAAGGGTGACGTAATGATGAGCATGCGCAGAGTCACCAATCTTTTCCGTTGAGCATGCGCAGTAAGAAACAAATGGGGTCTGGGGACGAGATTGAGAACTACCCTACATACTTTACTGCTGAGCATGCGCAACATTGACGTAAGCATACCATTTGTAACCGCCGAATCGACGGCCATGTTGCTTAAAGGTGATCGCGACGATTTTTCGGCAACAATGTTGCATGTTTTTGAAGGTAATTCAACAACTTGTTGCCGCAACGAAGATTGCGTTAAAAATCATTCAGCGCTCCATGTTACACGTGTATGTTGACTTTTCGTCGTTAAAATCCCTCAGGAAAAACCCAGTTTATCACACAGCAGTAAACCATCATGTTCACATCCAGAAATTTGGATGTAAAATCCTGGGTGCTGGGCAAAGGTTCCCAGTCTTCCCTCGCTTTTCGACAGAGGGATTTGAGGAAACTCTTTTCACTGGGCTGTTTTTCGGAGAACACGAGAGATTTCTCCCAAGAAATTCATTACAGCGAAATCTGTCGTGTTCTTACTCAATGCGGCGATGTTTAGAATCAAGTAACCGAAATAATTTAGCCACTTCCATTATACGCGCGAGCTTTATGAACGTTATATAAGTGATCCATAGAATCGCATAGTCACAACTGAATCGCACAAGTGCGTTTGCGAAATCAGACGCTGATTGGTAGAGAGGAGTGGTGATTCAGAGTGGAATCACCACTCTAGACTACGCGCGCTATTTATAACTTTACCGTCTTATTCGCATTCGTTTGGTCAGCACAACAGGTCCTTTAAACAGAATTTTGATACCTTTTTCATTATAGCTCTTTTCTTGGACGGCGGAATCAAGTCATCTCCCTTTAAGGCTTTGAAGGCGGATTTGACGGCCTTGCTGGACATCTTCTGGAGGTCTGAAATGGGAAGGCCACCGACGAGGGGACCCATGTCTTCTACTGTGCTCTCATTCCACGATGACGGCTGTTGATAGAACACAAGTACACATCATGCACGGGATTTCAGTTATTCTTTTTGGTGTGATCCTAAGCTGGTAGTCTCGTTCGCAGCTGTCCTTAGGGTTATATCTACGCTAGTCACACTAACGACTGCTTACCACAGCCACACATTCCATTCTCGACCACCCATTACAACGTGATAACAAGGCTTTACTGGATGGCAAACAAACTTCAAAAATGCAGTTTTGAAAAAATTGACGGCATTCAATAGACTTTTCCCGCATTCCGTTCCAATTCCCACGAACAATGGCACCAAATAAATTGAAATTGGAGTAGATATTTTCATACATTTACTGTATTTTCGTCTACCCCAATCCCGATTTGGTGCCATTATTCGATCGCATGCGGTAAAGGTCTATTGGAGGTGGAACATAGCATTTACAAACAGGTTTTGTTAATACCACTACCATCTCGTACAAGTTCCTTTAAAAAAATGGAGTCAGATTGTTTGCTATCCAGTACAACCACGTGATTGCATTCCTGCAAGATGACGATACCTCCTCCAACTTACATTTCCAAGGGATTCTCTCATCTTCTTTGCCAACTCCCTAGCCTGTTTAAATAATAATAATAATAATTGTATTAATCCTTATACAACAATAGTACATTGGATTTTTACAATAACTAAGTGTCAACTAACGAACTAAAGGCTGGTTCTCATATAATCGTCCCGATCGCTTGAACCTTTTGTTCGGTGTGAATCGAAGCGTAAATTAATATGCAGAACAAAAGAATCAAGCGATCGGGAAACTATTTAGCAGATATCTTCATGATAAACTCATCATTCATGGATAGTAAGTACAGAAATAAAGACTTTCTATCAAACAATTTAAAACTATTATTAATTGTATGTAATTTGTTGATGAAATCCTCTCTGATACTCATAAAATCAAGACACAAGCTATCAACAAAATGATACAGCAATGAAGCTTGCGTGGATGAATGTAAACGTACGTTCCCCATGCTTTTGTTTTTATTCCGCGCGCTTAAATGATTCAATGCTCTTGAAATTGACAGGGACTGGGTAGTACATGTTGAATTTCAGGTGAAAAGATAAAAAAAAAAATTATCGACTAATTTTCGAATTACAGTTTCCGTAGCAAATACGTTACTATTTTGAGTATATGTAGTTATGATATTGAATCATGTTTTTCCGCGTAGCACTAGTAAGTGTAAAGAATGTGATATAAAGTGGTAAGCTGTAGTGCTAAGTATGCACGCCCTACGAGGGAAAGAGAACAAATCTCTGCCCCAAGTGGGACTCGAACCCAACGACCTCCAGGTTACATGTCTGGCGCTCTACCAACTGAGCTATCAAGTCAGATGAGAGCAATCGTGGGTATTGGTGCGTTATATGGGGTCACGGCGATTATATATGTATATGTAGTTATGATATTGAATCATGTTTTGCCGCGTAGCACTAGTAAGTGTAAAGAATGTGATATAAAGTGGTAAGTTGTAGTGCTAAGTATGCACGCCCTACGAGGGAAAGAGAAAAAATCTCTGACCCAAGTGGGACTCGAACCCAACGACTATTTTGAGTAAAATGAGCATATTTATGACATTACTTATAATTCCATAAACCGAAATCGAATAAAGCAAATGGAATGAAATAGTAGTCCTATGCCACAGGTATGAAATATGCTACAAACATCGCTTGAATCGGTCCGGAAAACACATTTCTCGACGACTAAACAGGAAGTAAGGCGAATTGTTTATTATTTAAACGAAAATATTCAACCCAATTTTTTTCGAAAACGCTCTCATACAATGTTTTTAAACTTTGCAGCCTTGAAGGCCTACATTTAGACTACAAGGGACACTAGGTCGTTTTTAAATTCGAGAAAATTGATGATATGTAAATTACATGACGTCAACGCTGTGTTGCTATGGTAACACCGATGTCAAATAAACCTACATTTTTAGAAAGTTTATCATTCTATTTCTAGTAAATGGGTGAATTGGCTAGCCCGACCGAGCTCTGACAGTGGAGTATCAGGTGCGTCCGAGGAAAATCCAGGCGAGCCACCTTAAAACATTTGATTATTTCAAAGCCTCGTGTCTGGAAATGAGACGCTATTCACTTATCAGGGCCTGCTGTTCGCTTGGTACAGACCGCTATCTGCTTGTCCAGTAATCACCATATATGGAATACGTATTACAGACACGGCTCCCATGGTCGGATGATCAGTGGCTATTAGCCAATCAGAGCGCGTTTCATCGTGGTTCACCGTGAAACCATCAAAGCGAAGCCAGCTGTCACAGCTTGTCACAGGAAGAGAAAAACTACAGTCAATGGAGGAAAATAACTCTAATTTCCTTGAGATATGAAAGAACACAACAGTGCGGTGCGACAGAAACTAGGATATTTCTGACCGACTCCAATTTTGCGATCTTAGGGACAACTGGCCTCGCTCTGATACCATTGTTACCAGACTTCTTACCGCGCGGGCAGGAGATATGAATAAGATGAATGTCAAGATTGCCATACATTTGGGAGGCACGGCTACGCAGTCGCTGCATTTCACTAAAACTTTAGGAAGCCTTTCTCACCTGGCCGCGTGAAAACTTGATATTCTTTATGGTTTTTAGTGATTCCTTGATAGCAGCAATTGATAATTTCCTGAGATCTTTAGGCTTGAGCCCGCGTAAGATGCTGGACGCGTTCCTGATAACTGCTGCAGACCATGTTTCCGGTGAGCCTAGGGCTGTCTTCACTTTACTGGCCATCTTTCTCGCCTGTGTATTGCGGTAATTGGATAGTGTTCAGTTTTTAGCTTTTATGCTCTTTTCTATTTAGAAGTTATTTCAGATATCGACAGACCAACTACGTATGCGGACAAATTCATGTGCCTACCCACCACCAGTATCAAACAATCCGTACATCCACAGATCCGTAGCTGTTACAATCTCCGTGTCTTACTATCGTCATCATCGATGTAATCATCATTATTTTTATTAAAACTATTATTATAACTAGCAGCTTACTTTTATAAAAGGCATCTATTTTTTAACAAATAAAAGATGTTTCTCTATGTTCTATAACAAAATAATGCACACTCGAGGTCTTGAAAAACTGCGGATGCACGAGCGGAACACGAGTGCATTTAGCAGTTTTTCAAGACCTCGAAAGTGCTTTTTTGTTATAGGACATACGAGAACCATCTTCTATTTGTTTTGTAATATAAAATTCGATCTACGAGAAAGAAAAGAAAGAAAATCAAGCACGCTGAGCAGCCAATGAAATAGCGCGTTCTTATGACGCTCCCATAATTTATATTATAAAGATACTTCTTTTACTACATGGATACAGGTCCTGACGTTGTGTTAAACGGGTTGCTCGAAGTGAACGGTCTGAGGGCATTGAAGCACGATTACCGGATACAATCCTGGATACAATTTTAACCGAGAATGTCGGTTTTCTTGGTAAAATGTGTTTCCCTATTGTAGGATTACAAGACAGTACAAAGGTACTACTCATTCCTCATCAAACCTGACAAGGAAGCTTACCACTTGAAGCCCGCTGGGCAACCGCTGAGCCCAGTTTACACGAGAAGCGTGTTGGACACAGCATTCCAAACAGGCGGGCCAAGACTACCTTTTCAAAGGGTCTCAGAACCCCGAGTTTTTCGGCACGCGTACCGGAACAATTCAAGTACACGGCAAAAATTAGGAATAACTTGCTGAAAACAAATGGCAAGCATACCAATATTTAGGAGTGCCGCGCCCAAATGCTTGTCATGTAAATCTGGCTTTAATTTGGTGTAAGAGTTTACCTGTTTCCTTGATAGTCTCGCACTGCCCAGAGACGCCAATGCTCCTCTAACAGCGTTCAAATTCAGACTCTTGATGTCCTTGATTGTTAATCCTGACGACAGTCTACCCATTCTAGATAACAAGAATGCAATAACATAATATAAAATATTGCTAGAGTGGTCATATACGTATACTTAGCCTGTTCATAAACGTATGGGTGCACAGGACCAGTTTGAGGTATGAAATCTGTTTGTCAATCACAGCGAATCTCTTGTGGTAGAGATGCCGAGTCCGGTTATCGAACCCTGCCGTCACAGAGGCGAACGAAACCACTCGGTCAGCCTTGCTAGCGCTTCCCTGATGTGATCGCATACGCATTTGGCGAGTCTTCATATTGTTTACCAGCTGTAGATGCCTGTCATCTCTGTTATTTGTATTGAAATATTTAGGATACAAGATCGAACTGTTAATAGCTCTCTGATTACGTGACATCCTACATACTGGCAAAACACAATTGTTTCGCAAAAACCTTCGAAATAGGAGAAATGTATATTTCTTATAAAATAAAAGTGCCTGTAATTTCTATTAACTAGTAAATAAGGAATATCTGTCGGAACGGGACTCCATTCTTTTTGAAAGTAAATATACTCGAGTGCGCATGCGTAAGTAGAATTGCCTCCCACATGCGTTGTGGGCAAGGCGTAGTTCATGTCGTTTCGCTGGATGAGCATACTTACTAGGATCATTTCTATAGTACGCGTCCCGTCTTTGTTCCCTTACAACAAAGGCAACAACAACACCCACGACGACGATGAATAGGCGTTGCCTTCATTGGCAAGTCGCCGCCGACGATTGATGAACGCTCCCTTACTTCATTTCAGTCATTTTGAGGAGACTGGAAGGAAGGCGACGCATTCAGAGCAGTGTGCGTCTTTTTTCTTATACTAATCAAAAACAAATTGTTGTGCGGTAGTTAACATTATTTTAAAAGCCCGCTTTAAAGCCTCGATCAACATTTGTTGAAAGATGTAAAGGTGTCTCGATCGAAACTCCGAAGCCACTTTGCGAATTAAAACAAAACGGCATAACTTCTGATGTCAAAATCTTGAACCGATCACACACACTAATGACGTAGTCTGTATGCCAGTCAACCTCACTTTTTTTGACATTTTGAGCCGTTACTCGAAATCTAGTCGAACGATGTTTTTCAAACAACTGGAAGCTATTCAAACTTATTACACACGTACAGTGCAAATTTTATCAAAACCCTTGGGCGGAAGTTGGCGAAAAATTTGGGCTATGGATTTCTAACCTTACTAACGTTATCAAAGTTGAAAGGACCATAGCTTTCTGTCAACAGAAGTGATTAGAATCCAAATCCAATCCAATCCAAATCCTATCGCTAAAAAATGTTTACAATTGGAGATATGATTTTCAAACATCAGAGCCGAGATTTTGGATTGTGGTATGTTTACACCTAGAGCGCGCGGAAACGGCTGACTGACGGATATGCCGCACGTGCATTCGAATGTCGAGAAATTATCATAATGACCAAGAGGTAGGTCGTTCCTGAAACTGGTTGTGCATTGACACGCATTTTTATAGAAATTAGTTCCACATGCCGTTTAATGCTACTAACGTTTTCAAAGTGTCGGCTGTCCATGTGTCAGGCCTCCCGTAACCCTGGTCCTTGCTCTTCATTTTTTTCATCAGTTCCCTGGCGCTCCTGCCGTCCAGTCCAGCAGCTGCCAAGTCTCTCACAGCACCCATTATCTGATAAATACAAAAGTCACGTGATGGGTCTGTACGTGTTTGACATGTGCGGGCCGGAAAAACACGTCCGGCCCTGTTCGATTTGTTGCTTGTTGTTTTGCCATTCTTAAGACAAACTAAGTGGTCACAACATGTGAAGACATTTATTGACTGCCAGTTAGCTTGAGCTCTCGGTTATTTTGTATGCTCCGCTCGGTCGAGCCAAATATGTTTCCGTCCCGCCCTCCCACTCAGTCAATAAATACCAATAGTAAGACCAGTTCGCGGTTTTTCCAACATTTTGTGCACGGTCATGGTTGAAAAAAGCGACATATAACAAAGAACGTCGCTGGGTTTCATAACTATTCCACTCTATTAACTATGATTTTAACAAGTGTATGAAGTTTAAAAGGTAATTACTTTCCTACAGTTCATATCTTACCTGTTCCTTTGTAATTAAGTCGTGATAATTATACAGCAATTGCATAGAAATCAAATCATTTGTTTTATGGTTGGAAGAGCAACGCAATCCAGCTCAAATTTCACACATTTGTAATATCTCAGTATATCGAAAATGTGATGCTCTAGTATTGAATAATTACTAAATTTGAGAGGTCTTAACTCTCCAACATTTTCACAGGTTTTATTACTGATAAATAGAACATTTTTTGAAATTTATCCAAAATGTTGGGGGGAAAAACAGTGGCAGTACTTTAGAAAGGATTGCCAACTTAGAAGTTGAAGCATAAGGAGTTTTTTTTTTTGGTGCTAAATTCCCGCACATTTTTGCTTTACCATCGCGGAATTGCAAAAATATCGTATTTATAATTACTTCAAATGGTGACATGTTTGGTAGATGTTTATTTAAATAGAGCAATATTAGGCTATCTCAGTTAACCTGAAGTTTATGAAGATGAATTTATCATAATATCTCACCGCGGAAATAGGTAATTTTTTTAGATCTGAGTGTTTCATGTTGGGTATAAACCTAGCCATCTTTTTCACCGCGTCCGAGTTCCATTTGTCTTGGGAGCCGTAGTTCCTTACTGCTCCCTTAATAAGTTCCTTCTTTTGTCCCTTTGACAAGTCTCCAACACCGTCCTTACCCATTTCTTCCACGCTGGAAAAGGAAAAAAGAGCGAGGTTCACGTAATTAGGTAGGGTTTTTTTCGCGCGCGAGCGGACGGTTTTTTCCTATCTCTGACCACGGTCACGCTAACCTTTACACGCTCTCAATTCATTAGAATTTGTTCAATAATTCGTCTCTCAAATCGAGAGAGAATAGAGAAAAAGAGAATAGAGAAAAAAATGCGTTATTGACCGGCTTAGGGTCGGTCCGTCTAGAGAAAAAACTGTGCCCTCAGTTTTGAAAGTAATGCCCTCGATAAGGAGGCCATTACCTGCCTCAGCCCGCGACTTCGGTCAGTACATTTCAAAGCCTTGGGCACAGTTTTCTATATGCGGACCTCTCAGCCGGTAAATAACTCATGTTTTTGTTTTCCGAAATCTTCTGAAATCGCGCGCTCTGATTGGCTACGACCCGCTCCGGTTTTTTTTCATCCGGACCGGCTAATTCCAAAGTGTTCACAATCAAAGTTTTTGATTCTTACGTACATGTGTCCTGATTGAACACATTGTATTGAAAGACTTTAAAAAAGGGAAAACTGATGAAAATTAACAGTGATTTGAGTGAAACTGATCGCACGCTCAAGACTAATAATAATAATAATAATAAACTTTATTATACACAGAATTCAAACAGTTTACACTGATTTCCATTGAAGCTGTGTTTAAAAACTAAAATAAGTTTACAATAATTGATAATATATAATAATTACGCTAATATAAGTATTCACATAGATGGTAATTACACTGATTAAAATATACTTGATAGTAATTACCCTAATTTAAAATATACTTGATGTACTATACATGTAGTAGCAGCATTAACTAATTACAGATAGGGTTATTCCAGTAGTTATTTACAAAACTCTTGATAGTTGGAGCATTCTTTATATAGCTGTCTAGACTATTAAAGAGTTTAGCTGCAGAGAAAGTAAATGATCTATAGCCAGAATTAGATGAAATTTTGACTAAATGGATGTTATTACGGTTTCTAGTATTATAATTATGTACATCAGAATTACGGTGAAATAGATTTTGGAGATACGGTGGACATAAATTATTTAAACATTTAAAAACGGTGAGACATTTATGGAAGTCCCAACGCTGGTTTAATGGAACCCAGCCTAGCTCTCTAAATAGATTCACTGTACGTTCCTCGCGTGTCTTCTTCATCAATATTATGCGTGCTGCTCTCTTTTGCAGCCTAAGGAGTCTATTAAGACTTGTCTGATCAGCATTAGACCAGATGATGTCACAATATTCTAATAATGGTTGGACTAGTGTACAATGAAGATGTTTACAGGTGTCTACACTAACATATTTCCTGATTCTCCTAAGGAGCCCTAATCTGCATGATACTCTAGCTGATAATGCATCGATGTGTTCGTGCCAGTTAAGCTTAGAATCAAAACATAAACCTAAATATTTAACGGACTCTGAATGTTGGAGTATGACTCCCGACGAAGATAAACATGGCTTTTTGGATCGTGCTAGCCGCTGGCTAGTCCCAAGAAGCATTACGTTAGTTTTCTTACAATTTACGATGAGATCATTAGCACTAAACCAGGTATTAAGATTGTCAAGTTCAGCTTGTAAGACGGATTCAATTAGCTGTATATCCTTGTGAGCAAAGAATATAGCTGTATCATCTGCATATAAAACTACTTTACTGCGTTGAATACTCAGAGGAAGGTCATTAATAAAAATGATAAATAATAGAGGTCCAAGGACCGAACCCTGTGGGACCCCTAGTGATATATCCATGGTGTCGGACAGTGTACCATTAATAGTTACTGTCTGAGATCTGTTACTTAGGTAATCGTCAAACCAATCTAATGCTTTCCCGTTTATGCCAACTTTGCTAAGCTTCACTTTCAGAATATCATGGTTGATCATATCGAATGCCTTGCTCAAGTCCAGAAATACAGCTCCGATAAGATTTGATAAGACTGATGAATGGTCGCTTCTTGTGCGAGTGCACGACTGAATTAACGAAAGCAAGTACAATGGATTAAATTGATAAGGAAAAAATAAAAACGCTAATTACCGGCCTTGGTCGGTTAGTGTGGAGTAAAACTTAGCCCTCGGTCTGCGGCCTCGGGCCGTTTTCAAGATTTCTGGCAAAGTTTTTCTCCTTACGGACTGACCAAGGCCACGTGGACTCATCACAAAGTGCTCTTCCTGAGCGATGTGCTAATTACAGAAATGTTAAATACAAAATGTAGCTAAATGTGCTAATTACTATTGTTTTAAAATGCACCGAGGGTGCACATACACATGAATGCCGTTAAGCGCAAGTCTAAACATAAATATATTGGGTGAAGAAACGTCGCGTTTTCACCAGGCGGTGAGCAGTTTCCTTAGTTCCACGTTGGCAAATCACGAGGGAGATGAACTGTTTCGATGGGTTGGTCCCCCTATGTTACTTGGTCACTGCCCGTGTTCTGATGCTCATTGTAATTTTGTCCGATCGTTTAGAGTTCCGCCTGAGGACAGGGATTGCTCAACAGACAGCAAAGCTGCTCTAGGCCTTGGCCACTAAAGGACTGGCACTAATCTTGCAGGATGTTCTCTTAGTATAGTGGTTATCACGTTGGCTTTGACGACAGAAGGTTATGGATTCGCAACAGAAGAGAAAAAAAGTAGAGAGAAACAAAATGCCATAAAAACATCGCATTTTGTTTGTGAACCCTGGAACCCTCGTTTACCTGGGAGCTTGTTTTCGAAGTGGTTAGGGTAGGTTTTATGGTTAGGGTAAGTTTCATGGTTAGGGTAAGTTTCATGGTTTGGGTTTGCAGTCTAGTTTGATACTTGAGCATTATTTTACCTGGCTTCAAACGTTTGTCTTCCAGCATTAGCAAGATCTCTCAATTCACTGGGAGAGAGTCCCTTCATCATTTTGCCCAGCCTCCTGACTTCTGTCGATGACCATGAAGACAGGCGGCCTTTGTTGGATTTCATTTGCTTCACAAATGATTCCATCTGCCGTCTGGAGAGATTTTTACTCGAGTTCTGTGAAGCAATCACACAAGCTTAATAATGTTGAAGGGAAGCAGGCTGGCAGAGTGGTTTGAGCGTTAAAGAAATCGTCAAGCGGCAGAACCTTAAAAACTAGGAAAATTGTAGGCTCTATTGGGAAATGTGAGAGACTGGAACTGAGCAGTTGCAGTCAATAAAAGTTGTGTCATTTTTTAGGAGTATATATAAAAAAATGAAGGAGGAATCCCACAAAAGAAATATCCGGCAGCAAATCCTATATTTGGAAAAACAGGCTGAAGTCTCCCTGCATAATCATTTTCTCTACTGTTTTACAGTATTATGCAGGGAGACTATATGGAACGAAACACTTCCATGAAGTATATACCGAGCTGGTTATGACAGATTACGGCTGATGTGCGCCTGCTTAAATTACTCCTCACAGATACTCCTCACTACATTAACTGTTTTGGACATACACCACTCGACTCACTTATTGATTTTTACGGAGGAAGGAAAACCGGAAAACCCGGTGGAAAACTGGAGAACCCCGAGGAAAACCTCGAATGCAGATAAGGAATCAATAACAAACCTAACTCACATACGGTACCAGAGCCGGAAATCGAACGCGGGACCGCAGCGAGCGTTTTACCACTGCGCCAACCTGCATCCCCATTTACAGTACAGTTTAGGGCTGTACATGTACATTATTCCCGACATGTTGCCTATTTTTGCTTTCTTTTCATACGTAATACCTATTTTCCGCAAAAAAAATGCCCAATTGTGCCTATTTTCCTCAAATTTACTCACACAAAAATCAGACTGAAACACGTATACTGATGGCGTAATTCCATAGTTTAGCATAGTTCTAGGTACCATGGTGTCTGGCCTGGTTTGGTGGGTGAAATTTATTAAAGTCTCTCCATGTAGACGCGGGCTGATGATGAACGAGTCGCTTTAAATAACAAAATGGCAAATATAATAAATTGAAAGTACTTTTATAACTTTTCATTGATAAAAAAAAAAAAGAGAATTTATTTTTAGCAAAAGTCATGCCTGATTATTCCCACTTCTTTCTGGTACCTATTTTGCCAAAATATTCCGGAAATAATTTACACCGCCAGCCCTAAGTATCAGAAATACACTGATATAAAAAGGGATCTGATTGGTCAAATGCAATCCCTATAATGATTGGTTAGACTATTGAATGCGCCAGCACGAACTGCGGATAATTTGTTTCTCATCACTTCACATTATTATTGTCATCTTATAAAGTGGATTACCCTCCTTGTGACCTTGTGTTTCCAAACATATTTTTGATTTTCGCGTTTAAACGATAGCCTGATATTACACCATGTAAAATGTTTTCTATATCATCTATTTTTTAAATTTCTCCGTAACAGTCTGTTCTGTAACACAGCGGAGGATCATGAATACGGTAAACCGCGGTGAATAGGATATTGAACATAGAAATCGGTCAATCCTTTTCTTTTCGTTAAGATATAATATTCAACTACAGTATGTTGTTTAAGTACCTTCATGTCATCCAGTATGTTATCAAACTGATCAGCGTCAACGTCACTGAGAATCTTCTTCAAGTCTTTAGTACTTGTGCCTTTGCCAACTCGCTTTGCCATTTCTTTGATCTGGTCTCGGCTCATGGCGCGAAGAGCATCTCTCTGAAAATAAAAAGAACATCAAAATTGAATTCATTTGGGTACCATATGGGATATTAAAATGGTCCCTCTCACATCTTGTAGATTTTGGATACATAACATAACGTGACTAAGTTTAACGCGTATGTTATTGTCCAATGTAAAAGGAAAGACGATTTATTTTTATGGAAAGTTTATAAAGGGTGTCTTAGAGAATAGGAAGTACTTTAAGGGTCTCTCAACCAGTGTGCATTGCACGCATCTATGATTTTATCGTTATTATCCGTAAACTTTCAAATTATATCTGCACTCCGCAGCAGCGTCGGTGCTATTCATTTGAGTCTTCAAAAGTCACCGACATATATTAAACAATAAATAAAGCCCAATGAGTCTCATATCTACTGTTTCTTTTACGAGATTTTCGCGAGATCAAAATTATATTACAGATTAATTTCTAAAACACAGACAACCATACACAAATGACAACTCCTGTTCACATACTGAAGCGCTATTTTTGCTCTATTTTTGTATCGGAGCAAATGTTGCACAGCTCCGGTTTTGAAAGTGATATACTTTGTAGCGGTTTTTATGCCGCTTCGCTGGCCCTGCCGGCAAAAAAACCTATCCGGTACTGGTGCCGTACACACGGCCTAAATAAATACTACAGCAGCTCTCATAAACAAACAAATGGACTGACCACTCCATCTACTTACCCCAGCATTAGCAAAAACAGAGGAAGGTAATCTGTCTATCATGTCTTTGGTGAAATTTTTGAAGGCATTCTGTCCCCCTTGTTCAAGGCGATCCTTCATATCCTTTGGGAGTCTATCTAGGGCATGTTGAACCCTATAAAACGAAACTGGTTATCAGCAGTTTTACTTCACTATGTGAAAGGATAGGGTGGGAAAATTGTGGCTGAACTGTAGCAGGTACTTTTATAACATTGAAGGAAATATTGAACTAGGAGAGCCTAGGGGAGCTGGGTGTAAAATCTACATGAAGTATGAATGTATTCAAAAAGAGTCCAATAACGCTTTCTTTTTAAAGGCTCTTTTTCCAATCGAAAAGCAGATGCATGATGCAAGCTGCACGGCTATAGTTATTTAATATAACTTAGAACCTTGCTCTACTTTCTTCAATGTATTAGCTTTAAGAATACAAAATGCCAAACTTTTATATTTAAAACTAACCAGACTCGGAAATAGCCTTACCTTTTGTTGTTCCTTCTCAGCTTTCCCAAATCTGGAGCTTGAAAAGTACGGTTAGCAGCAAAAACAACAACCACTACACTCTACGTACTGATATAAATATATAATTTGCAAAAGTATGTCTTATTGAAATATATATTTCACAAAGAGTCAAGCCATCCATAATCTCTATAGGAGCTGTAAGTAGGTACTTCCATAATGATTGAAGTATTGTCAGACAACCGTTGAAATGGCTAGTTTACAATCAGCCAGTTTTTCTCTCTGCCTGGTTTATACTAATCGATCCTCTCTGATTTTAGCTTACTATTTAGTTTGCTAAAACATCTTACCTTCACGGCTTCCCGAAGGAACAATACTCCAAACCAACAAAAGTACAATAAACAACAAAATCCCGAATTTCTCCATGTTGAGGTTGTTTTTTTTCTTGTACTTTTCGTCAAATTGTGAGAGAAAATGATTCAAAGATGGCGTCAACGCGCGCAAATTGACATGATCACGTGACATCATACGTGTTGAATATAAGGAATGGAGCCTGGATTGGATGGACTGCCGGATCAATCACTTCATTTTGAGCATGGCAATTTTATTAAGATAAAAGTCGAATTTAATGCCATTTACCCCTTGTCTAATGAAAGGAAAATCCGCAAAACAGTAAGATTCCAAAACTCGGATTCCAACTTAGTCAAGGCGAGGACTGGGACAATACCGGATTCTATTCCTAGTTCTATATTAGTATTTATAAAAAGGCTCAATCATATTACTAATTCAAGTAACTAAAATAACATGTAGCTCTAGTTTGTATTGGTTTATTTTAAAACATTGTATTCACAAACATAAACAGGCTTTTCTGGTTTTATTTCAGGTTGACTCATAAGAGAATCCAAGAGAAAATGAAAGACTGCATGAATGAAAATGAATTTTCTCTTGGAGAATCCCATCTACACGCGCAAGAAAAAGACGGCATGACCCTCCAAATTTCGGCCCGGTGCCGACAATTTTAAATGTGTAAACAAAGCAGTCCCAAATTTATTGAAGCAACAGGGCCCTAAATTTTAGGGGTTGGGTGGAAATGGGTGGTCCCTCAAGAGGTGGGTCCGTGTAAACGCATCGAAGTGCCCTGCTTGATCAGTGGAGTGACAATTTCAAACCAGCGCATGCGTTGGTGAGAGGATAGAGCTTGAAGGAGCTGAACCACATCTCACCGTTGATTGCTTTAAAAAACACAACTTTTGTTCTTATCCCACTGAAACGAGCATAAAACAATTTAGCTAAACTGCATTAAACACAAACAACAGATAAGGGGCGGGCATCTCGTTTATTGATACTGGTCGGACACGTATAATTACAGCAAATGAGGTACATTAACTTTCATACAGATTTCTTACTGATCTAATTAATTCATTAACTTTGATACATATTTCTTACTGATCTAATTAATTCATTAACTTTGATACAGATTTCACAAGACGCTAGAACGTGGACATTAGACCTACTCGTAGCAATTTAGCACTAAATAGTGATATTTAAAGAAAAAAAACTAAAGAAATAGCAACGACTAGTACTATTTAGATTTAGTAGTGTTTCACGGGTCAAATGTCCGCACTCTATTGCAAGATGGTACATAAAAAGAGTTAATGAAGCCGTAACTAACCTTCTGTCTCTTTTCACGAAGATACTCATTCCCTCCTCTGCTTTCAGCTCCAATAAATGGCGATTAATTCCGTATGTTAGCAAATATAGACTTTTTTGGGGGTAACGCTCGCCATTTTGCTGTTTTTGGTGGACGAGAGCATTGGGTTGACATATTTAGTTCACGACAACTCACCGCAACCACATTAACTTTCAAATGAAATAGTGCATAACTTGCAAATTCAAATCAGATCTGCGCTGGAATTCCCTGGAGAGATGTATGAAAACAAGGAGTGGTTACTCTATTTTTCTTTATTTGTGTTGTCTACATACTTGAATAGATTTATTATTATCCTATGGGACAAGTCAGTTCAGTAATCAAAACCAGTATTGTTCATTGCTCCATTGTACTTTTTCATTTCACAAGTAAGAAAATATTCGCGTCCGATCTGTATGGGATTTACAATAAGCGGCTCGCCATTGTAGATACCCATACAGATCGTCCGCTCATATTTTATGACGAATAAAGCCAATTTAATGAAAAAACCTTACAGACGATCAAGCCGCACAGTCTTGGCATTATACTATACATATAACGTGAACTTTATATATATAGCCAAGAGACCATCACGTAGGTGATGGTCTCTTGATATAGCATAATCATTCGAATATCTAAGTTCTGATAATTAAAAACCTATTTTCAACCGCTTGACTGAATCGAAACAGACAATGGATTGACCACCGTAGGGGTGGAGCTGCATTCCTCTACTGAATCAACAGCAAATATTTAGCCTCAGCTTTGTACGAATTCACTGTTGAAATGCTGACTTATTGTTACTAAACCGCGCCAGAGCGGTAGTACTAAAATTAAACGGAATTATACAACCCTCTAGAACAGTTTGCTGGATAAATTGAGCTCATACATGCTCCCAAACTCAAGATGTGACCTTAGTCTTCCTTATTAGACCTTCTTGTTATCACAATTTCTCCTGTATTCCGCATAATTACACTCAAGCGCTCAGGCATGCTCACTGTCAAAGAATCACAAATTTCAGACATAATATACTTAGCTTTTCCTAGCCTGTGCACAGTATCTTCGTATTTCTTTTCCACCACACCTTCAATTGGGTGTGGTACTACTAATCGAGGTACTGCATAATTCACCCAATGTCCAAGCTTCCCGCAACTGAACACTTGTCACTTGCTCGAAGATGCAGGCCGAGAGGGCGCACACCAAGACCAGCAGTAACGGTTTTCCAGCACTAAAATCTTCGGCCAGATCAGACTCTGTATTCTTCAAGGACTGTCCAGCTAGCAAAGCTTCCAAATTCGAAAAACCAGTTTGCCTTTGAAAAGACTACGGTTCGCTTCCGACATCAAATTTTTTTAAATTAGACAAGAGGTACACTTACCTTGCAGGATAATTGTAATTATCTGAGCCATACGGAACATTATGACCTCAGTTATACTGCGCACTTCCTTGCGCATGCGCAATCGCCCACGTTCCAAAGTAACCATTGTTATGCAAATGATAACAGGTATAAATTCAGGTACCAGACAGGCCAGGCCTCTTCTTCTTGAGTGCAAAAGTACTGAGTATATTTGGCATCCACTAACAGGGTAGGGTGTAAAAGTTGAAAACGATATACCGGGTGGGTAGATATAAGGTCATAATGTTCCGTATGGCTCAGAGAATTACAATTTTCCTGCAAGGTAAGTGTACCTCTTGTCTAATTTAAAATTCTCTTTCGCCATACTCCACATTATACCCTTATACTGCGTGTTCGAAGCTAGATGCCAAATAGAAACACACAGGAATACAGTAACAAAAACCCCCAAAGGCTCGTTTAATTACTATGGCAAAACCAACGTGCTAGATGACACTGAGTTGGAAGCTATTATAGGTTTCCTATAATATTTGTTGAATGTAGATGGCCGAGACCAATCTGCTAGCTTCATGATATCGGAGACTGACGTTCCTTTAAATAAAGCCTTTGAAGTGACCGCACTTCGAAAACTGTGCGCCTAAACACAGACGTATCAATAGGAGACAGGCTGAGCACACATTTAAGCCACCTAGCTATAGTACTGGAACTAATGGCCTGATAAGGCTTACAATAGGAAATAAACAACTGTTGACCAGACTCATAGTCTCTTGGCCTTAACAACTTAGTCCTTTCTATGTAATGAGTTAAATGCGTATAAGGACACAAACGTGTGTCATCAGAAAAACTCGGAATAATAACCGACAGCGGATTCTTCCCTGGCCGGGAGGTCTTAACGCGGTCCTCAATACTGAAAACAATTTTGTCCGCAAGTACACTCTTCTTCAAGCTTAATAAATGAATAGACTGACACCTTAGAGCCGAAACTAAGGCAACTGAGGTTACCACCTTAAGAGTAAGTTCTTTCAGCGTAAGGGCTGAAAACGACGGCAAAGTCTTCAAATAATCTGTGACTAAAGTAACGTCCCATGTTGCTGTGTACCTTGGTCGTGGAGGCCTTCCCACAAACACACCTTTCATAAACCTGGTGACCAAATGGTGAGAGCCAATTTTCTGACCAGTTGTGGCCTCTATTGAAGTAGATACAGCAGACCCGTAGGTATTGAGAGTGCTGTAGGACTTTCCCTCCTCATACACATGGTTAAGAAAGTCCAGAAAGGTAGCTATAGCTACAGACGCTTGAAAGGGATTACACGATCGTTCACTACACCAGCCACACCACGTTGTCATACTGCTTTGCGGTGCCTTTAGTCCACGACTGGCAAATGACTTCGGAAGTCCTCGATGATACTCCCTGACTGACAAGACGCTGCTTGATAGCGTCCACGCGGCAAGCTGCAGGTGATCCCGGAGGGGGTGAAGTTCTCTTGTGTGGGGTAGTTGTAACAGGCTCGGCCACCTCGGCAGGAGGATTGGGCGTTCGATCAACATCTGTAACAGTACAGGGTACCACGGCTGGGACGGCCAGACAGGTGATACCAGTAGAAACTTCTGAACCTGGTCCTTCTGTACTTGGGCTAGCACTTTCGGCATTAGACTGAAAGGAGGAAATGCATATGCATCAAAATCCTTCCAAGACAAAGAAAAAGCATCGAACGCAAATGCATCTGGATCAGGTGACCACGATACAAATTTGTTAATCTTAGCGTTGAGTCGGGATGAAAAATAAATCTCTGTCTGGTGCAAACGTGGCTTGTGTAGCCACAGAAAAACAGTTGGATGCAAGCTGCACTCTGTTCTAACTTTAAAGTTTCGAGACTTAAAGTCAGCTCTATAATTACTCAGACCAGACACGTGGATAGCAGTGACGCAAATGTCCTTTGACATGCACCACGCCCATATTTTTCTTTACAGGGAGTTAAGTAGTGGAGACCTAATACCACCCATGTTGTTTATATAAAACACAGCTGATCTATTATCAAGTTTCAGTTGAACATGTTTCCCACGAGCATCACAGGCAAAACATTTTAATGCAAAAAACGCCGCTAGCGTTTCTAAATAGTTAATATGAAACGGAGCCTCGCTTTCAGACTAGAGGTCTCCTGTACTCGTTCCGTTGTCACAATAAGCTCCCCAACCTATATTACTGGCATCACTCTCAATAGTCAAGTCCACCGGCGGGGAAACTATGAGCAGCCCGTTATGCTGACAAATGTTGCTAATAATCCATTCTAAATCAGTACGAGCAGTATCACTCAAGACGTCCTTTTCATCATATGCCGCACCATTAGATATACACCCTGATATACATAACTCAACAGAACGGTAAAAGAGACGCAAATACTTAATCGCTCGAAAAGCTGATACTAGCAAGCCGGTTACATGTGCGACATCTCGAATAGAGGGAGATGGATTATCTAGTAGCCGCCGGCACGAATGAGAAATAGTGTTAACCTTTTCGTCAGGCAACAATAATGTCATAAGGTTAGAGTCGACAACAAAGCCGAGGAAATGCATGACTTGGGATGGAATCAACTGTGACTTAGTTGTATTTATCGTAAACCCGAGTTTCGCTAATAAATCGCAAGCCTCGTGCACGTGTTGCGAACATTCTTCGCTGGAACGACCTATTATTAAAGTATCGTCGATATAGTAGATCACTCTAATATGACGAAATCTTAAAGCCGCGTAAACTGGCTTAAGAATCTTAGTAAATGTACACGGTGCTAAACTGTACCCGAAAGGTAAGCATGTGAATTCGTAAATTGTGTTTCTCCAGCAGAACCGTAGAAATCTACGTCGTGACTATAAATAGGAATCCTAAAATAAGCGTCCTTAAGATCAACTGAGGCCATGAATTCCCCAGGGTGCAATAAATGCCTAATCAGTTCAATGCTCTCCATTTTAAAATGAATTTTCCGCACGTCACAAACTCATTCAAAGGCTTTAAGTTGATAACTGGTCTAAAATCACCTGATTTCTTTGGGACCAAGAAAATGTTAGAAATAAATTCATTACGACAATGGGCTGTCTCAACAATAGCACCCTTGTCAAGGAGTTTTTTAACCTCCGCGTTAATCAAATAACTTTCTGATTCCGACAAAGTCGGGGCCCGAGGAGGCTTGTTTTGCTCCGGCCGAGTCTCAAATTCGAGACGATACCCTTGAATAGTTTCAAGCACCCAACAATCAGTCGTGATTTTTGACCACTCATTAACGTTGTTGGCCAAATTACCAACATGGGATGAGACACTCACATGAGTTACTTGTCTCGACTAGTTTCTGCCTTCTTCAGACCTTTCGTCCAAGTCTCGGCTTGATAATTTCTCTGCCTCTGATAATATCCGCCGCGGCTCGAGCCTCGCTGGTTCGACCTCGGCGTCCTTGAGTGTAACAAATCCCTGGTAGAATTGTAGTTGCTGTAATTGCCACGACCCCGATGTGAACGATAGGCAGAACGGGATCCTGCACCGCTAGAGATCTGGGATTCAATCTTATTAGCTTTTGTTATGTCATCAACATCCTTCGAAAGGTCGTCCCCGAACAGTAACGTAGAAAGAGGGCTGACTGGGAGCATAGCGACTGAATTTTTTTGCTGAGCTCCGGCTTAAGAAGCTCGCGTCGCCTCAGAGACATCTGGTAACCAGCATTGCCTACAAAAGCTATAGCATCGGTAAGACAGGGTAGAAGGTCTCCGGCCTTTAGAGACTCCTTCTTTTTCTTTGCCTGGATAACGGAATCAGTTACTAGGCTGACCAACACTTGACCCGTCTTTATAATGGCTTTGAGCTTCTTGAAAACCAATATCCGTTCTACGCGACTTATGCGGTAGTTCGTTCCATAAAGGCGGATTCACCTTAGGAACACAGAGAAACTCACAGTTCTCTGGAGTCTTGAACTTCTCTAAAAGAGGTTTCATTTTCTCCTCGATCGGTTTGACCGTAAATGCCTCATTGATACGTTTTGCCAAAACGTCTGCCACTTTAGGCCCAAGGGACTCGTGTACATCAAACACCGACGGCGGTATAGGTCAAGTTCATCATCATCTTCGCTGTTGTCGCCGAACTCAGAGTTTTCGCTGAGTTCTTCATCAATGGGAACGGAGGGATCAAAATCCTCTCCTTCATTACAGTCATTATTCACACGAGGTTTTTTACTAGATGGGTCAGCCTCTCGTGTTTCGCGCGACCTTCTTCGTATTAGTCGCAACAGAGTCCTTGACAATGGCAGCCAAGTCCTTTACAGCTTTTGTAATAGAATCGATGCCAAGACTTTCGTGAAGAAGGGCAATCGACTCTGCAGTAAACGACCCTGATCCAGGGCGATTAACTGAAGCTATTTCTTCTTGTAAAAGCTGGTCTTCATCGCACTCAGAGGACTTACGGGCCGTATTCATTTCGGCGGTACCACTCGTCCACTCTGTGAAGGTATATAAATAAAATAAAAAGAGTCGACCGATAAATGATAAGGTAAAGGTCTACCTGGAAAAACCTAAACGCACGGAACGTGAGCTTACCTGCTCCCCTAAAGAAGCGCGTAATAACTGTCCGCCCCGCTGCACCGTGGTACACAGATGACATCAAGAAGGAGAAGTTAGAACGACGAAGACTTGAGAGGCGCTGGCGCGCGTCTGGACTAACAATTGACCGAGAACTCTATACCAACCAATGTAGAATACTCAACGAGCGTATATTTCAATCAAAAATGCGCTACTATTCTGGAATCATTGAAGAACATCAGTCAGACCAAAATAATCTTTTCTCTGTCATTAACGAGATGCTACATCTAAAGGCTGACCGAAAGCTCCCTGCTTGGGACGATCCTATAGCGTTAGCCAATGCATTTGCTGATTTCTTCACAGAAAAGATTTCCATGATTAAATCTGGCCTTACATCAAGGAAGTTAGGACTTGTGACTCCACAACACGAACATTATTGCACTGATTCTATACTCAGTAATTTCAAAACAGTCACAAGTAAGGAGCTGTTGGACACCACTGGTGGAACTACTGTTAAATCATGCGACCTGGACCCTCTCCCTGCGTCTGTTATGAAGGAATGCATTGATATCTTGTTGCCTGTATTAACTAAGATTGTAAATCTGTCATTGGGACAGGGTGTAATGCCTGAATGTATGAAAGAGGCCCTGCTGAATCCTAAACTTAAACAGGCATCACTGGATTATGAAGTTTTTCTCAACTTCCGACCGATATCTAACTCTTGATGTTTACGTCTAAGTTATGCGAGAAGGTCGTCGCTTCACAGCTTAACTGCTATTTGCATGACAATAACTTAGTGGAAGTTTTTCAATCCGCTTATAAAACTGGACACAGCACAGAAACTGCTCTGATTAGAGTACAGAACGATATCTTGCGAGCATTGGATAAGAATAAGTGTGTCATTTTATTGCTACTTGATTTATCAGCTGCATTTGACACTGTGGACCACCAGATTCTTCTTGATAGATTAACTAACCGTTTTGTCATCGTTGGAACCGCTCTCAGTTGGTTTACATCATACTTAACAGGACGAAAGCAGTTTGTTACCATCAACAATGAACGTTCGTCCAGTCATGCTCTGAACTGTGGGGTTCCACAAGGATCGGTGCTGGGCCCCATCCTCTATTTACTCTGTACGGCACCGATAGGCGACATCATGCGACACCATGGAGTGTCTTTCCACTCATATGCTGATGACACTCAAATGTATTTCACATTTGAAGCCTCTGTTGTTCATGACCTTGAGCATGCCAAGTTCAAGCTAGAAATGTGTATGCAAGACATTGACGTATGGATGCTGCACAACAACCTGAAGCTCAATGATGATAAAATTGAGATACTTGTCTTTCATGCCAAACATCGCCCGGCCCCTTCTCTGGATTGTATGCAAGTAGCAAATGCGTCTGTGATGCCTTCTGACTTCGCAAGAAATATCGGTGTTGTATTCGACACTACGGTATCTATGGATAGGCATGTTACACAAGTCTGCAAATCTGCATTTTTTTCTATTAGAAGCATTGCACGTATTAGAAAGTTCTTAAGTTATGATACATGTAAGATGCTAGTGCATGCCTTTGTTACAACAAAACTCGATAATTGTAACTCACTGTTATATGGTCTGCCTAAATACTTATTGCAGCGCCTGCAATATGTTTTAAATAGTGCTGCTAGGCTAATAACTCTGTCACGTAAGTCTGATCACGTCACGCCACTCTTAATGCAGCTACATTGGCTGCCCATTGAGCAACGGATTGAATTTAAAATATTACTATAGACATATAAAGCAATCAATGGTATTGCTCCACACTATCTAAATGAATTATTAGACCAGTATGTGCCGCAACGTAGCCTTAGATCTGCTGACAAGCTATCAATTGCTTAAGATACCATCATATAATCTGAAATCTTATGGCTACCGCGCTTTTTCAGTTTGCGCCCCGCAACTCTGGAATTCCTTGCCATTAGATTTAAAGCACAGCTTGACAGCTTCAAGAAAAGCTTAAAAACATTTTTATTTAAGAAAGCTTACTACTGAGCAATTACAGCCATCGTATAGTATATTGCAATTAGTAGCATTATTTTAATATTATATATATATATATTAAGCATTTTATCCATACGTATTTTATCATTATCACTATTTTGGTTTAATTCTGCTGTTTGTTTGTTTTATATTAGGTAATTATTTTTAGCATTAGGATACCTTGTAAATGTTTTTATATATTCTTGTAAAGCGCTTTTGGTCTCTGAAGGAAAGAGCGCTATATAAATAAACTATTATTATTATTATTACAACAACAACAACAACAACAATATTTTATTGGCTCACACTATAAATTACAAGAATGATATAATATACATTATAAGTTATAAAAGGAGAAGACAAAGAAAAATAGAATGTTTGTTTGAGCCTAGAGGCCAAGGGAACCGTGAGGTTTTCGAGTTAGCCCCTAGTAGCTATCTCAAGTTTGAGTTGTTGTTTTTTATATAAAAGAAGCAGCAAGGAAGAGGAACTGGGACTAATAAATAATGTTTAGTGTAAAGGTAACTAATGACTTTTAAAAATGAAGAACGTATCTATTTAAGTTTCTTTGGGCGTTGTTCTGACAGTAAATAATGTTTTATTTCTTTGGTAAAGGAAAATGTACTGAGGTCTTTCAGATGGTGAGGTATCTCGTGCCAAAGATCAATTGCCTGGTAGGAAAACATTTGTTTTCCAGTATTTGTACGAACACGTGATTTACATAAATTTTGTTTGGATGCATACCTTGTGTTGTATGTATGCCGGTCACTGGCATATTGAAAAAGATCATCAAATAGGCTTGGCAAAAGCCCTTTATGCCACAAATGCGTAAATTTGAGGGCGTGGAGGCGGTAAACATTATTTACAGTTAGAATGTCTAATAGGTTTAGGAGAGGGAGAGCGCTTTCAGTATTGGGTCCAGACGTTACTGTAAAAAAAAACATTAATCTTAGGACCTTATTTTGCTTAGATTGTAATTTTTGTAAATTCGTTTTGTAAGCACTTCCCCAAGCTATTACAGCATATGATAGATAAGGTTATAGTAAATTTGTTTAAGTTGATGAATAGAGAGATAGTGCCTTAGTTTTGAAACGATGCCAATATTCCGTGAAATACGAGAGCAAATGTAGGAAATGTGATATTTCCAAGATAGCGAATCGTCGATCATAACACCGAGATATTTTATATGATCTTTTTTCTCTAATACGTGGCACGATCCATCTGTGTTCTTTAACTTGATTTCTATATTTCCATCTCTTTTTCTGGAAGATTTTATTACCATGTAATTTGTTTTTGTAAAATTAATAGAAAGTTTGTTTACATCGCACCATTCCTTGATTTTTTCCAATTCAGAATTAACTAACGTTTCGAGGCTTTTAAGGTCACGAGCTGAGGCAAAGAGATTTGTGTCATCTGCAAATATTCTAAAAGTCAGGATCTCCGAGCAGTTGGGTAGATCATTGATGTAAATTAAAAATAGTAAGGGTCCTAATGTACTACCTTGTGGAATTCCACAAATCATCACTTGCTTTGGTGACTCTGTGTGCCCTATAGCTACATATTGTTGTCTGTTTGCAAGATAACTTGCAAACCATTTCAAGGGAATCCCTCTAATTCCGTACGATTCTAATTTCTTCAGTAGTATTTGGTGGTTTACAGTGTCGAAAGCTTTCGAAAAGTCTAAAAATACCCCACAAGTGTATAAATTATTGTCTATTGCTTTTCGTAGACTATCCGCAATTTCACTAACAGCTTGTGCTGTTGAGTGACCTTTCCTAAATCCAAATTGACATTGGAAAAGAATATCATGTTTTTCAATGTAATTAATGAGTTGCTTATATACAAGCTTTTCAAAGATTTGCGTTAAAGCCGACAAGGTAGAAATAGGGCGAAAGTTTGTTGGGTCCGTTAATTTGCCCCCTTTATCAACAGGGGTTACTTTGGAGACTTTTAAAACATCAGGAACAATGCCTTGTAACAAAGATTCGTTAAATATTAATGTTAATGCTTCAGAAATATGGTTTCCCGCAAGCTTTATACATCGCTGCGGAACACCAATACATGATTTTTTCAAATTGATATTTGCAATGGCGTCATAAATCTCCTGCGTACAGATACCTCGAAACGTAAAGCTCATTTGAAATGATCGTGTAATGTAACAAGTAGGATTCGTATCCGTTCGAGGAAGTTTATCCGCCAGGTTGCGTCCTACGTTTATATAATAAGTGTTTAGCTGGTGACAGATACTAGCCTTGTCTATATAACATTTGTTATTATAGATAAGTTTTTTGATTATCGGTTGTGAATTGGTCTTTCTGTTTATGAGCATTCCAATAAGTTTCCATGTAGTTTTTAAGTTCTCCTTATGCAAATCAAACTGTGTCCTGAAATAGTTCTTTTTAGATATCTCTTTGATTTTGTTCAACTTGTTATTATAAGCTTTGTATTTCTTAACCTTTTCTTGGTCTTTACTTAGGAAGTACGCACTCTGCACGAAAGAAGAAGAGGCCTGGCCTCTCCTGGTATCTGAATTTATACCTGTTATGATTTGCATAACAATGGTTACTTTGGAACGTGGGCGATTGCGCATGCGCAAGGAAGTACGCAGTATAAGGGCATAATGTGGAGTATGGCGAAAGAGAATTAGGTATCAAAGTAGAGAAACGCCTTCGATTGATTCTTACATATTAATCACGCCTCTTTATACACCCTCAACGGTATCCCAACGTGAATAACAACATTATGCACCCACTTATGTACATTCCGTAACGTTATAAAATATATTAATCGTTGCCGCGGAGATCATGGAGTGAGGAGCAAAGAGTCTCGTTACTCGTTTTCTGCAGCTTAGCGTCATTAGGTAATGTGATACCACAGGAAGCCCAAAGCTGTAGAATAATAAAGAATAAGAAAGCGCTCTTAGATGTGGGCTCCCTGTGAGCATTGCCAGCTGATCTCATGCATGCACCGTTTTTTCGATTTAAGAAGCGATAAACACTTACTAAATTATTAGGCATTGTATCTGGCCTCTCGCATCCTCGGACGTTTTCTGCTAGTCGTTCACTAACTGCCCCTGGGTCTCCGAGGATGGGCCTCTCGCGTTTGGCCAAGTAATCGGGAAGCCAGCCGTACCGCAAAACTGTTGGTACCGGGTCGAAATTTGGGGTGCCGTGGCATCCTTTTTGCGCGTGTAAATTAAATGGGTTTTGAATGAATCAATCAAAACGTCCACTACCCTTTCCAGTGTTTTATTTATTTCTTATCAAAAGAGACAAAGACAATATATTCAGTGAAATAAAGTTTATTAAGATTGTGTACAATATCAAGTGTGTTTACTTAATACATGCAATGCGTTCTTGTGTAAAACAGTAAAAGATGACTGGTGAAAAGAAGTACGCTGTGCTCATGTTTGGACTCTCGAGGATGAAGACTTCGTATTTTCGTACCTCTATTAATTAAACCAGTTGATAAAAATTGTACCCACGCAATAGAAATGAGGTCCTTATTTTCTCTTGTCTCACGCCATTGAAAATGTTAAAGAAATAGGAAAGGAAAAGAATCTTATTGCAAAATTAGTCAAACCTGAACCGGCATAACCACCGCAGTGGTGGTAAGAAAAATCAGTGGTATAATTTCTAACGCGTGGGACACTAGAGCAGATTTCGTATCAGTGGGACAAACTACGGCATGTCCGTAACCGTGCTGTAACCGTGCTGTGCTGTATTTCTGTAATTTGATTGGATCAGCAGGACAAAAACAATAGGGAAATCATTTCAATGTCAAGGCATGCCGTACGGTAACCGTGCTGAAGTCAGTGCTGCAGTTTGTCCCACTCATACGAAATCTGCTCTAAACCATTTCAACGTCACGGCATGCCGTACAGTAACCGTGTTGTAGTCAGTGCTGCAGTTTGTCCCACTCATACGAAATCTGCTCTAAACCATTTCAACGTCACGGCATGCCGTACAGTAACCGTGTTGTAGTCAGTGCTGCAGTTTGTCCCACTCATACGAAATCTGCTCTAAACCATTTCAACGTCACGGCATGCCGTACAGTAACCGTGTTGTAGTCAGTGCTGTAGTTTGTCCCACTCATACGAAATCTGCTCTAAACCATTTCAACGTCACGGCATGCCGTACGTACAGTAACCGTGTTGTAGTCAGTGCTGTAGTTTGTTCCACTCATACGAAATCTGCTCTAAACCATTTCAACGTCACGGCATGCCGTACAGTAACCGTGTTGTAGTCAGTGCTGTAGTTTGTTCCACTCATACGAAATCTGCTCTAAACCATTTCAACGTCACGGCATGCCGTACAGTAACCGTGTTGTAGTCAGTGCTGTAGTTTGTTCCACTCATACGAAATCTGCTCTAAACCATTTCAACGTCACGGCATGCCGTACAGTAACCGTGTTGTAGTCAGTGCTGTAGTTTGTCCCACTCATACGAAATCTGCTCTAAACCATTTCAACGTCACGGCATGCCGTACAGTAACCGTGTTGTAGTCAGTGCTGTAGTTTGTTCCACTCATACGAAATCTGCTCTAAACCATTTCAACGTCACGGCATGCCGTACAGTAACCGTACGTGTTGTAGTCAGTGCTGTAGTTTGTCCCACTCATACGAAATCTGCTCTAAACCATTTCAACGTCACGGCATGCCGTACAGTAACCGTGTTGTAGTCAGTGCTGTAGTTTGTTCCACTCATACGAAATCTGCTCTAAACCATTTCAACGTCACGGCATGCCGTACAGTAACCGTGTTGTAGTCAGTGCTGTAGTTTGTCCCACTCATACGAAATCTGCTCTAAACCATTTCAACGTCACGGCATGCCGTACAGTAACCGTGTTGTAGTCAGTGCTGTAGTTTGTCCCACTCATACGAAATCTGCTCTAAACCATTTCAACGTCACGGCATGCCGTACAGTAACCGTGTTGTAGTCAGTGCTGTAGTTTGTTCCACTCATACGAAATCTGCTCTAAACCATTTCAACGTCACGGCATGCCGTACAGTAACCGTGTTGTAGTCAGTGCTGTAGTTTGTTCCACTCATACGAAATCTGCTCTATAGTGACAGTGCATGATGTGCCATTTCTTTATAATAAATAGCCACGATATAACGTGCGCTCTGATTAGCTAAAAAGCGGATTTTATCAGACTTTTAATATTCCAACTGAACATAGCGTGCTGTGGTAACCAATAAAGCACTGTCATTAGCCAATCATCTGTTTGGATTTTGCATTGTGTACGACGTTGGAGTATTAAAGTTAGATATATTTTATTGACAAATACAGACACTTGCTGACTGTATGATGACCTCAAAATTTCGTCATACTGCATTTGGTCTTCGGACTCGTGCAGTATTCATTATTTTTCGCTCATCGTACATTCAGCGCGTCCCTGTATTTGTCAATAAAACACGCACGTCTTTCTCTTACCTTAAATAATACATGCCTTAAGCTACTTTATTTGTTACATATTTAAGTTTAGTTCCACATGTTCACGCGAAATTTGTTGTTTCTCGTAAAGGGAAACTGAAAACAATAATTTTATCTCGATCTGAAACGAAATCATTTTATCCCATTACAAATAGTATAATCGCGGCTATAAAGCCATTGCAAAGCGAAAAGCCAAATTCACTGAAGAGTTGGTCAAAACAAGCTGGTAACGCTATGGTCTATTTGCACTTGTCTGTGATGTAGAGGGGAGGCCTAATATCGTTGCCTCTAACTATACAATAACAAAACATTGTATTAAAGCAGGAGCCCATTACCAGGAGCGTCAGGAGCGTCAATATATACTATACCCGTGAGTCAGCGTATGACCGGTTTGAGATATTTTTAGAACGTGTTTCCCGGGTAACTGCCTTCTGACTCTGCCGCGATCGTGCATATGCTTGCCGTAATTATCGAGATTAAGAATGATCTATTGTTCTTTGAGGTGATTTTACTAACGCTGCATGTCCTGACTATGGTTTGATTGGATTCCCAAAGTGTGGGCACGTGAACTGCCGTAAGATCTGTTCTAAATATAGCTCAATCCGGTCATACGCTGACTCACACCTAGTATGGGAGATGGACACTCCTGGTAATATGGGCTCCTGATTAAAGCAATAAAGCATAAGTAAGAGAGGGAATCCTGTAGCGTGCGGTGTGCGATGCATGATAATAAAATATATTTTCGTAACCGGAAACAGCTGAAGCAAAGTGCGCGAGCACGCGACAACAATCTCATGGCGCGAAAATATTTTGCCTCCATGAGATTGTCGTGCGCACGCGCACTTCTCATCTGCTTCCGGTTACTAAAATAGATCTATTAGACATTAGCATCGCACTTATGCTCTCTTGATTAAAGGCAACTCTGCAATCAGTAACATGTCAACAAATTTCTTTGCTGAGGTCAAACAGTTTCCCATAAAGCATGCAAAGGTAAAAACACTACGTTACAATATCTAAAGTTTCCAATCTTGTGCGAAGTTAAGGAGCTAGAACTAGTTCTTACAAACTTAAAAGTAGAGTTGGTTCTTGTTTTGACCTGCTCGATAAATGTGCAGTGCTGATACATAGAGGAATAGACCATTTTCATGATCATGCGCAGTTGTACAAACCTTTGTTTATTTGGCGGCAGATGTTAAACAATAGATGGTTTGCACTCAATCCCCAGAGATTCAAATGACAAAGGGCATGGCGGCCATGTTGGTGTACAGAACAAAAGAAGCTAACGAAGAATCTATTGTTAACTGTACACCAACATGGCGGCTATGACGTCACGTGCAAAGTGTCCATAGGTGACCTACCAGTTAAAACAAAACACATGAACACTGCGCATGATCTTGAAAGTGGCTTATTGAGTGATTTACAAATAGAAAAGAGTTGGGATAAATAAGATGAACAGCGGACTCAATCGAACTTGTCTTGCTCCTAAGACGAAAGAGACAAGAGTACGATTTAGTCGACGGATAAGCGTATAGTCGTTAGATAAACAATATTCAAGAGACTTGCAATATTACATTAGCCATTTCGTAAACGAAAAAAGGCATGAGACCGGCATGATTTTTTTTTCGAATTGTGAAAGTAATAAAGAAAGATCACATAAAAATTAGTGTGTTGACTGAGATTGGCGACGTTTGGATCAATATTAACGAGGTGCGCGCGGGTGAGCTCTCATAAATAAGAGAGCTCCTGCAGTATGGTGGACGGCTCCATATTGAACTCTCTTATTTTCGTGATTTTCGAAAGCTTGTTATTCAGTTCATATTTACTCAAACATCTTCAAACTCGGTAAACATACTAACTTGGATGTGATCTTGGTGTTAATTAAACACAAATGAATTCGATTAATTTTACACACTCGGCCCCAGTCCTTTATCAGAGCTGAATAACTTAGTAGGGCGCATGCGCGAACTGACCGGCGAAAATAAACAGGAATCTTGCTGTAAACACTATCTTGTGCCAGTCAATGTCTCGTGTTTGTGTAAATGTTATCCCAGTGTTCACAACTAAACTGTTCAAAATATGTTTTTCTTAGCTATCCGGGAGGCAAGACTTAGGCCATGTTCACACCGGCCAAACCGGACAGGTTTTGTGCCGGCACATAAAACTATCCGCTATAGTGTAAACAGGAAGGAGCGGCACAAAAACCTAACAAAGACCGCAGCGGCGCAGCGGCGCAACATTGCTCCGCCGAAAAAAGCGTTTCATGCGTGAACAGGATGCCTGTCCGTTTTGGTTTCCGCGCCGGCACAAAACCTGTCTGGTATGGTGACAGCACGGCCTTATAAAGCTCATGACTTAGAACAAATATTGAACTCGGTTATTAGTTTGTATGGGCTAGAGGACTAATAAGCCATTTTGACGATGTTGCGCGCGCAGCTAGAACAATGGCTATCTGTTTTAAATAACAAAAGGCTGGTGAACCAGAACGAGTCTTAGCAGCATCGTCAAAATGGCCTACTGATTCAAGTTCTAAATAAGTATCTTTGCCGTTTTTCGTAAGAAAGTCACTCACCCGACTTATCGACCTCATCCTCCTCGCCCCTCTTTTCATTCAAAACGTTTCTCTTCTCAAGAGGAAGAGCATCCATTTGTTCACTTGTGACAGCGGTTGCCTGACCCGAGTCAAGCGCCTGAAGCTGGGACTTGGTGAACTCCTGTTGGTCATAAAACACATCATTCTGTGCTTCATTTCCAGGTGTTACTACTACTACTACTACTACTACTACTACTACTAATAATAATAATAATAATGTCATATTTTTATAGCGCATTTCCATTTAGCTCAATGGCGCTTTACAATTATGCGAAATAAAAAGTAAAATAGTTTAAAAATAGAATGAGAATCGGAAATATGTGAAGTACTGTATACAATAATAAATAGCTATAGGATAAATACTTAATTGAATTTCTGATTTAAAAAAAATGTCTTAATATTGCTCTTAAGACTCCCAGAGAGGAGCTCTGTCTAATCAAGTTGGGAAGTGAGTTCCATAGTTTTGGGGCCGCAGCGGAAAATGCCCGTTCGCTGTACGTTTTGAGCTTTACAGACGGAACTTGCGATATATTATTTGAGGATGATCTAAGTCTCCTTTTAGGCCCGGGGGGGGGGGGGGCACATTTTCGATTTGACCCCTAAGAGGTACTAAAATGGGCGTGGCTCAAGCTTATTTTGACCCCTAAAAGGTACCGATAAAAACATGCCAACATTTTAAACTTTCGATGCCTTTTATTGCTATTATTTGATGTTGTATCATCAAGCACATTCTTCCTTGTTGTTTTCAAAAGCGCTGTCATTCTCTAGCATTCTCTAGCACCCGACCCCTAAAAGGTACCGCTTTACATAGAAATGTCTGTGTTTGATCGTGGATACCCTAAGTGGTACTAAACTCCTGATTTTGACCCCTAAAAGGTACGACGAGCATCCATGTACCCTCCCCCCCCCCCCACATAAGGGAGTCCCCCCCGGGCTTTTAGGAAGCATATCACTGATGTAATCAGGTGCTAAGTCAGTGCTAAGTCATTGCACTGATAACTACTACCTCAGTCTTATCCCCATTCAGTTTAAGTTTGTTGCATCCACGATTCAATTTCACTAATACAGGATTCTATTTAGTTATTGCGGTTTCTTGATCATGTAGTGTGGATTTAAAGGAGAAGTATATCTGTATGTCATCTGCGTATAGGCACACCGCGGCAAAACGTTACGCGCATGCGTATTTGCTATTTCTTGTCGGCGCGCGGCCGCCCCCAGTTTCCCGCGAAAACCGAAATGAAACAACAGGCACATACCCGTGATTTTAAAATTTCTGCTTAAAAGTATCCATTTGTGAACTGTTTTCTCAAAAAATAAGAAAACTACTTAAAAGCTAAGCCTAAGATTTAACAGGTTGAAGTTTTCTTAATTTGTAATTCACTGTGAGTTTACTAAGTTATAAAATTATTTACTAAAAAAGTTGAAACCCTTGATAGCAGAGCCTTCGTTCTTTTGGCCAGCGAAGCATACCGTTTTGCCGCGGTGTGGCGTACAGGTGGTATGGTAAGTCGTGACGTTGTAGAATGTCGCCGCTAAGTGGAGGTGTATAAAATAACAGATAGAGGATTGGCCCTAGCTAGTACTGAAGTGTTGTAATTAAGACTCCATATTCCCTTAGACCCGTCCATCGCTGGAAACATCGATCTATTTACAGATTTTAAAGAACTATGTAAAAACTCTGCAAAATGTTTGTAACTGAATGTAAGCATTTTAAATACATTTTAAATACATTTTACAATGTTTGCAAATGTCTGTACAAATTTACAGACCGCATTTTTACAAACATATTACAGAGTAGTAGATTTAGAGAAATGTTCTACTCTGTAAAATTTGTGTACAAATTGTCTGTAAATCTGTACAGTCACAGGCACTTACGTTTACAGACTTTTTTCATAGTTCTTCAAAGTCTATGAATGGTTCGATCTTTCCAGTGTACACTATACTAATAAACGAATCTTTTTCGGTGCGTTTTCCCTAAAAGGTTGAAAAGATGTAATTGTTTTCACTGAAAACGGAGATTTTTACGGTTCCCAAAGTGAAGGTTTTTGAAAACACTCGCCATGATGTCAATGAAACACTATCAACATATGCGCAGTGTCTGGCTGCGGCGGTTTTGAAGCGTTTTAGTGTAGACGGGCGAAAAGAATGTGAAAACGGTAGTGTGGACATGACAATTTTGCTGCGTGTAGACGGGACCAGTCGGACCTTACTCACCGCGAACAGGCTGGCAGGTATCTTGCTGATGGTGCTCGGCGATATCATACTCACGTGGTCAGCGGACAGGCCCTGCAGCTCAGCCGTAGTCAAGCCGCCTACAATGACAACATGACAATTACAACTTTGCGATGCGCAATGCCTTGGGACTCGGCATGGGAGGAATTTAGCATAAAATGTGGGTGAAAAGGTTGCGCGGTGGATTCTTGGTATTTTCAAAGATCGTTCTGTCGATTACAAAAAAAATACATCATCGTAGTAAGGCTAGGTCCCTTTAATGTCTTGTTATACGAGGCAATGTTTCTTGCAACTTGAAACGGAACGCCATTGCGATGCAAACTGCAGAAGAATTGCGTGTGAAACAAAACAAAATACTCGTGTAACAGGACCTTTACTTCCGTGTTCGCCTTGTTTACTATTTTATTGTCTTTTTTCTCCATAACGTAACTCCGTAAGTGATTTGCTGTGGTCTCTCGCTTCTATCGATTGTGTCTTCGCATTCTGGCTTCAGTTGTTATCTGATATTTTTATATATCATCTAGGGTGCATTCGATTGACCGTATTTTGGAATAAGAACAGTTGGAATAACGTCTCAAAATCACTGGTTAAGACACATGTTGCACTGTCTACTACAAACGCTGACATACACTATTCAGGAAACATTTAGTATTCCAATGGCTAAGAGATCCCGATATAGGCGATTTGTAGTGATGATTATGTGTATTCTTATTCCGGAATATGGTCAATCGAATGCACCATTAGTAAATATGCGTCGTAATTATGTTTGTTCTTCTTTCCGTCTTCTGTTAGTCGGTGTAGATAGTGTAATGTATCGTACCGATAGCAGCTCCAACATCCCGTAGTTCCGCCACCGTCCACGTGTTCACCGATCCATACACAGCGATGGATCTCTCCTTCAGTTTAATCATCTGATCTTTAGACCAACCGCTGAGACTGCCGAGTGAGCCCGCAGCCGCCCTGTTGTCAACAGAAATACGAAAAACAAAGTGAACTATGCAGAATAAAAAAATATATTTTCAAATAACATTGCTTGCAAAATCATTACGAGAAACCCAGGACAGCACACATATACATCAAAATACGTTTTATTTACTTTTATAATATAGATACGATAGTACGCGCGCTATGATTGGCTAAAAAGCCATGTTTTATCAGAGTTTATAATATAACCCAGATAGTACACGCCCTCTGATTGGCTTATAGACTCAAAAACTATGGTCTATTGTGCCGGTAAACACATAGAAATCGACACGCCTGCTTGCGTTGTGTATTAGTTATATCATAAAAGCAATAGACCACACATTTCAATGTGTTTACTGGCGAAATAAAGCACTTGGGATGTTGGGAGAACACAAGAAATGCTTGAAAATCACGCTCCATCGGCTTGTGATTTTCAAGCATTTCTTGTGTTCTCCCAACATCCCAAGTGCTTTATTTCGCCAGTAAACACATTGAAATGTGTGGTCTATTGCTTAAATCTAACATTGTTAGCCATATTTTATTGTTTTCAACTGGCGGTTTTCTTTCATCGTGTGTGTAAATCTATATTATAAAACAGATAAAGTCTTAAATCCATGTTTTATACTATCAAAAAACACTCTGGTCATTTGAGAACACTCGAGAAATGTTGAAAGCACGCGCCTTCGGCTTGTGCTATAACATTTCTCATGTTCTCAAATGCCCATCATGTTTTATGGTAGTATAAAACATGGCTAAGACTTCTTTACTTGTTAATTATACAATGAACAGTGTGAAATACGCTCCCTGATTGGTCGCCGGATAAGCCATGTGATATTAGAGTGCACAAATGACGTCACATTTGTACAAAATCATTTCCTAGCCTGCTCCATTTTGGCTAGTTATTGAATAAAACAACTAGATGTCATTTTGTCGTGAGTCTAGTCTGTCATCGTATAGATGTACATCAAAATCAGATACTTAACCCAACGAACGAAATATAGAGCCAATCAGGAGCAAGTAAAAACGCAGTGAACCAATCAGAGCAGGTAAAAACGCAGTGAACCAATCACGAACTGAAGTAATTCGGGGTTGACTTTATTTGAACCAAACAGGGAACAGTAAACGCAGTCGCTAAAACGAACATTGATTGCCTGACGTCCACAACAATGTTTGGTTTTAGTTTAGCTGATAATTACAAAACATTTTTCACAGCTAATAGAAAAGCTAAGCAAACACAAAACCACAGCAATCACTTATTATTGTCGACACTCCATCGTAAACCGCTCTAACTGTGCCTACCCAAATGCAATGGCGTTAATTGACTGTATTTCTTCTGGTGTCATTGCGAGTGAAAAATTCTTCAAGGCGACGATTTCGTTTCCGGTAAACGCGCTGATGACCTTGTTTTTGAGCTTCTTGATCTGTTTGTACGCGCTGAGGAGCTGCAAAAGACAAGTACAGTACAGTAATTATTTAACTCTCAGTCCTCACTTCATATACTTCGTCTACACTTTGCTTGACAGTGTCAGCTGCAGCTAACATTTCACCATTTCACGTTTCTGCACCCAAGTGATGCCGTCCCACAACTAGAGTTCCTTAGGCCTGGCCGCTAAAGGACTGAGCACTAATCAAGTACTGAGCTGAGAATTTGCCACACTTCGAGGATGGATCAGTTCACTTAGAAAAGTAGTTCTCACGTTGGCTTTGATGACAGAACGGTTATGGGTTCATAAAAACCTCGCATTTTGTTTCTCTCTACTTTTTTTCTCTTCTGTTTACCTCTGAACCGGCTGAAACTCTAGCCCTAAAACCTCGTCGTTTACCTGGGAACTTGTTTTCGAAGTGGTTAGGGTAAGTTTTATGGTTCGGGTTAGGGTTTGTGTTAGAGATTGAGTTTGAACCCTATTGAGCGTCTCTTGGAGCTCGTTCCCACAACATGTCAACATTTTCTTATGTTTTCTGTTTTAGTGCTTTCCGTTGTACCCCATTTTAAGTTGTATCAGTTTCATTTTGTCATTTATGATTTATGATTTATTCTGTTTTACCACTCGAAGGCAGACGGAGAACCTCAACAGGTTTAAAGCCCCTCTATGGAGGTCTCCGAGGGCCTACTCTTTATCGTTCTTATCCGAGAAGACGTGAAGGTCTAACCATTTGCAGTTCGATCACAAAGGCAGCACCTTGTATTCAGTTATATTGACCCTGAGTGTTGGTCCGGCCAGGGTTTGAACCCGCGACCTCCCGCACGACAGACCGGCGCGTAACCACTGAGCTAACCGGGAGGCGGTTTGTCAGTTTGCTTATCTGCATATTTTCTTTATGTAAATTGACTAGTTGTAAGCTAATAACCGCCTCTCGCTTAGCTCAGTCAGCAACACTCAGGATATTAAAATAATTCAGCGGAAGGTGCTGCCTTTGTGAAACCGCAATCTCGTCCATGAGCTGCAAATGGTTAGAGTTCACGTATTCTCGGATAAGGACGTAAAATTGTAGGTCCCATGTCGGCCTCAAGTGTATCAGTCTCACCAGACTGTCACGAGTTACCGACATTAAAAAATAATGGTTGATTTTCCTTTACCTTTAAAGTTCAAAGTGGAAAACAAAATAAGAAATAAAGTTATTATTGTTGTTCATGAAGGAATCAAATTTGAATGTTTTTGGTCCACTGCAGTTATTAAATTTTATGTCAGTAAGATTGCAAGTATCAAACGTCTGACGCCTGGAAAACAACTGAAATTATATTCACATTCAATGTTATGACTCAATTCATGTTCAACTTATTAGCATAATGTGACTTGAATGACGTCATTTCAAGGATTTGTAATGCATTTTAATACAATATTACGTCCATTAGAGCGGATTTCAGTGGAGTGTCGGAAGTGTTTTGGTTTTGCGTTTACTAAGCTCTCCTATTGGCTGAGAAAGTAAACCAACCAATCAGAATCCAAAGTAAAACCAAACGCAAATTGGTTTTGGTTTTGCTTTGGTTTCTCATTGGTTCACAGGGAAGCCATTTACGAGTTACTTGTGATTACTCGATGCTATGATTGGCTGGCTGTGGGTAATTTGCGTTTGGTTTTACTACACTCAACTGAAAACCGCTCTAACCGCCCAAAATGAAAATTTAAAATACTTTACTGCACTCAAATCAATGATTTCTGGCTAGGGCTTATACGCGCTTTAATAAAGGAATTCCTCACCTGACTCGAAGTGTAACCAGGACTATCAGCTGACGAATACAACCTCTGTGAACCCAGGCTCTCTATCACCTCATTAGAGCTGAGCGCCATGCTACCAAGCTCTTCGCTAGTAAACGCTGTAGCAACCACGCCGAGCTTAAGGAGCTGCTCCGACGTGAAACGAGAAGGGTCGCTGTTCCACGCCTGCACAATAGAGTATAACGGTATCGAAGTAAAAAACCTACTTCTAAGGAAACAACGTTATAAAAAATGGCATCCAGAAAGGAGGTTTCATCAATAACGTATCTCCGCATTAGCTTTCTCCAGTAGCCATGGGGCAGTCTCTTACCCAGAGCTTCCCATGGGATTTTATCACGTGGCTGCCATGTTGGTTACAAACAATAGGTTGTGCCGTCCCTTTAGCCTCACAGCGGACCAGTTTGAAACGAGTTTATCTGGCGAAAACAAAGTATTTTTGTATTCTCCTGAGACTCAATATGGCCGCCTCGTGATAAAACCCAATTACCAGTAGCACCCCTCTCCTACTTGGTCTTTGAGTCAGCACATGCCCAGATCAGGTTATTTTTAGAACGCGCGAGGTGAATAAATCCCATATATATATTGAGCGGAAGGCCGATAAAATGCCAATTTCTTTTTCACAATGGCGAGCTTTTGTCATTGTACGTAATAATATCTCTTTTCATAAATCATTAGGAAGCATTATTTGCTAGTATATTGTTGCATAACGTTCCTGTTCACAAGGCTTCTCATTGTTTTTTTTTCATAGCATCCTGATTCTAAAAATTGCGGCTGATCTGGAAACTCGCTGGCTCACGCGAGTGCGTAACAATTGGACGCTCCTGGTAATGGCTTCTGCGCATGCTCATCTAGTCCACACTGACCTGTTTTGCTTTTGCTGCCCAAGCCTTGAGCTGTTCCTGGTTAAACCCCTGTATCCTACCAATAGCATCCGCTGCTTCATCGTACGACTGAGTAGTGATATCAGCAATTTCCTGGGTTGTTAAACCAACTAACATATTACCCATGGAAATCAGTTCTTCGCCCGTCTTTGACGATATTGCTGTACGGAAAGACAGATATGTAAACAATTATTATTCCCCGAACTTGAGTTGACTGGTGGTGGATATTTACTGATTTTTAAATGTCCATCGTTAATCACCGACACTGGGGGAATAATACCTGATATTACAGTGGCGTCTACGAATACTGAGCCGTTTCAGCGGTATTGACCCGAACGCCTCACTTCGATGTAATGAAACACCATTGAAACCATCATTCTTGCATAACACCAACGCCCTCTAAACAAGCACGACTAATTTAAATACACAGCTAGTTTGAATAGCGCTTCATTACATTGAAGTGAGGCGTTCGGGTTAATACCGCTGAATACCGAGACACAGATATACCGCTGAATACCGCAGACACAAATATACATCTGATGGGTAGACACGCGGCCAACCGTCAAAACTTCGAGGCCTAATAGACTGCTTTAGAAGTCCCAAAATCGTCCCAAAATCGCCCCAAAACCACTCACACAACTTCATTAAGTATCAATCTTTTATTATTGAAGATTTATGTCGTAGGAATCGGAAAAGAGAATTCACAAGGAGCAATTATATAAACTCTTCCGAGATCGCTTATGAAACATACCACAGGTAACCCAAAAAGCGGAAAATATATGTCGAGTCTGGGCTGCCTGTGGTTATATCTAAATTGTTGATACTGATAAACTGAAAAGATAAGGTCCGCTTCCCTGAGTTGTTCCCATATTTACACTTTTCCTGTCATAGTAAGTTCCTCTTAAAGCAAGTCTCTGTTTTCGTTCTTTCAGAAAGCTAATGTACCAGTTAATAATAAAAGGGTTAAGCGGTAAAGATTTAAGTTTTTCTACTAAAAGATTGTGTTTAACTTTATCAAAAGCTTTCGAAAAATCCATTGCGAACATTCGTACTGCAATAGAGGTTTTGCACCACCACGTGATGGCAGCCATGTTGGTGGCCAGAACAATAGAATGTTATTCCTTTGAGATTTAATTTTTCACATGATTGAACAAATCTCATTGTTCTGGCCACCAACATGGCTGCCATCACGTGGTGGTGCAAAACCTCTATACAGTCGGGGTCGTCTAGAGCCTTCAGTGATTCATGCTGTATCCTAATTAGCGCATCTGTGCAGTTTCCACCCGTACGATAAGCAAACTGGTTGTCATCAGTGTGTTCCTCAAATATTCTCTTACAGAAACTAGTGTATACTGTTCTCTCAAACAAACGAGCGATAACCGGGGTTATGTTAATTCCTCTAAAGTCTGGAAATTCGGAAGGTAGGTCAACTTTTGGGATTGGATTAACATTAGAAAGTTTCCAATTCTTAGGCCAGGTGTGTGAGGAGAGAGACAAATTCCAAACGTGAGTAATAATTGGCGCAAACAATGCAGCATTGTTTCTCCATACCCACTATATTCACTATAGATAGCTGATACGATTTAATAAGAACTGGCATAGCAAATAGCATACGTATCTTTATTGGCTCTATTTATGTTCTATTTTGCGATTGGTTAATCTATGGTATGGATTCCACCGTACGGGAAAAGATGGCGGCTTGTCCTTTTACCCACAATTCTTCGCGCGCGAAAAACTTTAAATTCGATATAAAATTGTTGTGAGGAGGTTTTAAATCATATAAACAAGCCAGTACGAGTGATGTTGCCAATATACTGTCACTGAAGAGAATCTTACTGTGTTAGGTTCGCAAACTGGATTGTGCCGGTCAGATGTTCAGCAGCCATCTTTTTCTGTATGGTGAATTGATGTTTGGTACCGGTTTGGTATGTGTTTCCTTATTATCTTATTGTAAACGTCGCACATTACTCAAGACTAATGCACACCAGATCAGCACATCATATAGAATAATATAGGCCAGGTTGTTCAAAAGTTGATCACTTGCTATACCCTAGAAAACCCTATACTGTGGATAAATAAGCTAGTTTGCTGAATCCCAAGAGAGAATGAGGTAAGAGAACGAATCCCCATACATTGGACACCTGATTGGCGTGAAGTGGCGCTCTTGTGCTTAAGAGTGGTGTATGACGCTGCTGTAACCCAGGGGATATAAACAATGGGTCATTAACGAGGGTAGCCTACCAGAACGAGATAACAATCAATGACATCACGTGTTGCGAAACTAAAAATAGATTTCAAATAATTATTATGGGGTATAGGGACTCGTTCTTTAACCTCATCCTCTCTTGTGAATACTTATCTAGTGGATCAGGACTGCCGGAGCCCATCATTACCTCGCCTTTGCCTCGCTGGCTGCTCGTCAAGTTTCTTTGTGAGCGTCTTAGCCTGCTTAGGGTTAAATTGTCGCTCACCAAAGATATCTATATTATCCTTGACAACGTCCTGAGGGAATGGAGAGTAGAAATTGATGTAAAATCAGTTGAGCATGCGCAATAGACCGTACCGAATATTTTCCCCGCGCTTGATTCTCGTTAATTGTTTTACTTGCATCAACTGCTAAAGTAGCGCAATTTGTATAGCTCACTTTACCCAGTCGTCTCGTTTCTGTGTAGCGCGGGAAAAATATTCGGTAAGGTCTATTTGATTCAGTGATAACATACATGTACCTGAATGAAGAAAATCCCAGCTTAAAACAATGTTTGCTCTAAAATGTACCGCGTACGTGTGCCTGAATCTAATGCTGTGTTTGTCACCTGGGAATTGTACACTAGATATCATTTACGAATAGATTTTCTCGCCCATAAAACTAATGACTTGCTCGTGCCTGATGACGTCAGCAGGCTACATACTAGCAACACGATGCCATCAAATCTCAAATTGCGTAACGGTTTCACCGATTGAACTGGAAAGGTAGGGGAGGGGATTGCACAGAGGATGAGTGTTGGGTAGGGAATTCAGAAAAGTGAATGGTTAACATGAATCTGAATCTCACCTTTGGGAATTTCTCTATGTCAGTCGTTTCTGCTCCTTCCAGAAGACCACCAAGCGACACCACATCATCATTCGTCATCTGGGATGCTGCATCCGCATTTGTACTGCTGCCCCTGGAAATGTTGGAATAGTTGTAATGAAAATCGGAGTTTATAGATGATATCTTACAGGGAATTGAATATCGCCTACTTTCAAAATTACCTTAAAACTGGTTCATGACCTTGAACGTATTTTGATGATTGAAATTTCTAAACACATGAGCACAACGACATTTCTTTTTAGCGGTCTTTTCCCCTACATCTATAAATTAACGGCTGGCAGAGACATTTGTGCGGTTTAAAATGTCAGAGGTTACGTTCTCGCTAAGTCATTTACTATTGCAAACTGCTAACTAGTTTATTTTTGGACAGAACGCAAGGAGACGATGCTGGCTTTGCGGAAACAATTTTCAGTGCAGCAGTTGCACGACTTCACTGATGCCACGTTAATAATAATACATTTTCATACACAGGCCCTTGAAGATTTCTATTGCTGCATGGGATTTAAGCCGGCGCCTGTTAGGGGTTTGCATCTATCGTTATGTTGTAAAAGTAATAGTGGAAAAATTATTCAGCACAAATTCCCTGATTCAAGTCTGCCCTCGCGTCCGGCGAACAACCTCGACGTGAAGTTTAAGGTCATGATTATGATGTGACTCGATGGTTCAATAGTAACGGGAAGTCGAACTGAGGGTCTTCGCCGTCCCGAGGGGTTGGGGGAGGGGGCTGGGAAGGGAACTCCCTATATGGCATTGTCGGGAACGCCGTGTTACCCGCTCGATCACGCCTCCTCTTCCCGCGCACTGCACGTTTTGCTTGTACCTTATCGCTTCTTTGTATTTCTTGAAGCATCTCTTCTTTTGCTCTATGCTCAGCCCTTTGATATTTCCAAGCGAATCAGCCGCGTCCTTAACCTCTTCCTTCTTCAGCTGGTCAATCTCGCTCGGTTCTATTCCAACCATTGTGTTACCGAGATCGTCGATATCATCGGAGGTCAGCTCACTGATTTTCAGCTCACGAGTCAGACCACGGGCCTTGCCCTGGTAAAATACATGAGTAAGTTTATTCAGTATGTTCTTTTAATTAGTTAGCATCAGATGATCGTGTACAGCGGCTCGTATAATATTATGTTGGCACTACTTAAACTCTTGGTGTGAGTTAGGACTGTTTCAGATGCGCCACTCATATGCCGAACTTAAAGGGAACCTCCACTGTAAAACACTGTTTGCTTTATAATGTTTGTTACGGTACCTATAATTATAATGCTGTGTTTGTCTCCTGTAAATTGTGCACTAGATGTTACTTATGGACCGATTTTCCTGTCCATAAAACTCATTTGAATTTCCCACGCGCCGCCATCTTGGATCTTATGACGTCACACGGTTGCCTCTATTGTCAGAAAATAATAGTTTTGTTGTTGTGTAACAATAGAGGCAACCGTATGACGTCATAAGATCCAAGATGGCGGCGCCTGGGAAATTCAAATGAGTTTTATGGACAGGAACATCGGCCCATAACTGACACCTAGTGCACACTTTACAGGAGAAAAATACAGCATTATATTTTAGTATCTGTAACAAAACATTATGAAGCAAACATTGTTTATCAGTGGAGGTTATCTTTAATATCTTTAAGTTCGACGTCCGAGCGACTGTTGTTTCAGACGGCGAGCTTAATTCGTTGAACCGATTCACTCTTTTCACCTGGTGCCATCTTGGATTCAAACTGAGGCAATCCTTTGTTTTTGCTAGGTTAGCCTAGTGACACTCTCCCTCGCTTTGAATCCAAGAGGGCCACCAGATAAAAAGAATGAATTGTAGCGATCAGGGAGTCTGGGTCTAGATGTTTACTTTCGCGCAAAAAAATAATTTAATTTCAAGATGGTACAATTCATGCATTTAGTTCAACACACAAGAGCCAGTGTTTGGTCGCTTTTAGCCAATTACTCAGATTGCAGAATTCTTTTCAGTCATTTGTTAAATCAGCCAACAATATCAACGAATGCGGCGAAAAGATCTTTGGTCTCCGTACAAAGGGTCGGAGAGGATTGATTATTATTAGAAATGATCATCATTCATGCTTGGGCATCAGACGTGAATTATCCCATGAAGTTGACACATCTGGGACAGCACGGTTAATGAGTTAGGTTCTAATATTAAAAGACTCTGTCGACAGTTGAGCCTGGTTCACACAAGAGACGCATGCATAAGCTCAATCAACATACGCGGTGCCGTAATTGTGAGAAAAGAACAAGTACCGCTAATGATCAATGCATCATTACGTCTGCAAATGTTGCTTGCGTTTATGTTTGCGTCACTAGTGTGAACCAGGCTTTACGCTTTGCGCGCCTCAAGCGAATTTAGTATAAAATTCAGAGCTCGAACGCGTAAAAACAATTGGCATATAATTGGCATATAGTATTGTTTTAAGTATACCCAGAAAGTATGTAACCTACATGTAGCTAGACTCTTGCAAAGCATATCGGTAACCAGAGGGTGTTTAACAATGGCCCATTTCGCAGTTGGTAATATCGCTACCGGCCACTCTGTAGATAAACACGTAGCGAGGCGATTTCGGGCAACGCGTGGGTTTCTTTACAAAACGAAAACGAAACAAGCGTACCAGTAATTTTAAACATCTTTTGAACAATTTCCTGATGGTTTTTCTCGGCTTTTTGTGAAGTTCTGCCATTCCTGTCTGTCGTACAGCTTCAGCGGCGACCTCTGCCGTTGGGTCTTCTAAGTCTTCATCCTCCAGTTCGGCTGTCAGTGGACCGTAAGATGCAATGGTAGCGTCGTCCAACGGCATGCCCTCGGATTCCTTTCTCGCCTCCATCACTGCTTTTTTCTGTAAAAATGGAATAAGTGTGGCAAAGATTACTTTTGAAAAATAGAAGATATGACGCCGGTTAGCTCATAGTTAGAGCGTCGGTAATACATGTGGGAGGCCGGCCGCGTCCTTCGATCTACATATGAGGCATGTATGGAATCAATGTTCGATCGGTGGCTGTTAATCCACCGTACCGAAAAAACAGCGGCTTATACTTTTACCCACAATCCTTTGCGCGCGAAAATCTTTAAATCGGTTATCGCTAAAGAGAAGTTTTAAATCTTAAAAACAAGCCAGTATAAGTGATGTTGCCAATATACTGTCATTTAAAAGAATAGTGTCATTTTGACTGTTTTAGGTTCGCAAGGGATTGTTGTCCAATTTACAGGCGCCATCTTTTTCGGTATTGTGGATTGAAAGCGAGGCAATCCTTTGTTTTTGCCAGGTCAGCCTCGTAGTGAGGGATAGTCAAAATGAGGCTCACCTGGCAAAAACAAAGGATTGCCTCGCTTTGAATCCAAGATGGCCACCAGGTGAAAAGAGTGAATTGAAATGATATGCAATATTTTCCTTGAAGGCTCGATCTAATCAGTTTGTTAGTCGCTTTTGCATATTTGCTTTGAATTTCACCATCCCACACGTGCGCGAGGTCCTCCGTTCATATGGAAATCGCGGCTGAAAATAACTGTGTGCGTCCTTTACTGAGAATGTAAACGTCTGTTCAATGGTTCAATGGTCTCTCACCATGATACAGATCTTTTAAAGGACCTGTTGTGCTATTCGTAGAAGAGTCAGACAATCATACCGTAACTAGGGCGCATAATTAACAAACACTTCTATTTGACATTATTTGTACACTACGTGGCTGGCGTCGTCAGTACATGTAAACCAACATGCCTGTTATTGGTAACTAAACCACTTCTGATTGAGAGAGATTGTTATCAAGAAACTAGCTTTCCATTGGCTTATGAATTAAAAGGGGAATATGTCAACCCAATAAAATGATAAACTTCTCATGAAGAAAGGCAAAAATAACAGAGTATGCTTTCCAGGTATACTGGGGAAAAGTTGAGACAATTTTGATGAAGGATGGCAACGATTCAAGTGGATAAAAATAACTGCTTTAAGATAAATTTAGGCAACTTAATTGATATCGGTTCACTGTATAACCCAAATCAAGTTTCTAGAATAAGGTATTGTAATCCACTTTAATCTTTGCCATCCTCTATCCAAATTGTTTGAAAACCATATTAGGACATTCACATGGTATTTCTATTCTATCTCAGGGTGTTATTGTTGTAGTTTATAAACCATATTAGGACATTGACATGGTATTTCTATTCTATCTCAAGGTGTTATTTTTGTAGGACTCGATTTGACTGACAGTATCCCTTTAAGGTATATGATATCTCACCTGTCCATCTGTGAGGTGTTTCACTTGGGACGCGAATCCCTCTATCCTGTCAGCGACGCCGTCAGCTTTAGACAGATTCTTGATTTCACTGTTTGTCATACCTTTCAGTAAACTCCCGAGGCAGCTAAGAAAACAATTATATGGATGACGTCACCATAACAACGAGAGAAATAAATTTCATTTCATTAAATGTTGATACATCCACAGTGGGAATATTTAACTATTATCACCCACTGACAAGTTTTCGCGTGTTCTCATTGGCCAAAAATTAAAGGTTCACGTGGTACACTTTCACAGGGCCAGCTTGGAACTGATGTCCCCCAGTTTTGAGGTGATATCCGCCCAGGTTTTTTTTGTAGAATCTCAATTAGCAAATGCAGGAGCCCATATAAGGAGCGTCCATATCTCCTAGATAGTTGTCACAGCGTTTTTACAAGTTGGGCTATTCTTAGATTATTTTCTCCGCCAATTGGTAGATTGCACCGTGGCGGAACAAAAGTTGCCTCATTAGCTACTTCTGTTATACTAAACAACATGGATGCTACGCTTTTGTGATTTGATTCCCTTAGGAATAATTGCAAGTCAACAATAGCGGGAAACCATTCTAAAAATAACCTAACTTGTAAAAACGGTAACTAGTACAAAATGCACTCCCAATAAATACCACAAGTGTACAAATTATGCCATTAATGCCATTGATAGTAAACAAAACAACCTGACCAAAACACACAAATTCAATAAGAAGGGGCTTATTTACTAAATATCCCATGAAAGCGAACCAATCAGATTGCACGTCGATCTACCAAAGTTACCGAGTTGGAATATACTAATGACAAAATCCGGCAATCCCTTTATGTAGGACGACACGAATTTTTACCAAAAATACAATAGCATACAACGCAATACAATTCAATACAACAATAGAACGCAACACAATACAATACAATAGAATACAATTTGGTAGCAATTCGTGTTGTCCTACATGAAGGGATGGCCCAAAATCCACCTCCGAAACATGGGATACTGTCGGCCATTTTGTTTCACCATAAACTCGTGTTTTGCCAGTGCTACAAACTTTCCAATGACATTCTGTCAATCTCTCTTCTGAGACTGTCTCCCGTTCAGTTCTCACAGAGTTTTGTAAACGTCGATTACATGATAGGCATTAACGATTTGATTTCATAGTAACCAGTGCAACATTTGATCGTTTAGTCGTTGGCCTCAGTTGAATGCTACTAAACAACTTTGACAAGTTTTACGGCACTTTTAGAACTGAAAGCACTTCAGACAAGTTCATGTTCTTGCCTCCCCTTTTCTTTGAACTGAATGGCCTGATTTTTTATTTCACTGGAGGATACTTTTCACGGCTCGGCTAACCCAGTTGATAAATAGAGGTCATTCGTTGCTGTGTATTCTTACGAGTCATTCATATTTGGATGAATACGAATGAAGAATAAAAATACACAGCCGTATTAGATGCTTGGGTAAAGTTAAAAAGGTATTCATTTATATAGCGCAAATTCTATATGAATATATTCAAATGCGCTTCACAAGCTTATTTTTGTGATACGGACTGCTATAATGGTGATGGGAAGCTATTTGAGAAATGGTGACGGGAAGCTATTTGAGAAATGGTGACGGGAAGCTATTTGAGAAATGGTGATGGGAAGCTATTTGAGAAATGGTGATGGGAAGCTATTTGAGAAATGGTGACGGGAAGCTATTTGAGAAATGGTGACGGGAAGCTATTTGAGAAATGGTGACGGGAAGCTATTTGAGAAATGGTGACGGGAAGCTATTTGAGAAATGGTGACGTCTTGTGCATACTTCCTGCGTTCTTGGCATAATTATATAATAAGGTTGTTTATTATTTAGCTTAGTAATTTCGCGACCTATGACTGGTCAATTTGCTTTCCATAATTTCCCGTACGGATCTTCCGCCCACTTCCGATATTATATTTCAGCCAATCAGAGCTCAGCTTTACTATAAATACAGGGCGGTATATTTATTTTATGGTTTTTCTATGACAACAGAGCGGTATTTCATGTAATATATAAAAAACGAGAGCTAGTGTTTTACCAGGGGATCCAAACACCGAGAAAGATGAAAGCACGAGACCGCTTCGGCCGAGTGCTTTTATTATTTCGAGGTGTTTGGATTCCCTGGTGAAAAACGGCGAAGTTCGAGTTTTTTATGACTTCTCAAGCGAAAACAATACCTACATTCATAAATCATTAGAAAGTATTGTTTGCACAAGGATTGTGATTGTTATTTTGTCACGGTCATTTCAACAAACGGCCTGATAGAGTCAAGAGCAGCCATGAGGATGATGGTTCGAGTCACACTCTGGACACTGATTTTTATTTCCGTGATGTTTCATTGGGTATCAAGATTCATGCATGTGACCAAATGCAGCCCTCTGATTGACTAAAAAGCTCATGAATTATTAATGAGTTTGAGGAGGCTAGATCAAGGCCAATCAAAATGCAGGAAATTTCGTGCCCTTTCTTTATCAGCCAATAAGAATTCAATATTTTGAATAAATAATTAGTCTGCGGACGCGTCGCCACTCGAACGTCCGGTAAGTTACTTTGTTTTCGTGATAAATCTTCCCGTAAATTTGTTATTTATAGGATAATATGGAAAGGCTCGTTGTATTCCAAACGGCAACGTCTAAGACGAGAGTTTACCGTCATTACTGAAGTGTGTTCCAAATAGTTCGCCATTCTTGTCCCGGCAGCGGTTTCCTATCGTGAGGTCATTTTCTCAACACGTCATGTTTCTATTCAAACTTCGTTCTTTTCTTTCCTTTGTGGAAAAATAGTAACAGAATCATACTTTACTTATAACTTCGCGCGAAGGTTTGTGTGAAAAGTAGCCTCGCTGAAAATTAGACGGGGTCGTGTAATGGCGGATATAAAAAGAAAATCAAGCAACTTTACATTACAAATACGCAAAAACATCGCTCTATGGTTATGTGGCTCGTGGGTATTGTGATAGCCGAGATTCGTACTTTTCATCGGCTATATTGCGTGTGTTCTTTGCAGATTTATGTGATAAAAGCAATAAAGGATTATCCTATCAGTAGTAGTGTTTTTAACCCTCGTTAAATAAAGTTATTATTATTATTATTGTAGGAAAACCCTAAACCTGGGATCAGCTATAAACATGCTAAACTCTCGCTTGGGGTTAAGGTTGGGGTTAGGTATTATGGATGGTAGGAATATGACGTCACCGTAGGAATCCTGTAGGTAATTATTATGTTATGTATTGCGTAGTAGGTCCGATTATTAAATCATTACTGTATAGGCAGATCGCTATGTGGATCTCGCAAGCGAAATTTCTGAAGCTGCCCTACCTAAACTGAGCCAAAGACCAGTTATCCGGAGGGCCCCAGTCCTTCTTGATCCTCTCGAGGAGTTTGCTGGATTGCTTGATATTCGTTGGTAAATCTACTCCATCGTCCGTCTCGTTACAAAGTCCCAGGTCTAACACGGGATCAGAGGAGGCCAGGTCTTCTAGGGTGAGTTCTGGTAAAAGTTCTTTGTTGTCTTTTACTCTGAAATCGCCTTTGCTCTTTACCTAAAAATAGAAAGTAAAAACACTTAAATTTCTGCTAATTAATAGATTGATAACATGCGAAACCATTGCAGGGTCATGGGGTTGAATTATGAAAGAGAGGTCGGTTGATTTAGCCGTATAAGTATGCCCATTACACCGATTCTAAAGCAACTTCACTGGCTCCCAGTTAAAGAGCAATATTTGAAGCATTTCTTAAAAGAAATGGTAAGGCGCGAAAGTATTTTGCCGGCATGAGATTGTCGTGCGCTTGCGCACTTCTCAGCTGCTTCCGGACTTCTCAGCTGCTTCCGGACTCTTCTCAGCTGCTTCCGGTTACTAAAAATAGATTTTATTAGACATGCGCGCGTATTGGAGACCACTCTGTTACTTATGCTCTCTTGAGAAAATTCATATTAGTGATCAAAAGACGGAGAGTGACCAAGAAACGATAAAGGAACTGGGCCTCAGTCTAATACTTGCTGTGAGGGTATTCGTTCTTTTTCAGTAATCAATGTACTAACAAACCTTCTTCAGTACTGCTCTTTTCTTGCTCTGTGAAGTTCCAGCTCCCGGCTTCAACTTGCGCAGTATTTCCTTTGTTATTGAGCTTGCTGGTATTTTCTCAATGTCCTCCTCAGGTAATCCAAAGATGATACTCTGAAGTTTTCTGAGTACTGTCTCGTTCCACGCTGAAGGCTACAAGGTAACAGAACCAATTAAGAACCCGGTGAAGGGAGTGCTTGGTAAGACCGGGTGGCAAAGGAAATCGAGAGGTTAGTCATCCCGTTTCACGCACCAATTTGTTTGCAAATTCACGCGTGACGTATATCTTAAGGTGATCAGTCATATTTCAAATATTTGGTGTTAGATGATAATAAAATCACAAATAACAGGAAGTCATATACTGGTGCAGGAACTCGAAACCAGCACTGCATTTGAAATTCACGGGTTACACATTTTCGAATAAGCAAATCACGCGTCGCGCATCACCCGAAATTCACGCATCACACTTTAAATTTACTCTCTTTCACGTATCACGAACGCGTCACGCAAAACCCCTTTGTCACCCGGGTAAGAATGGAATCAGTACATTTTGCTTCGTCTTCGTCAAGGTGTCGTCAAGATGTCGTACACGTAGCGAGTGATCTCACATGGAACGTCCACTGTGACACTACATATAAGAAGGCTATTAAGCGGCTGTATGCACTGCGTGTTTTGGAAAAAAAGTTGTCTTAATACCACTGATCTAGTGCTTGTTTATTGCAGTCTTGTCCCGTCTGTAGTTGAGTATGCCTCGCCAGTATGGGCAGCACTACCAGATTATTTTAGTGATCTTGTAGAGACGGCTCAAAAGAAAGCCTTCTATATAATTTGTCCCAGCCTCGCCTATCTAGATGCGCTTGTCCACACTGGTTTAGAGCCACTAAATACTCGTAGACAAAATGCCTGTCAAAAGGTTATTGTCAGAGCTAGGCTTGGAAGGCCACTACGTGTGTTGCTCCCTCTGCCCGTGACTACTGTTCACGGTTACAATTTACGGTTTGGTTCCGTGTTTAAGTATCAATAAGTGTGTTTTATATATCAAGTAATCCCTATAATATTATATTAATGTTGTGCCATATGCTGACGTCCCTATAATTCAGTGTAAGACTGCGAAAGGGTTGAAGTAAACTGACATTATTATTTTTATTATGTCGTTGACAACATAACGTCTGATCATATCCTTTTTAGCGATAGCATGCCGGGTCTGATGGAAATAGTAACAGCAATAACCTTTAAATCTTTAATGATGAGTTAATGAAATGAATTCGTTGGGGGAAAAGAACACTAAACGAACAATCAAGTAGCTCACTTACATTTCCAAAAAAGGCCTTACATTTCTTTGCGATTATTTTCCTCTGAAAAACAAAATGCAGAAGTTCAGTTAATACACAAGCGTAATTTACCGTTCTATTTCGTGACATGATTCACATTCAGTGTCTTTCTACATTTTTGGCAAAGAGAAGGGCTCTGGGATCGAGAAACGGATCGCGCCAGAGTCAATCTCGTTCCAAGAGCCCGCAATCTTTTGGCCAGCGCCAAGATTCGAGAGCTCTGGGATCACACAGTGGTCAATCGTCTGCGCATGCGTCAAAAGTCTTGCAACAACAACAACCTAATTCCAAAACAAATTCAAAGTGAGCCGGCGGCCGTCACTGTTCACACACCCGTTTTCAAACCTTGAAAACGTTTTTGGTAAATTACGAAATTATTTGGTAAACTCACAGTTTGAAGTTTGTTCAATTTCCCGTAGACTGTGAAAATAAAAAGCTTAACTTTCACGTATTTTTCTTAACTTTTGGGGGTAGAAGTTCACTGTAATATGTTTAAGGTAAATTTTGCGCGGGAAATTCGCGCGGCCGCCCACCAGACTGACCGTAATACGCACGCGCAGACGTTTGACCGCTATGTGCTCTGGGACAATCCCACACAGCGGTCAAACTTCAGCCCGGCGTTTCAAACAAAACTCGGCTTGTGTACTTCTACCCCCAAAATTTAAGAAAAATATGTGAAAGTTAAGCTTTTTATTTTCACGGTCGACGGGAAATTGAACAAACTTCAAACTGTGAGTTTACTAAATTTTTTCATAATTTAACAAAAAAGTTCTCAAGGTTTTGCAACGGGTGTGTGAAAAATGACGGCCGCCGGCTCGCTTTGAATTTGTTTTGGAATATGTTGTTGTTACAAGACTTTTGACGCATGCGCATACATTTGAGCGCTGTGTGGAATAATCCATACGTTTGGTCACCGCTGGCCGAAAAACGCGCGGGCTCTGGGAACGAGATTGCTCCAGAGTGACACCGCGGCAATACGTCACGCGCATGCGTTTTTGATGAGCCAAGCGCGCGCGCGTACCGCCAGTTTCCCGCCCAAACTGAAAGAAAACAAAGGCAATCACCCCTGTTTCTAATTTTAGATTCATATATGAAATGTTTCGGCAAAAACAACGAAGCTCAGTCTGAAACTTGAACAGATTAAATTAACTGTTATAAATTTGTAATTCACTGTGAGTTATTTGCTAAAATGTTATAGTGCAAGTATCGCCATAAAACAACATGAACTCTTTTTGCACCAAATTATATTTGTGATATACTTCAGTTGTCTAACTTAGTTTTCTTTGAGAGGCAGGAGAAGAAATTAAACTTAGAATAAACGCTACCCGAATTGCGGGATTGATTCATCTTGTGATGTCACAATGAAAACCTACGGAATTTTATCGTAGTAGTTTTCTCTAGGGAGGGAGTTGATTCATCTTATGACGAAAAGTAACCAAAATTAGGGATTAAAAGCCAGAAATGTTATCAAATTTGCAAGATTTTTGTGAGAAACAAACACAATAGTACAATATTTATTTTTATTTTGTTGACATGATACTTGCACTTTAAGCTCTCGGACACTTTCCACTCTTCCTCCCCAGAGCCTGCGTTCTTATTGGTCAGATGAGCATATCGTTTTATCGTTTTATCTTATTACAGCTATTCCGAAATTAGAATACCTCAATATCCTGCACATATATCTCTCTTCCGTAAAGTGCAAGAAGTAGCTGGTTTTAGTACGTCCTGTGGAAATTAGTTTTTGTGTTTTTTAATGTAAATATGATAGGTTTAATTTCTGTGTGTATTTCTTTTTCAGAATACCCGAAATAATTCCCCCGGCAAAACCCGCTCATAGATGTATAATGCCATGAACGCCTCGGTGTTCTTTCCGCCTTTGTTCAGGGACATATAATCTATAAATTTTCTCATCAGCATGCATACTTTTTCTAATTTTCTCTCATTGACATGCAAGAAGGAAACTTAGAAGGAGTAGCACGGAACCTCTAAGTAAGTAAAAGTATGTAAGTGACTTTATTTAAGTGTCAATGTATTTAGCGGGACACTAGTCCAACGATTTTACGTCCTTATCCGAGAAGACGTGAAGGTCTAACCGTTTACTTTATGATGTAAAGGCAGCACCCTCTACTCAGTTATTTTAAGACACCGAGTGTTGGTCCGGCCGGGGTTTGAACCCGCGACCTTCCGCTCGACAGACCGGAGCTTTATAACCACTGAGCTAACCGGGAGGCGGTCAAGGGACAGTCTCTCTAGACCTGTCCCTCTAGACCTGTATTCTGATTGCACCCATAATATTATACTTCTATTGTTTTTGTACTGCACTTTCTAAAGGTTAGGGTGTTTTCTAGTGTCGGGGTAGGCCAATGGGGCCGACCCCTCAGTTATAAGGGCTGATGATGAGGGAACATTTGGACTGTCCCTTGGCACACCGGATTATGGCGCAATACATGTTTACCAAATCTGCGAATTAACGAACGAAAGCTTGTTTTGGACCCCCAGCAGAGTAGCACGATTATATTTGCCCTCCTCTGATTGGATTATTACTAATGCTCATTCTTACACGTTTTCTGAATGGCCATTCAACTGTCACCAGTGCGACTTACGGCTAATAAACATTTCAAAATATGGCGGCTTTTATACACGTCATTTATGAGAAAAGCAATGGCATCTGTACTTAATATCAGTTTCGTTTGCTAGAACAAGAGCAGTTGACCGGAGTTGAGTTCAGATGTGGCACATACTAGATCTTTCCAAGCTGCGCGCATGGGAGATTTGTTTGTGTGTTCCTCGAACGAGCATTTTGTCGTGACAGATTATATTTAATGTGTTCGGCAAGTTTCCTTTCATGTGGCACTAAACCACATCCAGCCAGGCTCTACTCGAACAGTGAAACGTCTTATAAAGACCCTCCTAGTCAACCTTTATTAGGCTTCACCATGAAACTTTATAAAGACCCTGGTACAGTGACTGAAATCCTTAAAAAGACCCTAGCGGAGAGTTTCAGTTCATAAGAAGAGACTCAGAGTTGCTCAATGCACTCAAGAACAAATGCGCCTTGGCCCACAGCTCACAGGTCGATTCATACACAACCGGCCTAACATTATGGGACTCACATTTTCGTTCCCTATCCCAACTGCGCATGTACGTCGAATAACTTGCAAAGAATATCATTTTGAACAACAGTACCTTAACTTTAGCGGGTTTTGTAACGGTTTACCACGGATTACCAACGGATTACCACGATATTTACCAATTGAATTAAAAGTATGATCTTAACAGTCTTTGTCTATTGCAAAGTTGTTGGTTAATGGTCGTTAACCGTGATAACGTGTCCATTTAACGGGTAACCCGATGGTAATCCGATGGTAACCCGATGGTAAACCGATGGTAATCAGATGGTAACCCAGAGTAAAGTCGAATATTTAAAAAAAATCAACACGTTTGTGACCTTTCTAAGTAATTATTTATTGAAATATAATGAAGCCGTGTAGCAAGTACATAACCAAAAAGCTACTTACAGTCAATTTAGTCCGCTAATATTGCAGTTTATTTTAGAATTGTTCTTTCTCAGACATTATTAGGCATTCACGATGACAACAAATGATAAATGATTGTGTTTGTCATTTTGAGTAAATCCTGAACCTCAACCCGCTTATTTTTTCTAAAGTTGCAATAATGTCAATACTTAAGGCGTTCACCTTTACTTTGAATGACAAGTTTTACACGTCGATTCATGGACTCAATTAATTTGTTAATTGCATCAACTGTTATTTGGAAAATAGTCTTGCGAACACGTTCACTAAATTCGGCAAATGTTTCACGGCTGATCCGATACCTTAGCGCATCTCCCCTCAGTCTTCGAGAAACAGTACTAAACATATTTTCGATAGGGTTCAAATCTGGACTACGAGGAGGAATCTTGAACAGTTCAGCATTCACTCGTGTCATCGCTGCCCTAGCTTTTGCACTATTTTGCGATGGATCTCCATCTTGTAACCAAAGGCGACTTTCACCTTTACCCGCCAATCTAAACATCCAGGGAAAGTTCTGGTCGATGAAAGACTCGAAAAAGTCGCCACACATTTTATTATACTGAGAACAAACTATAACGCCTCGGTTGTAGCTAATTGCAACAATCATCTTAACAACTTTACCACCAGTCCCATCTTTTTTCCTTAGACGTACAACCGTGTGCGAGTCCTTCGCATTTTTTTCTCCATACACGCCCCCTTGGGGCACGTGCTTGATCCATTGGGTTGGTCTTATAAACAAATGAGGTTCCATCGAGATAAAATGCAATTTTATCGGTCCAAATATCCGAGGTCGACAATGGTATCAAGCTGTTTGGGCTTACTGTGAAGGCTTTTTGCGAAATGTACCCGCGCTTTCCTATCTCTCGCACTCAGTAAACCTTTTCTACGAGTTTGAAGATGATAGTAGCCGTTTTTGTTTAGAACACGGCGTATTGTTCGATCACTAACACGCCCTTGACGAATCCCGGAATCTTTCATGAAAATTTTCTTCTTGTTCCCGTAATGAGTTCAGGGAACGTAATATAGCTCTTCTCTGTCGGGCCGTTAATTTTGGTTGTCCTCCTGGAGATTTCTTGCCCTCCGTTTTCCCATTGACCTTTTTAGTTTCACAAGAACTCCTACGTATTCTCAGAACTGTAGATGGAGACACTTCACACTCTTTTGCTACTTGACGCAGAGATAATTTTTGGACTCCTCGTAAATATAAAATGTGTGAGCGCTTTCCCAGAGGAATTTTGCCTCGAAATACCATTCTCATTAATCAAAATGTAATCCAAAGTATACTTTGTGTGTAGATAGAGTAGCTGAACTTAATATAAATACTGTTTTAAAGTCCAGCGAACGTGCGAGAGTTTAGAACTTTCGTCATAACACTCCCAATAATCTTGTCACGAACGCGTACGTCACATTAATTTTTGATATGAGAAAAGAAATGCGATATTCAGACAGCTTTGGACATGAATAGTTGGAACACGTCCCCCGCACCCCCTCATTTCAATGTTGGATAAACTTTCGTACTGGTTTGGTCACTTTTGTTTCCTCAACATTGAATGGGGGTGGAAGGGGGAGAGAGGAACTGCAGGGTTGCGCGCTGCTTCTGGTCCATGACAATTAAAGGATTAGTGTTGCAAGAGTCATGTCCAAAGGTGTGACTCACATGCAAACGAACAGTTTCACCCGAGCGGCCTCTGACATGAACTGCCCATCATAACAATCTCCGAGGCTGGGGACAGTTGAATGGCCAGTCAGAAGACGTGTCAGAATGAGCATTATTAAAAACCAATCAGAGGAGGGTACATATAATCGTGCTACTCCACTGGGGATCCAAAACAAGCTTTCGTTCGTTAATTCGCAGACGGACTTAACCGGGATTCAGTTTGGATGCGACGCAGACTAATGTTAACCCTGTACCCTACCTATTTTGTGGCTCAAGAAAGTTATTCTTTTCATTTCTCAAACCCACTTCTTCCATGTGGGATACTATAAACGTGACGTAATTGAGCTCCATGCATGCGCTTTGAATATTTTTAGTCAACCACAAAATCACATTGTATTTGAGTGTTATTCTTCTCAAAAACAACACGCTTGTCCCCAGGAGAAGCCAGGGTCATTCAATCAATGGCGCTCAATCAAGCATAATAACAAAACATTTTCGAAAGCAACTCAACTGTGACGTCTTTAGTTTAGACAGAGAAAACTAAACTTCGCAGAGATTTGTTCTGTTCCTCGGTGATAATAGTATTACAAAGTGATAGCATGACATTTCGGGAGGATCTGTAAAAGTCCCGACGCCGCATGTCATGCTATTACTTATAATAATGTCGAAGTGAGGCACAATGCACAACAAAACCATATTTGGGCAAAGACAACTTAGTGTGTCTTCTTTGGAAAATATACTTTAATGAATGCATAATATAATGTAGGCCACGCAATTTTTTTCTTCCGCTGGTATTTTCTTACTGCTGCTACAATGTGTCACTTTTTTTCTTATTTAAAGTTCATCTAGTATAAAAACGGGCACAAGACTATCTAGACGCATTAGAGCGGTTTTTAATTGTGTGTCCAAAAGTAATCAAGTGATTGATTTATTAGTTATCCATGATTGCGTTTACTTTACCTCGTGATTGGTTGAAATAAAACCAATCGTGAATTACTTCAGTTCGTGATTGGTTCATTGGGTTTTTACTTGCTCGTGATTGGTTCATTGGGTTTTTACTTGCTCACGTGATTTGCTCATGCTCAATTGAAAACCGTTCTATGCGTCTGTAATATAACAAAAACCACTAGCAAAGATTTCCGTAAAGAGGGTAAAGGAGGGGCTCCGTGAGGCCCAATGGCAGAATATTTTAATCTTTAAAGATTTGGAAGTACCTAATTTTTTTTTAATCTGAGGCGAAATAATCATGCTACCAAAAGAGGGAGGGGGATGCTTTATTGATATCTCTACTGACCCCCCTCTGCGCCTTAAACTGCCACTACGATAAAATTTTCACATGTCAATGTTTTTGCATATTCATAAAGTAGACTTGCTATATTATACACGACTTTCATAATGGCCGCCTCCGGCCACCTCCTAATTTGCATAATTTGGAAGATAAATCTGTAGGGGGAAACCAATGCTACCACATGAAAGATCACATTATAACTAGTAATTGTTTTGAGTTTTGGAGCAATGTGGAAAATTGCTGTTGAGCTATAAGCATTTGTAATGCAGAAAAATATGAAAGCGAGGCTATAAAGGCCTCCGTTGTTTTTCTCATACAAATCTCTCTAATTTCAACTGGATGTAACTTCATTGCTTTATAAGCTACAGCACTCAACTTTCACAAGTTTACTAATGTCAGCATGCTCTTTCACATGGCAATGTTTATATTTTCTATACATGTGGATAAACTACCGAAACGGGAAATCACATATGCAAATTAGGAGGCGGCCATTATGAAAAGTCGTGTATTACCAGTCCAAACCGTTTTTCAATACGACGACTCCGAGCATGGAATCTAAACGTCCGCCATTACTGGATGCCGTTCCTTTATTCAGCGGAAAGTATCAAAGGCGTGAAAAGAGGAGGGCTAACCCTTTTATAGCGGAACGTCGTGTTTAAAACAAATCTAGAGATTCGCTCGCCAAATCGTGTAAAATTCCTATCTACAGTACTTGCGTCACCGTTCGCCTCGTTTTCATGCAGTTGCACACTTTACATGACAATGGCGAAAGGAACTACGAGGAGAGTATTCATTCGAACTCGTTATTGATGCCGTGATTTGGGATCGAACCACCGAGATGAAAGGCGAAGCGCTGCCACTGTGCCACCCCTGCGCTCCGTTCACTCTTTTCACCTGGTGGCCATCTTGGATTCAAAGCGAGACAATCCTTTGTTTTTGCCAGGTTAGCCTCGTTTTTACTATCCCGCTCTGCGAGGCTAACCTGGCAAAAACAAAGGGTTGCCTCGCTTTGAATCCAAGATAGCCACCAAGTGAAAAGAGTGAATTAAGGAGACATGCTAAGTAAAAGCTAGCTGAAAAGCTCGTTCTAGCAATGAGTACCTGTACGGGTTGAAAGTCAACGTCATTGATTTTCTCAAGAGATCCCGCCACTTGCTCGGCATCAAGGTCCTTAAGGTCCTTGGGTTTAAGGCCAGGCAGAATGTTTTTGACTTTTCCTATTGTGGAGGCGTCCCAGTTTCTTAGCGGCTGGATTTGTGAGTCTTTCACCTTCTTTGCCAACTTTCTTGTCTGAAACGGATAGTTAATGACCAACATTCTTTGCTTGCCAACTTTTATTAATCCTTAGTCAAACGGTTTCATATCGGTTAAATATCGGTCCAACATTTGTTGTTTCATATTGAATGATGTTGAATCGATTCAACTACAGAGCTGAAGATCTAGGGCGCATGTGCGAGTTGATGTGAAAATCTCGTACCCAGGGCTCCATCTCCACGCTCAGTTCTCTCCGTGGAGATAGAGATCTGGGTACGAGACTGATTCGAGACACTTTTCCTTCACTTCTATTCATGTGAAGCTATACCTATAATGTAATCCTTGTTACTTAGTTAGAATTCAAGTGTCTCGATCGGTGTTTGAACGAATAGGCGCGATCTTGACCTGGTGTTTCATTGGGTATCAAGATTCATCCGCTTGACAAAAATGGGATGATCCGATTGGCTGTTGATCTCGTTAATAATTCATGAATAGAGAACAATGTTTAAAATGTTGAAACCGTTTGACCGAGGCTTTACACTGAACGGATGCGCATGCGTGAAATGCTGTGTCATTTTGGTTGCCCATGGGCAAGCTATCTTTAAAAACGCTGTTTTACAAAGATCGACAATCGATTGGAGGTGGAAAATAGCATTTACAAACAGGTTTTGCTAATAGAGCAGGTTTCAATTGACTGTAGTAAAACCAAAACCAAAGCAATTACAACGAACCAATCACGAACTAAAGTGAATACCGACTGGTTTCACTGGCATTGATGGCGTGACGGACTAAAACCACGATTGGTTTTACTCTGGAATTTGATTCGCTGACTGATTACAAAACATTTTCACAGCCAATAGAAAAGCTAAGTAAACGCTCAATTGTAACCTGCTCTAACACTACCGATCTCGTACAAGTGCCTTTAAATATATGAAATAATATTTGTTTGCCCTCCAGTACAACCACGTGATTGCATTCCTGCGAAAGGCCCATTTCACTCGAAATTTGAATTTCAAAGCATTTAATATGAATATGGTATAATGTTAATGACTAATATGTTAATGTGTGACGTCAAATAGGGAATAATGTTTATACAAAAACTTGCAGGTAGAGATAAAATGTTGTCTCAATCAGAAGTAAATTTCATTCACAAGGAGAATGAAAATTACAGTAAATTCCCTGTTTGACGTCACGCATTAGCATATTCGAAAAATAAACCTTGATAACTCATAGACACAACACTCAAGTCAAGAAATATTTACCATTCAACCACTTAGTTGACGTTGAATCGAATTTAATGATAAATATTTAATTTGGGCTCATAAGCACTCTAAAGTCTCCTCTCTGAAACGCAATATTTTCCTTGAAGTCTTCGTCTATACTGCAGTTTGTTAGGTGTTTTTCCATATTTACTTTGACTTCAACCATCCCACATGTGCGCCACACCGCGGCAAAACGTTATGCTCCGCTGGCCAAAAGAACGAAGGCTCTGCTATCAAATACAAATTACCGAGGGTTTCAACTTTTTTAGTAAAAAAAATTATAACTTAGTAAACTCACAGTGAATTACAAATTAAGAGAACTTCAACCTGTTAAAGTCTTAGGCTTAGCTTTTAAGTAGTTTTCTTATTTTTTTGACAAAACAGTTCACAAATGGATACTTTTAAGCAGAAATTTTAAATCACGGGTATGTGCCTGTTGTTTCATTTCAGTTTTCGCGGGAAACTGGGGGCGGCCGCGCGCCGACAAGAAATAGCAAATACGCATGCGCGTAACGTTTTGCCGCGGTGTGCATGTGCGCGAGGTTCGTCAGTTCATATAAAAATCGCTGAAAATAACTGTCCAGCCCAGACTGCGAATATAAAGACCTCTGACCGTGACACAGCGTAACTCACCGTGATACAGTGCCATTAGTAGAGAGGGACACTTGCTTTGATTAATACAATACAATACAATAACTTTTATTTAAACACGATAAAAGATTAAAGCGTTGCCGCTTGTGAGGTCGTGTATAATACTAAAATAAACTAGTTAACTAAATACAAATTTCACATTAAAATGCTAACTATATATAATGTTTTTAAAAACTAACTATTTAAAATTACACTGATATATAGGTAAAAATCAAAATTTGTTATGTCCATATCATTGTTATTAATCATCTATTTTTAAAATTAATAATTCAGTAATATATAAAATAATCGTTCTTGTGAGGGGCAGTTTGCGGTGATTCAGCACCAAAATCTAAATTATGCAGGGCCTGTGATTTACTAGCCATACCGGTAAAGTTCTTTACATTAAAGGTCTCCGGTAAGTCAGGAGTGAGCAGGTTCCACACAATTGCCGCTCTATGTGCTATCGAATTCTTCATGTAATAGCTATTGAAGCGTGGCACTATAACCTGTTACGTAAATTATGCGTTCTGTCATTCTTAACTAGAATATGGTCCATAGAAGAGGGGGTGCACTTATAAAACATTTTATATGCTAGTGTAGCTAACCTTACTTTGTACATTGAGCATAAAGGGTCCCATTTTGCTTGATTGAGTATGCCTACGGAAGGCATGATATCTAGCGTAAGGCCGTATATTAGCCTAGCAGCTCTACAATGAAACGATTCTAAGGCGTGGAAGCCATCCTTATTGGTGAAATTACTACCCCAGATCGGCAACGCCTATATTACGGAAGGTAAAATTATCTTAGAATACAAATCCAAAAGCGTGTCTCGTTATACCTCTAGTTTTATTCCTACCTTTGATTTGGAGTATTTGTGCTTTCCTAGTTCAGGTAGAGCTTCTCTTACAGCGCTGTTATTTAACTGGTTGATATCCTTGGCAGGTAGAGCATCAATCAAATTACCCAGCCTGCAAAGCATGACCGGTGCGAGACCTCAGTTTCACATGGACAGCGGTATCATGAACGAAAGTAAGGTTATACTTTCGATTGTGTTCATAAGCATTCAAAACCCACAATCCCTTGCACGCAACAGTCATAGAGGGAATCGGCTAACTGTGTTGCCACCCAATTCAGATACTGAGGAATTGAGGAATTGTTCCTTTCCAATAATAATGCAGTCATGCCTATTTTAATAAAACAAATTTTCAAAGAGACATTTTTCAGAGTAACGTCTGTTTTCGTTAGAAAATCTTTTATTAAAAAAGGATTAAACCCTCGGAAACTTTTATACTAAAACTCTCCTTCCCAGAGCCTCCATTCTTATCGGCCAGCAGTGTATAACATTTTGTCATGCGGTGTGCCATGTAGGTAATATTTATCTGCTGTTCACGCATGCGCGGGCTTTAGTATAGACTCTATTCCAATATGGTTACTCGAATTGGCAATAATGCAAAAAAACGTAGGATATTAGGTGAAGTGAATGCCGCCTGTATTAATAAAAGCATGCCGTAGTAAGCAATACTGAGCAGTTTGGGAGTCAGTTTGGTCCGTGCATTGTGGCAAAGTTATTGACATTTAATTACAGGAAAAATCACAAAAAACGAGGCTAGTTAGGCATAACTGGCTCAACCAGTTTATGCTATCACCCCTAAAATTCAGAGTATTGTTAATCTTGGCATACTCTTTAACATGGTAGCATTCAACTGTTATTTACTGCTCTCTCTCCTATTCAAAGAAGACTCTCCATGTTGGAATAGGGTGTATATGGTGGTAAGAAAACTTAGACGCATTATTACATGAAATATTATATTTTATAGTTTACACACACAGTGAGCAACTACCACTATATAGTTACGTCCGCTGACCATTTACAGGCAGACACATCACACAGTCTCCCGTTTACTTATTGACTGAGTGGGAGGGCAGTACGGGTAAATATTTGGCTCGAGATCATGACGTACGGACCGAACGCGTAGGTCCGTACACATATTTTCCGGTCCGGTCCGACGTTAGTCAGTGAATACGTTTTTATCATGTGACCACCTTCTAATGACAAAACAACAAGACAAATATCGAGCAGGGTGACTTTTGTAAATGGCTTTGAAACGAAACTGCACGCGCAGCCGTATGGGTAATATGACAATAGGGATTGAAAAAAGAATTCGTCAAGGACAAAAAGACAATGGTACACATCAGGGTTAGGTGATAAGTACGGGTTAGTTACTCGATCGGGCATTCGAAAATTTAGGGCGCACTTCTTAACCCAACCCCGACTTTTGGAACAAATTGCCGTTAAATTGTTGGCAATATGGTCTAAATTGGAAATTTATTGGAAAAAAAATGGAATATATATATATATAGTTTTTGCGGATTTTTTTTACAAATTCCCCTAACAAATCGAAAATCGTAACTTTTTGAAAGGTCCATTGTCAACGTTTTATCGTAAGGATTTTGGTTGTTAGTTTGTTCAAACATTACCAACCATTGCTGAAATTGGAAAATAACATTTACAAACAGGTTTTGCTAATAATACTACCGATCTCGTACACCCCGTGCCTTTAAATACATATCTGAAGTCAGATTTTTTTTGCTGCCCAGTACGACCACGTGACAGCTCACTGCATTCCTGCGAAAGGCCCATTCAGCTATATCGCAACCCCGCCGTCGCAGTGCACTCTGGGATGGATATCTCAGATCCAAGATGGCCGCCCAACAACAACAATGGAAAACCATCCCAGAGTGCACTGCGATGGCCGGGCTGCGATGTATGTTGTCTATTTACTAACTTTTTCAACGTTTGTCCTGTCCACGTGTTTACGTTCCCAAGTCCATCATTACCCTTTAGCTTCTTGCAGATTGATCTTGATGTCCTACGGTTAAACCGCTGCTTTCCAAGCTCGTCTATGGATTCTTTAATCTAGAGGAAGAAATAATCCATCAATACACCCCTGTGGGAACAGTCATAAGCATTATTTATCCTTCTGCAATGGTATGGAACATATTATCCTGTAAAGACGAATTAACGCAAACATATATAGTGTGTAATGTTGTATAAGAGATGGGCTGGCGTGAGATTTTATAGCGGAGCTCCTCGTTCTGGTATTTTTCTTTCTTATTAAATTATCATTTTAATGATAATAACTAAAAAGCATAGCAGTTCAAAGCGATCGATCGAAGAAACTTGCTTCAACCCCTCTGTCGAGCAGTCCGAAATAGTCCCAGCTATTCAGTAAACCAGAACTCAGCACAAGTCTATATAGTCGTGATCTGAATAATGGGACTTTTGTGGGAATGCAATCACGTGGTTGTACTGGGTGGCAAAACAATCTTAATTCATATATTTAAAGGCACTAATGGTGCACGTGTTATTAGCAAAACCTGTTTGTAAAAGCTATTTTCTACCTCAATTCGACTGTCGATCTTTCTAAAACAGCGTTTTTAAAAATAGCTTGCCATTCAGCGTCAATGGCAACGCCTTTCCCATGGGGATTACGAGCTCAATTCATTCGTTAACGAACTATTGTATCTCATCACCTATTGGAGCTCCGCCTATAGAATTGCCTTGGGGGGAGGGGGTGGGGGACGAGCGTCAGCAATAGTATCTTAGCTTTGAAAAATTTGAGAATTGAACGCTGCGAACTCTTATTCCTCTTCGTATTCAGTCTCACTTGCATTCTCGTGCTGATCAAACGGAACGTATCTTTCTACGTTTTCCACCAATTGGGGGATATTTTTGGCAAATTTCATAACATATCGTTTTACTTATTAAGTAATGGCAGGAGCGTCCATATATACTTTACCCGTGAGTCAGCGTATGACTGGTTTGAGCTATTTTTAGAACATGTTTCCAGGGTAACTGCCTTCAGACTCTGCTGCGATCGTGCATATGCTTACCGTAATTATCCAGATTAAGAATGATCTATTGTTCTTTGAGGTGAATTTACTAACGCTGCATTGTCCTGACTATTCACGACTTTCATAATGGCTGCTTTTTGTGGTTTGAATTTATTTTTGATCAAACTACTCTATGGTTTAATTTCGAAGAATATCGTATGTGGTCAAATTTCTCAAATTTGCGATTGAAAAATCTTTTGTTTTCTCCATTTCCGATTGGCTGGATGGTGGCTTCTCTGAGTTTTCACAGAAAAAAAACCAATAGCATAAAAAAAATGTTCGATATGTAGTATCTCTTAAAGCACTTAAGGCATATTCAAGCAAAATCGTATGTGAGGGAGGCTCATTGCCGCAGAACAATGGATTCCACTACAGTTCTTAGCCGGATCATTACTTAAATCGGGATATTTTTGGTGCACGTGGCGTGAAAGCGTGAATAGGGGACGCCCGGCGAAAAGCGTGAGACTTGGTAGGTATGTAAGAGAGGGACAAACGTGCATTAATATTAATAAAGGCATCTTCAATGGACAACGGTCGTGGTCCTGTTATACCGGAACATACTGTACAATTATCTAATATATATATTCTGATCAGAACTTCAAATACGTACAACTGAAGCATTTAATTTCGTTATGTCTTTTTTCCTCAGTACACTTGCAAACTTCTTCACAGCAGAAGCTGACCAAGTTCTCGGAGGGCCATAGTTCAACTCAACACCTTTTTCGATTGCCTTTTTCTGTCCCTTAGTCAAGCCTTTGAAATTTTTCTTCTTCAACTCTTCCATTCTGCGGAAAAAAAATCACACTTTGAAAGTATATGGAAGATACCATTTTGACTAAGCCTTACTAAGGACTTAAATGTCTTTGAAAAAGGTGGTTGTAAGAAACATAATAGCCCAGTTTCGTATACTAAAATTACCGCGCTGAATGCGATGATTATAGGCGTATTTATACAGGGTTAGCCTAGTTCTTAAGTTAAACATTCATACATAGCAGCGATCGAGAAGATGGAAAACGCGAAACTACAACAATACGCAGAGCTGTGAATAGCCCACCTTGCTGGTATAGGAGGGTCTGAATGGGGGCCGGGTCTACATGTCAGTTGTCAGTTAAATTTTTGGCCATTTGTCAGTTGTCAGTTAGCCCTAGTTAATCATTGCTAGAGAAAATGTACAATGTTTGACCCACAAACACCAAATTTGTCAGTTGTGAGTTATTTTTCGGTTGTCAGTTGTCAGTAAAATAATCGTCATTTGTCAGTTGTCAGTTATTTCTAAGGCCGTTTGTTGGTAGTCAGTTAACCCCATTCAGACTCTCGTATAGGCTAAGCCTGTATAAATGCGTCTGTAGTCATCGCGTTCAGCGGTAATTTTCGAATACGAATCTGGACTATTGTATTCAGGGAGTTCACAGGCAAACCCAAGCTCTAATTGCGAGTTGTTGGTTATAGCCTGTGTAGCTGGCGGTGTTTTCAGTTTTCCCCTTTCAGTTTCCCCCCCCCCCCCCCCCTCCCTACCCTGGGTACCAGATGTTCTACTGCCTCCCTTCGCCTCCATCGAGAAGCGCCTAACTTTCCCAAAGAGGGGCAGTAGAAGCTCTGGTACCCAGGGTACCCCCTCCCCGCTACATATTACTAAACATTGGTTCGCACCCAGATCGCAACACACAACTCGGCCAAGATTGCGGCCGTTCAAAAAATACCCGGACACTGCCAACACCGCCAGCTAGAATTCCGAAAGTAATGGCCCCGATTGCTTTCGGAATTAGCAGCTCTAAGGGGTCCTAAGGGGCCGCAACTTTCGGGTAGAGTTTACTTTCGGACAGTTAAAATATGTTAGCAATCCATTCCAAGAAACTTATTGATTGTGGGAAAATTCTACGATTCTGAAATACCGTATGTTATTTGGTACTTTATTCCACAGAAACAGGAGCCCATAACTAGGAGCTTCCATCTCGCATACTAGGCCTATGTCACAGCGTTTTCACAAGTTAGGTTATTTTTAGAACGGCTTCCCGCTATTCTTGGATTGCAATCATTCCTAGGGGAATCAAATCACAAAAGTGTAGCAGCCATGTTGGTTGGTATAACAGAAGTAGCTAATGAGGCATCTTTTGTTCCGCCACGGTGCAACCCAGCAATTGGCAGGAAAAATAATCTAAAAATAGCCCAACTTGTAAAAACGCTGTGATACCTTTGATAGGAGATATGGACGCTCCTGGTTATGGGCTCCTGGCAGAAGATACACAATCTCTGTATTTTTAATTGTGATTTTTAATAACCGCGGTAATTAAAAGAACTTCGTATGCGCATACGTTATTATAACGAGCACTACCTTTTAGCATTTTGCATTTTTGGACCAGTCGTTATTTTCGGGGGGCCTGGGGAGGAGGAGGGCGTTACTTGCGGGAGAGCCGATACTTTCGGAAATTAATAGAAGAGTCCCAAAAGCAACGTCACTTTCGGGGAGCCGTTACGGAATTCTACGGTATCATGACTGACACCAACAACTCGCAATTAGAGCTTGGGTTGCCTGTTGTGAGTTGTGTCCTGGTTGTAACTAGGAGCATCCATATCTCCTATTTAGTTGTCACAGCGTTTTTACAAGTTGAGCTATTTTTAGATTATTTTCCCCGCCAATTGCTGGGTTGCACCGTGGTGGAACAAAAGATGCCTCATTAGCTACTTCTGTTATACTAAACAACACGGATGCTACGCTTTTGTGATTTGATTCCCTTACGGAATAATTGCAACTCAACAATAGTGGTAAATCATTCTAAAAATAACCTAACTTGTAAAAACGCTATGACATAGACCTGGTATGTGGGATGGACGCTCCTAGTTATGGGCTCATGTTGTGTCCCAATTAGTTATGTCTCAATTAAAGCAATGGCGTCATAGCGAGTAGTTATCAAGGGTATCTACTAACAAGGCGTCAAATGTAGGCTTGCTGGCTCTGGTCAGATTTCTCAATTGAGCAGGTGTCATCGCGCCCAAAATCTGATGACGAAAATAAATAGCCAGTTAGCGGGATATCTTTATAACGTTTTTTGGGGGCGTAATAATGTAGGGGACATTCTTACAAGACGTTATATAATAAGGTGAAGTGAAGGAGGAAGTGAAGTGAAGTGAAGTACGATAAAGTGAAGAAGGGAAGAAGGGAAGAAGGGAAGAAGGGAAGAAGGGAAGAAGGGAAGAAGGGAAGAAGGGAAGAAGGGTCTTTGAGTCGGAACATTCCCCTAAATCAGTTTATTTTTAGAATTGTATTCCCGCCAAGGAAAATCAACAGCCAATGATAATGCACCTACGCATTATTTTACAGCCCATGAGAATGCATCAAATGATGTATAATTTGCATAATATGTGTTCCTTCGGATTTTCGCGGCAACGTACCTGATTCTATAAAATAACAATAGTGAGAAGACTACAGCAAAGCCGATACAGTATAATACTCAAATTGGCACTACGGCTAGCTAGACTTGACACGAAAAGCGCTCTCGAACTCCAGTCGCTCAACCTAGAATGGAGCCATGGACAGCTGTTTCGTCCTTATGGGCTGTTATCGCAGTTCGGCCATCTTGGATGAAACAATAGTTTTGGCCCCGGTAGCCTCGTAGTGGTTGGTTTCAGAACGAGTTTACCGGACGAAAACAAAGTTTTTGATTCTCCAGGGATGGCCGCCGTGCGATAAACGCCCATTGGAACTCATCAGCATGGCGTAGCGGGGGGGGGGGGGACTCCCTTATGTGAGGGGTACATGGATGCTCGTCGTACCTTTTAGGGGTCAAAATCAGTAGGTTGGTACCACTTAGGGTATCCACGATCAAACACAGACATTTCTATGTAAAGCGGTACCTTTTAGGGGTCGGGTGTCATCGAAATGCTAGAGAACTGGACAGCGCTTTTGAAAACAACAAGGAAGAATGTGCTTGATGATACAACATCAAGTAATAGCAATAAAAGGCATCGAAAGTTTAAAATGTTGGCATGTTTTTATCGGTACCTTTTAGGAGTCAAAATAAGATTGAGCCACGCCCATTTTAGTACCTCTTAGGGGTCAAATTGAAAATGTCCGACGAGCATCCCTACCCCTTTGATATGGGAGTCCCCCTCCCGGGCGTAGCACACGATATGAGCGTCAGTGAAACTACTGCTCATAGTGTCGAGCTCTGATATCCGGTATCACACATTGATACGAGTGGCAAAAGGCCAAAAAACCAAGCGAATATTTTAAAGTTTTATTCTAAAAATAGCGTGATCTGGAACGTCATCTTCTATTTTAAAAATCTGATATACGCGGGATTCGGTACCTATAGGGCACCCCTGGGATCCCCCGGTGGTTAAAATGAATTTTGTTGACCACAGTCCAATATGGCTGCTCTAATTTGCATAATGTCAAAAAACCCAACTTCCCGGGAGGGGAGGGGGGGGGGGGGGTTACTCCTGTTTGTGACGTATTATGTATGTGCCGCGGGGGTGGGTCAGGGTTTTGAGCTGATGTGGGCAGATCAGGGTCAGGATTTGAGTTTAATTTGGGTGCAGTCAGGATCGGGGTTCAGTATTTGTTAGGCAGTTAGGAACAGGCGAACAATATATTTCACAGGGCCTATTTGTTTGTATTTAAAGAAGGGGCAATCAGGGTTTTGGAGCTCGGAATTTGGGTCAGACAGGGTCAGGGTCTTGGCCTTACATATATACCCATTTTTCATGTAAGTAAGTACCCCCACCCCAGGGGCCTAGCGTTTCAAGCAGAACTGACTCTGCGATAAGTACAATAATGAAAAGTTTTACTCCTTAACCTTTGATCCAACTTGTTTTACGTCAGCTGCTTGCCATTTTGATAGTTTTCCTCTTCCACGTATTTTTCGTTTGATGATTGCTTCCTTTTGGAGCTTGGATAACCTTCTGCTTGCGTTCTGAGAGAGAAAAGTGAAAACAAGTTCAAGTCGTTGCCTGTCGTTATATATAACAACATGAACTATAATTGGTGCGTTGTTATGATCACTGAGTAGTTTAAATATAATTAACAACTGCAACAACAACAATATCCTTTATTTATACCAGAGGTTTTACAGTTTGGAAAGGAAGAAACAATGAATGACTAGTGACTATATATATGGTATACGTTACCCAGAATGACTTTGTAAACACAGCTAATCTAAGCTGAGTAACATAATATATAAATACTATGATTATTTAAATGTATGTTGTGGTTACAAGAAAGGCACACATAATAGCAATATAATGAAAAATAAAACGCCAGCACATGCAAAGACAAGTAATTGTCAGAAGAACATCAGACTGTGTACCATACCATGTTAAAATGCTATTTGACTAGCCAAGCCTTCACTGCGGCTCAACGTCACGCGCATGCGCCTATAATGAGCCCAGCGCGCACGCGTTCGCCCAGTTTCCCGCCGAAACTACTCAGGTATATTAAGGCCTGGGTCAAGAATGACCACACCCCTTAGAAGTAAAGGGGTGGTCTACTTTCGTTTGGTTGTACCCGATAAGATTGAGTTTAGTATGTCTCACGTAGAGTCCACATTTTAACGTTCTGGCAAAGATGGTTGCCATAGCGACGGACCCTGTGACCTTTGATCTCATTTTGAAGAGAATATGATAGAAGGCTTCGGGAGGAAAGTAGAGCGCACAAAGGTCAGAATTAAAAACGGTGGAACTAATGCAGTTTACCATGTAGTTTTTCAGTCCAACTAGACATCGTGGAAAAGTATGTTAAATTCGTTGAAACTTGAGGGTATCATATTTCACATTTACCTTAATCGGCCTTCCTCTTAAAATTTCCAACCGTTCTAGTTGGACCAAGGAAGTATGCACTAACCCTGAATGAATTACAGTAAAATACCCGCCACATTAAAACTCTCTACCTTCCTCCCAGAGGCTTTTATCAAATTTCCTTAAATTAAAGTTCAAAGGTCACATTACATGTTTCCATGGAAACTGTAACTAGAAATTGTTAGCCTCGTGCCTTTATCGAGTCTGTCAAAGTGCCATGAAAACAACTTACAAGCACGAAGAGATAGACCACCCCCTCTTGATTTGTGGCGGCCATTTTGGAAAAGATTGAGACCCAGGCCTTAATGTACCTGAGTAAAAGAAAACAGACACTCGCCCCTGTTTCTACGTTTAAGTATGTATGCGTATTTACGTGAAATGTTTCGCGAACAATAGGATAACTACTTAAAAGATAAGCCTAAGACTTTAACAGGTTGACGTTTTCTTAATTTGTAATTCACTGTGAGTTTACTAAGTTATAAAATTATTTACTAAAAAGGTTAAAGCCCTCGGTAATTTGTATTTGATAGCAGAGCCTTCGTTCTTTCGGCCAGCGGAGCATACCGTTTTGCCGCGGTGTGAGCCAAGCCACACATAAAATAAATACACGAACTTGTACGATGATAATGTCGAATAAAATCTATTTTTAGTAACCGGAAGCAGTTGAAGCAAAGTGCAAGTGGGTGCGCGTGCGCAACAACTAAGAAAATGGCGCGAAAATATTTTGCCGGCTTTTGATGGCCAATATTTTCGCGCCATTTTTTTAGTTGTTGCGCGCGTGTGCCCAATTTGCTTCAACTGTTTCCGGTTACTAAAAATATATTTTATTCGACATGATGTTCAAAGTTTTGCTCCCAGAAAGTTCCATATTACTTAAAGTTGGTCTAACACGAGATGTGAAAAAAGATGACTTGGTAGTAGTTTTTATGTTGCAATTGGAATCGTTTTATACTTTGCAATAACGAAAGTCATATAAAGAAGAAACCCTTAACATTGTAGATTCGTTTAGCCTCCTACGAAGAGCCCGCATTTCTTTTGACCTCCATCCACCTGTGCAGTGCCAAATGGAAAATGATTTTGGATACGTTGTTATAACTTTCTCGACCCAGGGGCATGTGCAGTAAGAAATTAGAGAATGGTCTGGGTCCGAGAATGTAGATGTTCTAAAAGTGGGCTACCTGTGGTGCGTGCGCAAACGTTTCGTCCCATCAGTCCTTGCTCCAAATAATGAACTAAATAACACACACAATAACGAGTTGTTTCATCATTAATTTTAAGTTTCTAGCACGAGTGACCATACCTTAACATCACTCAGAAATTCGTTGAAATGCTGTTGATCCATTCCGGACAAATATTGGTTAAGATCGTCACGGCTAGTTCCCTTCTTACCCATCTTCTTGTTTGCCGCCCTGAATTTATCTCGTGTCATCGCTCCTGTCTGAAATGATATATTGATTTTCACGCGATAATATACGCGAACCTGGCTTTCCAGACTATGATATACCCAGTTAATCATTCCTTTCAGGCGCGGCGCTGTGTTTGGTGGGGTGGGGCATAGAGGTTGAAGGCCATAAAGTTGGTGGGGCACGCCAGCAACTTTAGGTCCCATTCCGGCATTTTGAAGGAACGTGTTTGGCTTTTTTTCCTCAAAAGTTGGTGGGCCGCCCCTGCTTTTATATAGTCCTTAAATAAACAAAACCCTGGTATTTTAATTTATTGTTCAACAATAAATTTTCATTTATAGTAATAATAATTGGAGGTTTTCATCGTCATGACGCAATCACAGAATTGGTTTGCATTTATGAAATCAAATAAAACATCTTGGTCCTTGTAGAACTACCAAAAAGACACTGATGACCCCAATTTTGGAACATTAGATTATTTGCTAACGGAGCTGTGGGCCAATTAATGTACGATAATTTTACAGTACTTTGTATGCGGCCGCCATCTTTGTGTCCCTCTCTGGGTCACAAACAGGACGGCCATGAAACGAAAATACAAATAAAGCTTAATTTTTCATCAAAATCATTGGGTTTCACTTCAAAACTCTTTGAATGCAACGTTTAAAGATTTATCGAGTTAAAAAAAAGAAATTTACACAATTACACGGATTTTCAACTCACAGGTGTGTCATCAATACACGTAGTGCGTCTTCGTATGTCGCTTATGCTTAGCAACGCGTCTTCATTACGGCACGTACCTATTGTTTATCACTTACGCGATAGTTCACTAGTTCCTTTTCTCTCGTTTTAATTAATTTTGCCGTTTGCTGCAGTCCACCAGGCATCCGGGACGGTCACACTCTAGGAGTTATCGTGTTATTTTCTACGCGTTGAGCGCGTGGCGTAGAATAGGAATGAACTGAACCAGACTATACTTTGACCATCATTCAACTTACCGACATGTTGGCTAGCACGGCAGCTGGCAGCTTAGCTATCACAGCCGCCGTCAGATTCTGGATTCCTGCGCTTCCTTTACTTAAAGCTCTTTGTACTGCTAGAGGAAGTTTACTTTTCTGTCTTTGGACTCTGCGAATTAAAGGGGCACTGTCAATCGAATTGAGCCTTCAAGTTTCTTTATATAAAAACAAAAACTACGAAAATAACACCCTGAGATAGAAGAGAAATACCATGTGAATGTCGTGATAAGCGTTTCAAACTTTTTCGATACAGGATGGCTCATTCCAGAAACTTGATTTCAGTTGCACCATAGTTAATAGAGTGAAATGCTTATGAAACCCAGCGACGTTCTTTGTTATATGTCTGTGTTCGCTTTTTTCAACCATTACCGTGCACAAAACACAATAGTATTGGAATATGTTAATCAATAAGCCAATAGAAACGTGCGGGTTCAGTCGCTCAGGGAACGCTAATGAACTATGACCGTGCACAATCTTTTGTCATTTACCCCCATCCAACATATATCGCAGCGCCTTTGTTAGTAGGCTCGGTTTCAGCCATTGGGGTATCGTTTCTCCAAAGCCTCCCCCCACTAACGGCTGGGCGCGCGGTAACACACCGTGTCCGTGACGTCATCTGATTAAAATTCAATGTTTACCCTTTCATGAGCGTAGGTTAGATTCCGCGTAAACTTTCAAAACACATCAGTAACACATTGGACTAAAACTCCAAATGTGAAATTAATTCTCAAGAACAAACGCCACCCTGTGTCCGAGCCCATGGTGCTTTGCGCACGCAAATCATTTTCGTAGGCTACGAAAATCAGAAAGATCGTTGTTGTTATTATGTGACTCCGGAATCTTTCGAAATCCATCCCTAGTTTGGGCCATCGTGTAATTATTGAGAGATATATATGCTTAACTAACTTTCTTTTATCTTAACTTTTGTATATATACTTTTTAAAATGAAACTTTAGTGGCGAGTAGAGGAATGCCGGAGAAAGGACCGAGACAGCGAGGCGAAGTGACTCGACAAATAATCCTTCAGCAGTCCACATTTTACTTTCTCTAGGTCTACAAGAGAACACTTGTGGTTCAAAAGGACTACTACGTGAGTTTCCCGGGGATTTGCTGCACTAAGGGACCGGCGGGCTTCGTTGGAAATACAAAGCACAAAGTGACTACTTCTGGCATCAAGAACATTCGTAATTATAATTTCGCACGGCTAAGCTCCACTGAGGTGTTGCGACTTATCTGTATCTGTATATGTTTTGCATTTTTATTAGCAGAGAAAGCAATGTCCTTAACCTTTTTTTTCATCCTCCAGTACGTCCAGAAAACTACGATCGCGGGTCAAACTCCAATCTGCCGAGTTCAGCTGTTACTTCGCTGTGAGTTTGACTCAAAATATATCATTCGCAAGGAAAGTAGAGATCTTCAAATTACTGGAGACATAAAAACAAGGTAACAAGAGTATGTGTTTGCTTGTAGAGTTGTGAAAAGTCGCACTCGTAAATCGAATTAGAATCTAAAGACAGAACAACTGGCTTCCTGCCGAGTACTGTTAAAATCATATTCGAAGCATCCGGGAAAAATTCGTGGGCTCGATTGGGTTTTTAATCCGGTAGAAATTATGAAATTCGTTATCCAAAGTGTATGTGTACTTCTTTTATGAAACTTATAAACAATCGAGAACATTTTAGTTCGCCTAAAAGCTGGCCTTTAATTTATGCGGCCGTTGATAAACAAACTAATCATAACATTGGCGCAAAGCACCATGGGCTCGGACACAGGGTCTTTAAGTGCCGATCAAGACACTCACTGACAGAAATTAAAAGCCGAAATTTACGGGGATATAAACTCGTTTAATATGGAGTCGTCCGTTTTTTCTTCTCCGATATTAAAAGGCTTTTCTTCTCCGATAAAGGCAGCACTAGGCTTGCATAGGTAAATTAAATGAGAAATGACTCAAGAATTTACGAGCTTCGCGACCTTTGAGCTGACGGTTTCCCAAATGACTTTCCAGAGCGTCTGCACGCAGGCTATCCAGAGCCAGTGCGTTTACTGACAAAGTGTCTTCACCCAAAAACTAACTCTCTTACTGTTTCTTTGTGTGAATCCTTGAGTTCTTCGAAACCAAACTTTTCCAGAGCAAAGTTAAACGCATTTTGGAACAGCAATAGAAAGCCTTTGGCTTTGGACCGGCTTTCAATAGTTTACAATGCAAATTATGCAAATAAATTCAGCGACAGGATTTTAGTGGCAAGTTTGTGATTGGCTAAAAACCGACAATGTCTCAGCTCGCGCGTCCAGCCGCGAGAGTGGGGAGAGGATCGTGGGCTCACCGAAACCCCCACGGCTGGAAACCGAGCCTACTTTGTTAGCCCCTTTGAAGTTTGCCGGGTTTCCTAACCATTCCACTCTATGGTTGCACTGAACCGATTTCAAGTTGCTCTAAATTTCATTGAAAGATTCGCTGTCGACAGTTACGCTTAGAGAGACTCAATCGAGTTTAGTAGGAAATTCCGAGCTTGAATGAAACAGCAACGATATAATTTAGTATCGTTTTAGTATTCACAGAAAATATGCAACAATAGTTACACCCTCGCAAAGCATAATGGTCTACAGGTATTTTTCATCCACTCGACTTCATGTAAATTTTCTTTACTGAAGCTGGAAAGCAAATTCTGTTAATTTGAGTAGTTATTTTTGTCTTTCGTCATGAGATAGTTTATCATTTGGGGGTTAACAGTACGCCTTTGATGAAATCGGTCAAACTTCACAAGTGTCTTCTCAAGCTTTAGAACTTACCTTTTGTTGAAAGCCGTCATTTTTGAGCCTGAAGTAAAAGAAAGAAATAGCTTTAAGATGTTTTGCATTATGTCTGATGATGGGGAGTGGTTAAAGTCTTAAATATGCCTATTAAGCAAAATATAACTGCTTTCTTACAAACATGTGTTCTGCGATAGATAGATAAATACATAGATTGGTTATTAAAAATAGCTACCGCGTAGTATAAAACTGAATTGCGTAACTTTTACAAAAAGTAAGAAGTAAAAGAAATACTGCTCTATTTAGCATTAAATACTAATTATAACTACTCTATTTACAGTGCAACTACCAATTAATTGTGCCAAAAGGGGAATGAAACCTTATTATTTAACATGTTACTTTGGACCATTGTTATTTAACATGTTACTTTGAACCATTGTTATATAACATGCTGCTTTGGACCACTGTTATATATTATAACATGCTGCTTATATAGTACCATTGTTATATAACATGCTGCTTATATAGTACCATTGTTATATAACATGCTGCTTAGGACCATTGTTATATAACATGCTGCTTAGGACCATTGTTATATAACATGCTGCTTTGAATAATAAAGGCCGTCAGTAACGCGCTTGGTTGTTACACGAGAAATATTAAATACAAAGCTCAACGTTTTCTAAGATTATACTTATCGTTGTTGTAGGGCTCGTCCAAGAATCTTCGAACTGATAATTATTAGCACTAAAGGCTTATAACTATATTCTACGGTACTGGAAAACTTTCAATCAAATCGCACCTTAAGAATTCAGCAGCCGAAAATGTTTTTACGTAAAATGATTTTGTACTGGAAACTTACATAATTATACACCTATTTAAAAAAGGTTGTCTCGTACATGTTGCATTGTGCATGTGTCATGTTGCATGTGTCATGTTGCATTGCGCATGTTTCATGTGTCATGTTGCATGTGTCATGTTGCATGTGTCATGTTGCATGTGTCATGTTGCATGTGTCATGTTGCATGTGTCATGTTGCATGTGTCATGTTGCATGTGTCATGTTGCATGTGTCATGTTGCATGTGTCATGTTGCATGTGTCATGTTGCATGTGTCATATTGCATTGCGCATGTTTCATGTGTCACGTTGCATGTGTCATGTGTCATGTTGCATGTGTCATGTTGCATTGCGCATGTTTCATGTGTCATGTTGCATGTGTCATGGTGCATGTGTCATGGTGCATGTGTCATGTTGCATTGTGCATGTGTCATGTTGCATGTGTCATGTTGCATGTGTCATGTTGCATGTGTCATGTTGCATTGCGCATGTTTCATGTGTCATGTTGCATGTGTCATGGTGCATGTGTCATGTTGCATGTGTCATATTGCATGTGTCATGTTGCATGTGTCATGTTGCATGTGTCATGTTGCATTGCGCATGTTTCATGTGTCATGTTGCATGTGTCATGGTGCATGTGTCATGGTGCATGTGTCATGTTGCATGTGTCATGTTGCATTGCGCATGTTTCATGTGTCATGTTGCATGTGTCATGGTGCATGTGTCATGTTGCATTGTGCATGTGTCATGTTGCATGTGTCATGTTGCATGTGTCATGTTGCATTGCGCATGTTTCATGTGTCATGTTGCATGTGTCCTGGTGCATGTGTCATGTTGCATTGCACATGTTTCATGTGTCATGTTGCATTGCCAATACTGCATGGTTCATGTTGCATTGCGTATGTGTCATGTTGCATTGCGCATGTTCCATGTATCATGTTGCATTCATTTGCCAATACTGCATTGTGCATGTTGCATTGCGCATTAAGATAACACGTAGAAATCCTCTGTTCTCTTCAATGACAGTATATTGGCAACAGCACTTGTACTGGCTTGTTATTAAGATAACACGTAGAAATCCTCTGTTCTCTTCAATGACAGTATATTGGCAACAGCACTTGTACTGGCTTGTTATTAAGATAACACGTAGAAATCCCCTGTTCTCTTCAATGACAGTATATTGGCAACAGCACTTGTACTGGCTTGTTATTAAGATAACACGTAGAAATCCTCTGTTCTCTTCAATGACAGTATATTGGCAACAGCACCTGTACTGGCTTGTTTCTTAGATTTCAAACTTCTCTATCGTGATTTTATGACGGATTTAAAAGTTTTTCGCGCGGAAAGGATTGTGGGTAAAGTACAAGCCGCCATCTTTTTCGGTACGGTGGACTGGTATATACTTCATGGTAGTTCCATATAGTCTCCCTGCATAATCATTTTCTCTACTGTTTTACAGAAATATGTAGGGAGCCTATATGAAACGAAACACTACCATAAAGTATATACCGGTGGACTGCAATCTGTTCTAATTCATTGTACCTTTAACCCGGGGGGTAGTGCTTAAACTTGCTTCGACTGAACAATTGGGCCCAATATGTTTGTGCATGGAATTGACATTGTATTTTCCATTTCCCAGTGCAAGTTAGAAATTCTATACGACATTCAGTCTGTTGCTGGCTTTCACTTGACGTCATAGCCGCCATGTTGGTGCCCTTAAACAATAGATTCCTCGTTAGCTTCTTTTGTTGGAGCACCAACATGGCCGCCATGCCCTTTGTCATTTGAATCTCCGGGGATTGAGTGAAAACTAGCAATTATCATTAGAAATACTCAGTACATAGCGCAGTTAACCTACCAGTTTTCTTGCCATTACTCTTTAGGGAGTTTGCATCTGTTTAAAAAAGAACGGACGAGAGACAAATATTGGTTCAACCACAGTTTCTGGCCGGCAACAATCGACCCTCCCCTCCCTTAGGTATACATACGTAATTAAAGTGCAAGTATCATGTCAAAAAAATAAAAATATATATTGTACTATTGTGTTTGTTTCTCACAAAAAGGTATTAATCTTGCAGATTTTGTAAAATTTCGGACATTTAATCCCTAATTTTGGTTACTTGTCGTGGTCCTAGCCTGTGACGTCATAAGATGAATCAACTACCTCTCAAGAGACAACTACTACAACTGAAAATCTAGGCTCGGTTTCAGCCGAGCCTACTGAAAATCCCGTAGGTTTCCATTGTGACATCACAGGTTGAATCTATCCCGAAATTCGAGTAACATTTATTATAGCTGAATTCTGGGACATTTTCATTGATGACTTCTGGGACTGACTTCTGGGACTCTCATTGGTTAGGTTATCAGATACATTGTTTTTTTTAAGTCAGGTAATCATTAATAAGTGGCAGTGTGACTCGCCTAGCGCGCGCCTTTTCATTTGGATCTCACTGTAAAGAAGATTTATGATTACAAATAACCATAGCAATGCCTCGGAGCTAAATGAGAGAAACTCAAAACATGTTTGTTTTGAATTTATTCTCAGTAATATCGGCTCTTTTGTTCATAGAGTCTACTTGACTCCCGGTGATAGATGATTTGGACCAAAACATAAATTATCAGTCTGTTTTCGCAAAGCTCAAACGTCATAGTCGTTATCGGAATGAAAGAAAACGAAGTTAAGTGTGAACCTATGCAAAGTTATCATTGTTTCGCTCTCAGTGGGAGTCGATATCGACCGAAACACCTGTTTACAACTATATGCTTAAATCACTTCTCTACCTCGAACGGTAGCTTTGTTAACTATTATGAAAATTTTAAGTATACTAGAGATAAAAATAAACATAATAAAATAAAAATTTGAACTGCCATGGCCAACCTTCATCAGGGTATTACAGTATATATAAAATTAGATGGAGGAGACGGGGGGGGGGGGGGGGGGGGGCATTATCTCTTCGAAATTTCATGCAACCCAGAAATTGTATCATGGTCCTGTAGTTAAAGAGATTTTTGGAGAGTGTTGGGAAATCAGAAAAAGAAGGATGGGAATAAAAAATTTTTTTTAAAAATTAGAGTTTTAAGTTATTTTTGTTTTTGTTTTAAGTGCTCTCGAGTGGATATCCAAGAAATTTGGTGCGTATTTTAAAATTCCTTCTTTCCTCTTTTAGTCCATCCTCAATGCTCACCCTTTTCCTAATTCCTATAGATTAAGTTCAACTGTGAACAGCGAGCCTTGGGAGTTAACTGTACTGCACTCGATCGACGAAGATTCGTAAATTTTTAATTAAAAGTCAGCTATTATATATACATATTTGATTGCAAGAGTTTCTCACACTCCCTTGCTTTTCGCTACTTTCTTTGAATTTGTTTCGGCTTTCACAAGCGTTTTAACGTGAACTACAGATCGATAGTTATTTTAGAACAGGTTTAATTTGCTATCTCTGCTGAAGTCTCAGCGCGCAGAGTCGAATCGTAAAAAGCGTTTTTGCTGCCTATGAAATTGACTCATAATCCCTAAGCAAGTGTTAACAATGAATCGACAAAAGTAGCGAAAAGTAGTTTTAATAATAAAATGAATTTCTGAGTACGTTGTTTGAACTTCAAATTATTCCAGTCAGACAGTTTGTGTGCCCCTTATATCTTTCCAAGAGCTGAGGAGGCGGCTGCTACACGCAAGCTTGAAATTGAATAAAACGCGCAAATACTGTGCTGAACTATTTTTTCCTCTTCAGAATGACAGTTTTCAATGAATCCCTTCCGAACTGCGAAACTGAAATGATTATCATCGATCGGTGTTTCATCGCCTATATCTTTACCTTGACCTCCGCAAATTACACTGACGATATAGGTAATATAATCACCCTTGTTAGCCCTCTCGACTCTCGCGCCGTCGTTGCCTTGCCTCGCCGATGTTTTTTGTAATTCATAGAAGGAGTTATCTTAAATTGTGAAAATAAATGCCATAACCGCAGTGGTTTTATCTATTGAGTGAAAGAGGAATTATCAGAAGTTATTCTAAAGCCTTGGCAATATGGATTCGCAAGTCGACACGCAAGTTTCACGAAATTCAAACTTGCACTCGGACCCTACGGACAGGTGGCCAAACGGACGGACCGTAAGTTAGGTCGCGAGTTAACGCAAAATTAACAAATTTCAGTGATAAATGCATTTCTTTACCACTTTCGACTTGCAGTCAACGTGTTCTGGGTTACCAAACGGTGAAAACCTTGCGTCGACTTGCGTGCGAATTTGAGTTCGATCAAAGTGCAACTCATCGATCACAAGTGCATGTAACAAGGGCACCCTTGTACTTTTTGAAATTCGTTTGAAACCAGTTGTCTGCAGCTTATCTAGCCATTTTAAGGCGCCTACTATGTCTTTTGACGTATTCTAGAAAGCTATTAGCTGTTCGTATTTTCTAAGTGGAAATCGCGTCAACCGAAAATACTATGGCAAAATATTCCCGGCCTACGAATTTGTTAGTAGTCTAGAACAGAAACAAGAATTTTCTAGCCCAAGTAACTTCATGTTGCAAAGTTTTGTGGAGGTACGATTTTTTTAGGGATTCTTTTTTCCTTTAGGCAATTCTTAGGGAATGAAAATGTGTTGTTCTGACTCTATTGCTCAGACGAATTGGGACGTACGAATACTTTAGGGGAAACCTTTTAGTCTCCCTTTTCTTCTATAATTTTCTAGGGATTGAAAACGAATTTTCTAGCCAGTGTTTCAGAAAACAATTTTCTAGGGACAATATTTTTCAAATCCGAAAGTTTTAGGCTAACTTACTCTCCCGAACAGCTTTTTAACCGAAAACTTCGTTGGGTGCCCTTGATGTAAATGAATTGAGGGTTAAACTTTTAAATTTCTCAGTAAATTTTAATTATTAGTGTATGCATGAGACTGACACCTAAATTTTGCGAATAAGAAATGCGTGTTGTATCATTCCGATCTTAGCCCTTATTCTTACCTGGAAACCCAAGGACAGCAATCCCAAGAGTAACTATCACCAAAAGTAATTTCATTTTAGGATGTTTGTGTTGTCCAGCCTAATTATTAGGCAAACCATTGATTTCAGCCGTGTAGCATAGACGAATGTACGATGAAACAGAGCTGCGCAATGTCGGCAGTTTACTTTAAATTGCAATATATTCTAATTTGGAAGTTAACTCAAACGTTATAATTAACTGTACGTGTAATCATATGACCAATTTCTCATTGGTTAGCCAGGTTAATTTACGGAAATCTAGTGTTGTTTTCTACGGCCGGGTCAGCCGGTTACTAAGTTGCAGTTTGACTCGCCTTTTCATTTGGCTCTCATTGTAAAGAATTAATACAAATAACCATAGCAATGAGAGAAACTCAAAATACGATTGTTTTGTATTGATTCTCAGTAATATGGCATTTATATTCTGAGAGTCTACTTGACTTCAGTTACTCGCTAATGCCTAATGGATTTTGAATTAAAAGACACAAAAATATCATTCTATTTTTGCTTAGTTAAAACGTTTTAGTCTTCATATACGAAAGCATTAAAGTTGAAACATGTTAGTCTTCATTCCGATCCGTCGAAAGAATTAAACGTGACGTATGTGAAGTTGTTTTGCTCCCAGTGGGAATCGGCGACACAAAATCGAAACCGACCTGGAAACACCTGTTTACAACCCATAACCCATACCCTATTTCTCTCTGTCGCCTCGATAACTTTGCTAGTTATGAAAATATTAAATAGAGAGATGGATAAATGAAGTTGAAACTGCGCATGTAATTCTTTGTATCCATAAGCCTAATTTAACCGCCATAAGAACGAGATTTAAATTGTCAGTTATCCTTATATTCTTCAAGGGAGTAACCCAATTGTTTGTTGGCTAAATCGATCATTTCTATCCATGATAACAGATAATCCAGTCAGTTTATTTCCTTGGTATTAGAAGCTAGTCTTTATTACATACTTCATAAAAAGCTTTTTCTCCAGCTGTAGTACATTTAGTTGATTGCTTTCAACCTGTTTATATGCATGCATGCTGCTGTTACATATATATTATATATTAAATAGACCCTTTCATGGTTTTTTTGAACTTTTGATATATACGTATAACAGCAAAACCGTCGATACTGTACTGCTGGAAATAGCATCTCGAAGTTAGTCAGAATCCCAAATTTGAGAGTTATATCTTGAATAGGAGCAAAGTTATATAGGCCCGCAAACTCGGAAAAGTTTACAGACGTTTGTATGGAAATTTTGACTGGGGAGGAAAGTTTCTGCCCCCCAGTCGAAATTTCCATAGAAACGTCTGTAAAATTTCCCGAAATTTGACTACCTTCGAGGTGCATGCTCTTTTCAGCAGTATCGACGGTTTTGCTGTTATACGTATATATCAAAAGTTCAAAAAACCGCGGAAGAGTCTATTATCAGAGCAAGTACTAGTAATATATTTTATTATTCAGTTCCTAAATATTCCGAATTTTGGTTGGTTGATTCACCAGCAGATAATTGCTACATATATTGTTGTAAGCATGCGCAGTGTTGTTCAACAACAAAATCCGGCCAACATGGCTGCTCGGTTTCTAGAGCGTTCATAGGAGGAAATTGTGAGCATTTTGGAAGCCCAAAGTATCAAATAATAAAACAATTATTGGAACTGCGGCTATCGCATTGTCTGTATCTCGCTACCAGTTATTTGCCTCTGCCAAATTTTGCTTAAAATGCATAAGCCTCACGGCCATTATCATGCTGATCAGGGTTAATTTTGCTCAACCTTCGCTCGGCTAATATAAGCTTCCCCTTTTAGATTCTTTTTTACAATACTTACAATTCTTCTGAGAAGAATAAACATCGCTTCTCTGGGAACGAAGAAGAATTATAATCTTATTTTAGAGTGCTTATTCATACAGATATTGATGCTTGAATTATTTCTTGAATATTGTCAGTTTGATTATTATTTCAGCGCACGACCCATGTAAACATGGGAAACCTAAGCGTTTTCGCGAAGTCGCCGAGCAATACGACTAATCCAATAGTCACCATTGCCATTACGATACCTACTTACATTAACGATAGCGCCAATACTGCTAAAAAGAGCACCTCAAAATTAGTCAAAATTCCAAATTTGAGAGTTATATCTGGCTTGTATAGGAGCAAAGATACCGGTCCCGCAAAGTAAGACAATTTTATATAGACACTTGCAATTGTTGCACCCTGATACAGCTTATACAAACGTCTGTAAAAATATAGCGTACTTTAGTCGACTAATCTCGGCTTCTAGGCGAGATATAACTTAGCCTGCGGAGACAGCCGTCACCATTCGAAGGCCAAAAGCGAGCCCGCACCCTGAACTATATTTATATATTCCAAAATCATCTAAATATTTAAAATTTATTTTATTTGCATATGACACAAGTTTATTTTATTCAAGCAACAATATGAAGGAATGGGCAATCCCTTTATGTAGGACGACACGAATTTTTACCAAAAATACAATAGAATACAACACAATACAATTCAATACAACAATAGAACGCAACACAATACAATACAATAGAATACAATTTGGTAGCAATTCGTGTCGTCCTACATGAAGGGACGGCCAAGGAATGGTTATCGTGCAATAAGCTCTCTCTATAAATACAAATAAATCTAACTACATCAATTTCTCCCCTAGAAAACTGAAAGACATATCCAGTTAAAAATCAATGACGACAAAATTGAAGAGAAAAACTCTATAAAATATCTTGGTTTGATTATAGATAAACATCTTACTTGGAAAGAACATATTTCTCATATTAACATTAAACTGCAAAATCCCTCGGGATATTAGTATAGGTAATCAAATGGAGACGAGTGAAATTAGCGATAAATTTCACGGGTGTTTGTCAAAATCGAAGTATTTCCCGAGCGGCTTCGGCGAGGGAAATTACGTAGATTTTGACAAACACAAGTGAAATTTATTCCTAATTTCACGAGTCACTATCTGATTACCCATTAATGTAATGGAGAGCAAATTACGATCCAGAAAAACATTATTTTAAGCGCGCGTAGGCGGCGTTTGAAATTTCACATGTGAAATCACAGGCTTCCCAGACTCGACGTATATTTCCCGCTTATTAGTGTGTTGGGTTACCTGTGGTTTATCGATTAGTTTCATAACGATCTCAGAAGAGTTTAAATAATTGCTTCGTGTGAATTCTCTTTTCTGATTCCTACGAAATGAATCTTCAATAATAAAAGATTGATACTTAATGAAGTTGTGTGAGTGTTTTTTTGGCGATTTGGGGCCTTCTAAAGCAGTTTATTAGGATTCGAAATTTTGACCGTTGGCCGAGGCTCTAACAAAATATACAAGGTAGGCAAGTAGACCTCGCTAAAGCACAGACTTACTGGACTGGACTGGACTGGACTGGACTGGACTGGACAACTTTATTTACCCACGGTAGGTCCATCAGGATATAAATGTATAAAAATATTAAAATGTATAATATATATTAATATATTATAAATATATACTATAATAAATGCTAAAATCAAGTCTAAGCTACGATAATAATCTATATTAATTTATAGTAATATTCTAATGTCGTAGATATGTATCTAAAATAAGAAAGAAAAAATCCTGCTTTCCAAGGACGCCGTGCTGAAACTGGGTTAAACACTCTGAAAAGTGTGGCAATGTATCTTACCTCAAAGATCACCCAAAAATCGGCACTTTTCTTCCTCGCTCGCTATTCAGCTTTCGGCACAGGAGGGAACAGTTATCAAGCAACATCTGACCAGAGATTTAGGAAAATCCATCAAATCTATCATCGCCAAACGGCCTCCTCGAGACTCAAAAAGCGCGACCTTCCAATGATCTGTAAGAACCAGAATGACCAAAGCGGCCCAAAATTTTCCCGACCCTACCCAAAACGATGCAAATCGCCTTTCTTCATGGGGGGACCCCCAAGCGTGAAATTATACGAAACTGGCGGTTACAGACTAAACTCGCCAATCAGAGGACCAAGACAGTGGGCTGGGGTCTTCACCGAGTGTTATGACAGTTCCACGTGAGAAATTTTCGCGAGTTCCAAATTCAAAATTAGTCTGTAACCGCCAGTTTCGTTAAAAGGCCTAGTAATGGTCTCTCTGATTGGCGATATATTTGTTTCCGTTCCTCGAGCGGAAGTATAATTTCACGCTTGAGGGTCTCCCATGAAAAAAGGCGATTTGCATCGTTTTGGGCAGGGTCGGGAAAATTTTGGGCGCTTTGGTCATTTTGATTCTTACAGATCATTGGAAGGTCGCGCTTTTTGGGTCTCGAGGAGGCCGTTTGGCGATGATAGATTTGATGGATTTTCCTAAATCTCTGGTCAGATGTTGCTTGATAACTATTCCCTCCTGTGCCGAAAGCTGAATAGCGAGCGAGGAAGAAAAGTGCCGATTTTTGGGTGATCTTTGAGGCAAGTCTGTGCTTTAGCGAGGTCGACTTGCCTACCTTGTATATTTTGTTAGAGCCTCGGCCAACGGTCAAAATTTCGAATCCTAATAAACTGCTTTAGAAGGCCTCAAATCGCCAAAAAAACACTCACACAACTTCATTAAGTATCAATCTTTTATTATTGAAGATTCAATTCGTAGGAATCGGAAAAGAGAATTCACACGAAGCAATTATTTAAACTCTTCTGAGATCGTTATGAAACTAATCGATAAACCACAGGTAACCCAACAGACTAATACGCGGGAAATATACGTCGAGTCTGGGAAGCCTGTGGTGAAATTACAAATTACGCGTGAAATTTCAAGTTGAAATTAGGGATTAATTTGTCCTCTATGGTATTATATAAAGCAAAGCATTATGTTCCACCTAAAATACTATGATTCCTTGTTTCTTTCACATTTAAATTATGGAATTCTACTTTGGGGAAATACTTTTATTAGAATAATATCAAATGAGAACTGGTACAGTCATACAACACCTCTATTTCATAAATTAAATTTACTTAAAATTGATGATATCTATAAATTAAATTCAGCTTTATTTATGCATGATATACATTATAAAAATTAGTAGTACTTTTATTAATATGTTTACCGTAAATGATCTAATAAACGCCCTCGATCTAGTGAACGCCTCCTATCTAATTAACGCCCTCCTAAGCTGACAAGTTTGTATTGAACGCCCCTCTCTAACAGACGCCCCCTGTCTAATAAACGCCCCCTTCCCTGAAAACCACATAAACACATAAACTAGAAACAGATGTACAATACAATCAATCAATTTATTTATCTTGCTTAATTAACACCGGTGTGAGAGTTGCGTCTTATCAGCGGACGGACTTGATAGTCTGCTAAAGCTCTGTCATTTAGGTTATTATAATACCGTATTTAGGTTACCATGTTACAGTTATTAGAATAAACGCCTCTCTCTTTTAAACGCCTCTTATCTTTTAAACGCCCCCCTCGGACCCTTGAAATTTAATAAACGCCCCCGGCGTTTATTAGATCATTTACGGTACTCTCCTATCAAACATCCACAGTTACAATACTAGACAGCTAAAGAGACAGGTGTACTACAGAAAATCCTGTAATACTAGTTGTAAACTAAAATTTATTTCAACTGATGGAATCAAGATTTGGGAAGAGATCAGTACCACAAGAAATTAGATCAATTAACAAGAAGTACATATTTAAGGATTATGTTTCATCTCTGTATTTTAATAATTATTTTTAATAAGTACCTATGCTACTATACTACTATTTTCTAGAGTTTCTTTAAAGCAATTTAAATTCTACATTGCAACTCCATAAATTAACTTTTTCCCTGCCAAGAAAATAATTCGAATTACATGTTTATTGATTGATTTTATTATATTCTATAACACTGTATATTACTCTCATTTGCTGACTTCTGTAGTTCTGACTCGTTAGCCTTATGGTTTTTTTCAGAACTTTCCCTCTCTGTTTAACAAAACTAATCAAAATTGCTTTCGGATGTGTCAGGTGTATGTGTGTGTGTGTGTGCGTGTACGAACGTGTATTAAACATCTGTAATTGCTGCCGCAGCGAGCGAGCCTGAAGCGAGCGAGCAAGGCAGCAGTTCTAATCTGTAAGCGGGTCCAAATCTCGCGATCGATTTCTTTTTTACCACAATGCATCACTTCTATGGTCTATTTTTACCACACTGCTTTGCACGGATCTGATCGTCACGTGACATTACACGAGGTGGAATCTGCATTGTTTGAGCTAACTACGTTCAACCGTTCTTTAATGAATTTCTGTGTATGCAATCCTTGTGTAATCATGAATTTGTTGAAGTGTAGCCGTGTGGGCGAACTCTTTCTAACTCTGTGTGAACTATCAGTTTCCAAAGAGCAAGTATTAGATCTCTCCTGTTATCAAGATGGTGAGCAGCAAATAATTTTCTTCTTTTGGCTTCGATAAAGTCAAGCAGCCGGTTCAAAATACAATAAGCATTTACAATTACATTCTCAATTACAGTTGATTTCCGGTGTTTAAACTTCACCGGGGAGAACATCTGTTTGTGTGTCAGAAATTGGTAGGCTCAGGGAATTTACCGGGAGATCGTTGATATGTCGGGACAAAATGAAAATAAATCGCGACAACTTTTGAGTTACCACAGCTCAAATAGGATTCAGTCGCACGATAGCACCAAAACTACAAAATATATTCATCTAACAACTTGGCATTTTTATCACCCAGTAATCTATTTTTCCTGTCAAAGTGCTACTGTAGGCTAGGTTTTCTTCTAATACACTTCTTTAACTGAGCGGAGCAGCATTCACTACCTGTTAGGTATACTAGCTGTAAAATAAGTCCACCCAGAGTAAAATAAACTTCTTGTTCTTGTTCTTGTATGACATCATGAGCAGAATATCCAATCGGAGCACTTGAGCACTTCCTGATGATTGGCTGGCCAATCAGAACGCTCGGTTTTCAAGATTAACATACTCGGGATTTCAGGAAATTGTCGAAGGGATTCCGATATCGATGTTGAACCAACGTTATACAACCAATTCCCTGTGATTCCCACCTGGCTCTCGGCAGGGCGGTGGTTATTCCGCGCGAGCCTTTGTGGGGGCCGGTCTGAATCGTGCGGGGTCTGAATCCGAATCCCTTTTCGCCAAAAAGCATCAGTCCCGTCGGCCAGTGCGGCGCATTTTCTCTTGTGCGGTAATCCCAAATGCACGAAGTTCGGCGGGTTGTGAGATCTTGGGCGAAACACCGATGTTTTTGAGTGTTTATTGTATTACAGAAAGTCTGGAATATTTCGTTTTTCAACCGAATTTTCTATGTTAAAACGTATGAAAAATCTCAGAATTTTAACGGACCTTAAACTACCATAGGGCCTGATCAAAGTCAGCACCCGCCAGATAAACCACAGGATCGAATTGGAATTTAGCATGTTGGTTTTTGTGGAGGGAGGAAAACCGGAGACCCCGTAGAGAAATCCTCAGAGCAAGGGCGAGATGCCAACAAACTGCGATCGGGAATTGAACAGTGGGTCACAGAGGTGAAAGGCGAAGCGCTTACCACTTGTGCTTACCAAAGTGACAAGAGGAAACGACATTTTACAGTTCTAATTTTAAGTTTTGAAACTTTGAAGAACTTTTTAACAACTGTCGTAAAAAAAGTACGGAAGCAGATTTTCCCCCATGATGCCTTGCAGGATTTTTCGATTATGAATGAGGCGCGGTTACCGAGGGAGGCGTCAACATCCAAGATGGCCACTTCCTGATGTTTGAAAACACGAGATGTCAAAAACCTCTAAATACTGTCACTTATAGCCCGTGAATTGAGATCTCCTAGAACTTGAAGTCACCCAAGGAGCCAAGCATCGACACGATGGACCGAGGACTTTCAGTAACCGAGCAGAAGTTGGCTGAAAAGCTGACAATTTTGACGGAAAGAGGCGAAGGAATGTTGACTCGAATCTACAATATCAAAAAGGTGATTATAATGTTACGAATGAAAATGGTATGAAAAGGGTTAAAAGATTAAAGTTCAGTTATCTAACGATCCAGCAAGCTAACTTTACGATATTTTGGCTTTTTTGCCTCCTCAACGAATGAGGGCCGGGAGCTCCGCAACCACATGTATGTAGATTGTAGTGGAACTGCAAGCGTGGCCATGCTTCCTCCAGTATGAACTGATCGTTTAAGAGGATATTTATAAAGAGATGCCTCTTTAGTTTTATATAGTAGTATTTTCGGCTAAATTGCAGAATACAGTGGCACTCTTGAAGCTCTTTACCAGACTTTAGAAATATCTGGCTCCGTAGCTCCGTAGTTGCCCGCGCAGTCGTTTTAAGGAACTGAAATAGTACTTAACTGTATTAGCGATTGAAAGTCATTTTGTAGCTAATCTTAGGCAAAAGGGTTAGGATTAGCGAAGTATTACAACCTCCATTTTGAATTTATTATCATCACAAAGTAGGAAAGCAAAGGTCATGGCTCTGCGGCTCCGTGGATGAACAAAACACACAGGAATCCCATGATATAGTGTTGACATAATACGTGTTGCTTTGTTCTACTACAGTAGGGTATAGACAGGTATCGTGTTTGGAATCTATAATTGTATCACTATGGAGCCACGGAGCCGTGGAGCCACTTCAAATATAACCTTGCATTAGTAGGGTATAGACAGGTATCGTGTTTGGAATCTATAATTGTATCACTATGGAGCCACGGAGCCGTGGAGCCACTTCAAATATAACCTTGCATTAGTAGGGTATAGACAGGTATCGTGTTTGGAATCTATAATTGTATCACTACGGAGCCGCAGAGCCACTTCAAATATAACCTTGCATTGGTAGGGTATAGACATGCAGGCATCGTTTTTGGAATCTATAACGACTTTTATAATAATATGATAGGCTAAGTCTCGTTAGTGTTACTGTTAAAGCTGGTTTAACTTAAGTTTAAGTGTTACTCAGTGTCGTTTTAGCTTGCTATGGTCTGCGGAACCGCGGAGCTGTTTTTTTTGGGGAGACCTTGAAAATTGACGTTGTATTCTGCAATCGCTCCGTATTTTCTTATTGTTATTAATATATACATGTATATGACTTTATGAGTATTTATAAAAATTGTAAGTAGATTCCTTATTTTCCAAATATTTGTAAACTTAAACACATGTTTTAAGTATTGTTAATAAAGACTTATTATTCATGATAATCGATGAACAATCAATGACAAATGTTTTTGTGATTATCGGTTGTTATCGATTATCAAATTTATAACAATCGATTAATAGTCCTTTCTTGACCACCATTTTGAAAGGCAATCAAGCCTTTGGTGACATTGAGGTTGGAGTTGAGACAGCTTAGTTATAGGCTTGTATCTAGTTAGCATGATAATCAAAAGCTATCCATATTCATAGAAAGAGGGTTTGCATCAGTGCAGGGTCAACTCCATCCTCCATGGCTTGTATCTAGTTAGCATGATAATCAAAAGCTATCCATATTCATAGAAAGAGGGTTTGCATCAGTGCAGGGTCAACTCCATCCTCCATGGCTTGTATCTAGTTAGCATGATAATCAAAAGCTATCCATATTCATAGAAAGAGGGTCAACTCCAACTGCCATACTTTATAAAAGGTCATTGTGCATTCCGATGTTGAGCTCTCTTCTTATGGGCAACAAATGTTTTGTAGTATTTAACATGAAATGGACATTCATCATAACCATTCACAACAGTGTCTTCACAAATTCTTGTTCAGACATCGTTGTAACTTCAAAGATGTTTTGGAAATCAGATAAAAGGCAGTAAGACACAGAGCATACAGGAGACAAAATAATTGAAACAATCATACCTCAGTGCTATTAGTACCATATTTTCCACCACCTGGAGCGTGTGAGCTTCGATGGCCAGAGTCCTTAGAACAATGACTTAATAGCATGTGGGGGTGCCATGGTTTGCATCTGGCTTGTTATGAGTTTTTTTTCTAACTTCTCCCTTTCTTCTTTTTGGATGTGATTATCTAAGTTGTTTTTTGGAATTCAGAATGTTCCTTTATCGAAAAAACTAATAACTTTCTTCGTATTGAGCCGGCAATTTTGCCATGCACTGTGACTCTGACAACACTATCAGTACAATATTTCGAAGGTTTCAAACATGCGAGCTTCGATGGCCACAGTCATTAGAACAATGACTTAATAACACACGGGGTGCCATGGTTTGCATCTGGCTTGTTATGAGTTTTTTTTCTAACTTCTCCCTTTCTTCTTTTTGGATGTGATTATCTAAGTTGTTTTTTGGAATTCAGAATGTTCCTTTATCGAAAAAACTAATAACTTTCTTCGTATTGAGCCGGCAATTTTGCCATGCACTGTGACTCTGACAACACTATCAGTACAATATTTCGAAGGTTTCAAACATGCGAGCTTCGATGGCCACAGTCATTAGAACAATGACTTAATAACACACGGGGTGCCATGGTTTGCATCTGGCTAGTTGCAAGTTTTTTTTTCTAACTTCTTCCTTTCTTCTTTTTGGATGTGGTTTTCTTGTTTATCTGAATTACAAATGTCCCTTTGTCAAAATAAACATAACTTATTTTATTAATTATCAATTATTGAGGAAATATGGTAATACAGTTGAACCTCTCATGACCACCCTTACCTCCCATGTTTTCAAATGCCTGTCATGTTTTCCAAGCAGGTGATTGACTGCTGTGTACAATGTAGTCAGTTGGAATATTAAAAGGGTTAGAGACTTTGTTTGTACTTTATTGATATACAAAATGTTTTATTTTCGAGTGATCATTACCGGCCTCAATAGGAACATTCGATTGGAATGGTAAACACAAGCAGCACACAGCAAAATGATTGATGTACATGTAATCTGGTGAAGCGAAACAAATATATTACTAATTGATAACAATCAATGAGGCCCGAACACTTTTATGTGATTGTTGATTGGCTAAATACCAATTAATGTAACTAACCAATATCGATTGATCAATTGGTTTTCTGATGATCAATTCCATTGATTGTTCAGGCTGAGTAAAGTGAAAATATTTGGTTTGAACTTTTATCAAAAACAAATGCTTGATCAAGTGTAGTTCGAACTTTGGCGGCGTTAAAAACACAAAGAACTGACCCTAATTCAGAGAACAAAAAGTAATCAACACATTGGGCAAAATGTACATTGGCTGCATAAATTCTGCATAACGAGGGCAGTTTCTTGGAGCTGTTTTGACAGGATTTTAAAACGTAATTCTAAAAAAAATTAACTAGTGTTCATTTTTAAGCTTCCGTGAACTTACTTCTGGTATTTTTAATCGAAATTTCTCCAAAAAAAAATTGGACCTCAAATTATCACTTAGTTTTTGCACACAGCCCTTCAATTACAAGTACCTCCCCTGTCTTGAATACCAAATTAAATCAAGTGCCTTCCCTTGATTAAGCTTAATTGTAAGAGAGAATGTATAAATTAAGAGAAGGGCTAATCTTCAAGTTTATGACCAAGTAATTCTCTAAAATCGAGCCTAAACATAAATATCCATCAACTATTGGGGGCTCTGTGGTGTGCTCATGGGGCCCTGGGTTGGTTTTCATGTGGGACTTTTAGTGATTGTTGTTGCTCGTGGTTTGGAGTTCGCTGCCAGTTGCACGTCACTGCGATTGCTTGCAGGTTTGCCCTCCCTCAATTATTTATTAAATATTTAATATCCACATTTTAGGCATGCTCCGACCCCAAATCCAGGCCTGGTTTTCTGACAGACAAGACACTAGAGCCAGCTATCAAGTACATCATAAGAAAGTTCCCACAGTTGGACAACAAGGTACTGTACAAATGTACTTTACATGTAGATACTTACTGGTTATTTCACAGTTTACTGTGGAGTATGGCAAATCTTTCATGAGAAATTTATATTATTTGGTATATACCAATTGAAAATAATATAAATTTCAAGTAGAACATAAGAAAATAATGAAATAACCATATTATCCTATAAATAAGAAACATTTGGGTAAATCTACTATATTTTGTCTTTGGAAAGATGGGCAGATTCTAAGCCATTATGAAAAACTTAATTTAACATTTTTTTTCTTTGAAGCCAATGGTCATGAGAGGTGACAGCATCTCAAGATTGATTATGCATTCAAATTTCTAGATTCTGATTGGTTGAAAAAGAAATACAAAAAATTCATGCATTTTGATTGGCTTCTGTCATTTCTTCTGTCATTGTCCCTCTGTATTTCATAGAAAAACTATGAAATACCACCCTGTATTTCATAGAAACACTTACACATGTACATGTAGCTTGATTGGCTGAAAAAGGATAATGCACAGCCTGTACATTAAGCTAAATCTAAGGAATTGTTGGTACAATAACTGTATGTGTACAAATGTATTTTATTGCTTTCATTCCAGGCAGCCCAGCTTCAACCAGTTCAAAGCATTCAAAATGAAGTGATGAAAGGTCTTTCCAACTACTATTTTACCTTTGTAGATATTATGGAATTCAAGGTAAAGATTTTCTGACTGTACATGTACATGGTATGCATGCATATACAATAGGTATACTGTATGCATGTGTAGGTATGCAGAAAAATGTAGCTCCAAACCCTACCCCTATATTTAAAAAACACCCTAACCGTCAACAACGGGTGCTCACTCATTTAGGATTTTTAGAGCTACAGTCACTAAATTAGGCTTTTTAGGGCTGGATCACTGAACAACGCAGAAAAATGTAGCTTTTTCAATGGTCCTGTGAGCTAATCCAAACCCTACCCCTACATTTAAAAAACACCCTAATCGTCAACAACGGGTGCTCACTCATTTAGGATTTTTAGAGCTATAGTCACTAAATTAGGGAGCACGGAACAACACAGAAAAATAATGCTTCTTCAATGGTCCTGTGAACTACATGTACATTTGTAATCCAAACCCTATAACCCACAATTTAAATAGACCTAACCTTATTAAACGTAAATTCCCTTTTTAGAATCTTGAAAAAGAATTACCTATTTAAATTTTTAAACCAGTTTAATTTGTTTTGAAAATATTGTGCACCGCGCGAGCAAACACAGGGCTCCCATTAGTCGCTGGTTCTTAACCATGCCTAAATTACGTTTAGTCTCGATCATATAATAAGTTAGTAAATAAATATGGTGCTTCACACCAATAACCTCTGTGGTTAGTGGTTAAGGCTCTGACCAAGCAATCCGATGATTGTACCAGTAAGGACAGTGGAAGGTAAAATATATATGGTAAGTTAATAGACAGTGTACAATGTAGTTGATTATATAGGTACATTGTATCACTGTAAGGAGATAGGGAGAGGGATAAAGGAAGAAAGTGATAAGGGGGAAGTAGAAAAACAGGATGGGTGTATTATTTTTTTAGTACACAAAAATTCCCCATTAAGTTCAAAAACAATTCCCTAGTTTAAAAAAAATCCCTAGTTAAAAAAACAGTTAACTGAGATGAAATTTGAACTACAACATACATGTCTTTATTGTACATACATCATGTACATACCTGTAACATCTCATTATTTCTCTCAGGATCATGCAAGTGAGTTGTTGACAGCAATAGATGCCAGTTTTGTGCACTTTGACATTGTAAGTATAAACTATTTGGTTGAATATTGCAAAAATATACTGTATGGTCAGTGGGTTAAGTGCAAGAAGAGCATACCGTAAGTGACTTGTGATCAAGTTTGACAATCTACAGTGGAAAACAAAGAACAAACTAAGGAGAATGTAGAGTATGAATGATACATTTGTACTACTTAAGGTGGTATTTTAAAGTGCATATAAGCGCTAACCAGTTACATGTACATGTAGCATTAATGTACTGTAAAGGTCAAACTGAAAAACAAAATGACTACTCTAGGAAAACAATAACGTTTGTCATTTTTGCTTATTAAAGGGGCCGTCTCACCCACAGTGCTCAGCGCGCTCACATAGCATAGCGGCCATTTTCGATGGCATCGAAATTCAGAGTTTTATGGTAGTGGCTTTAATCTTCTCTACATCTCTGCCATCCTTCCAGCTATCGTCAAAAAAATCATACTAGGTTGAACCTTTTTCTATTGCTCTTCCTATTGAGCCTCTTATTTAAGTGTTTTAAATTATTTGGTCATGCAAATTTTAGTTTTATTTCAGGTGGTCGTAGTTCTCTGATGGATGCCAAAGGAAACAATTGTCCGTTTGTGTCCACGATTTCCACCTACAACATGGAGAAGCTATTCTGAACATTACTCTTTATATGTAAAGATATATTAGCGCTTAATTCGAGTATCTACTATCTTTGAGCCGATTTGGGTTTTTGGACTGGCTTAGTACGTGACCACAATTTGCAACAAAACTCCACTTGAAGAACAGTTTCCAAAAATAATTTTCAGGGCTTTGGCGTTTAACTTGTGGAAACAGGTCTCTCTCTGGTTTCGAAGGGCGGAATTCGGGCTTTTAGACAGTGATTTTGCCGAGATTTTCGGTTTCACCGGGTTGATCATTTGAAGTTTATACTCGCACAAAATTTGACAAACGGCAAAGCCGCCGAGACTGCATGATATTCAAGCGAGCTGTTATTCGTTCACTGTGCTCTCTTGATCTGGTTCTCTGGCACCAGCAACTAGATTACCTGCTAGCAGATTGTAGGGAAAAATAAAACCGAGGGGAGAAACCTCTCTTTTCATAATTATTAGTATTCTCTGTTTATAGTACTGATGGCAGGGTTCGGAAGCGACGGGTGAGCAGTAAATATCATAGGCAACAAAATATTATAGGCAACGAAACTCCGCTTGGTCGACCCGAAAAGAATTGAGCAATTTTCTAAAATCATTTTGAGGGCTTCGGCGTTTAACTTGTGGAAATAGGTCTCTCTCTGGTTTCGAAGGTCTTTCACACAGTGATTTCGCCGTGATTCCGGATCGATCAAAGTTTATACTCGCACGAAATTTGACAACAGAGCCGCCGTGATAATAATTTCCCATTGAAACGAACTGTAATTCGTTCACTGTTCTCTCTTGAACTGGTTCTCTGGTACAGCCAGCAACGAGATTGCCTGCTAGCAGATCTCTCTCTTTCTCTCTCTCTCTCTCTGCAAGTAAAAATAAAACCGGAGGAGAGAAACCCCAGAGCGGTGAAACATCTCACTTTCATAATTATTAGTATTACCCGGAGAGAGTGTTCTCTGTTTATAGCAGCGACGGTTGAGCAGTGAATGTTACAGTACAGCCAAGTACTGCTGTATAACACTTTGTTGACTTCACATTCAACTTGTAAGGTACTATTATCAAGGTCATCCATGTTCAAATCAAAATTATCATGTCACCAACATTAAGAATATGCTTAGTTCGTGAGGTTCCCGCCGTTAACAAGGGGTCAAAGTCCCGGATATAAACAATAACAAAAGCACGCTAAGCACTGTGGGTGAGACGGCCCCTTTAAGGAAACAAATTTCAGTGACACCATTTAAGTCATACATGTATGTAACTACTATTTCAACATGTACTTTGATCATTTTGCTCTGTTTTTATTGTCAGCTCCACTTATTAAAATATCTGTCTCTAACATTACAAGGTTCAAATGTCTGATGCCTGAAAAACAACTGAAAACCATTTTATCACATACATACTGAGATTTACGAATGGAATCACTCATGCGAAAACCCACTTCAAAATTTTCCTTAGCCAATCAGAATCGCGAAACGAATTTTTCACACGTGCGAAAAGCGTTTCGTCCAATCAGAAAACACCTGCCAAAACATATCGGGATTTCAAACTGGACTTGAGATCGGAGGCGCCACTTTCATTCACTACGAAAGTTGGAGGTTTTGACCTTTTTTAAAAAATAATGTAATATTGATCTGTAAACAGCCAACTAACGATGTTAAAACTTCCAAGTCAATTGAGGAGTATATTATCGACCAAGAAAACAAAATCAAAGAGACAAAGAAGAAGCGAAATTCTACCGAAAGAACTCAACAGATATTGAGATAATCTATGTGAAATCATTCTTAGTGTCAAAAGAAAATACGGCGAAGATTACGAGCTTTCAATCCTTCGTGGAGTGATTTCAACTTCCATAGACCATCGACATTTGAAAAATCGTAAATATTCTGTGAGCAGAGAAAACCTACAAGCCGTGGAGATGTCTGGAAACCGTCATAGCAAACAACTTGGAAAAAGCAGGTATACTAATCTATTGACGATGTAAACTTTATTTGTTGAATCAAAGACAGTTTCATATTGATGTTGAAAACTATTTCAAGGCTGATGTCAGTTTAGAAAGTAAGATTTTCTTTCCATTTTGATCGTATCGAGCATAAATTTTAGGCTACGTTGAGTCGGATACGAAATGCAAAACAAAAAATTGAAAGCTACAAATGTACGTGTTCAATGACAAGACCTAAATAAAACCTGTTTGATACTGGAGATAAATCTCAGTATGTATGTAATAAACAAATTACAAGATGGAAAGTGCTTTTGTATGGTATTTACACACTTGTTTGTTTTCACAAAACTCACTCGCTCGTACCTCGCTCGTTCGTTTTGTGAAAACAAACTCGTGCGTAAATACCATACGCCAGCACTTCCCATTAAGTAATCTCTATATATTAAATGAATTCATTGTTATGACTCAATTCATTAATTTCAAGTAATTGGCATAATTTCCCTGAAATGATGTCATTTCAAGGATTTGTAATGCTTTCTAAAGCAATATAATTTACAATCATAAACCACCCAAAAATGGTTGAACAAGATTAAAATACATTACTGTGCCAAAATCAATGATTTCTGGCTATAGGCTTACAACACTTTAAAGCTATTTTTGTACTTATCCCTTCAATTCTCATTCCCTATTACATGTACATGTACTGCAATGTACACTCAAGTGTCAGTTTCTACTTTGTTCCTGAGAATAACTTTATGAGTTTTCTTTGTCCTAGCAATGTTTCAAATGGTTCTTAATGTTTTTGTTATTTCTTTGTTAGACTCTTAACTTTGGTCTTACCAAGGCATACTTGGATTTGATAGTTAACCTTACCTCGCTTATGATCATGGTCTCACGTGTGGAAGACCGGAAATCTGTCCTGGGACTCTTTAATCATGCCTTTGAGATGAGGAATGGAAGAAGGTTTGTAAACTGATTGAAATAATTATATTTACATCTTATTAACCCTTTCACTCCTGGATGCATTTGGGCTCGATTGGTGAAATGCAGAGTGCTAACTCAACCCTCCCCCCTCAGTTCCAGTTTGGCTAGCCCGGGCTAGTTAAATACTGCTGACTTTTTAAACCAAGGGCTCAAACTTTCCCCATGATGCCATTCGGCAGAATTCTACAGACTCGGCGGCGGTGAGTATGGTTTCTTCTGTAGGGTTTCCAATGAAATGTGCTCTAATTTTGGAGAAAAATGCCACTGTCAGAGAGCTTGAAGACATCATTAAGTCTGAGGATGGCTGAAAAGTACTTGGTTTGCTTTTAGTAGGCCTTGTGAGGGGATTTCACAGGGTTTTTCCGTTGTGTTTGTGATTTCAGACACAGGAAAAAATTCTTCACTGAAAGCCTTGAAATCCTGCAGTTGGCATTCTTTTACCCCTGCCCAACCTATTAGGATGTGTTTTTGTCACTTTAAAGCAACGGCTTGAGTCCAAATCACCGCTCTTGGCTGTAGGGGTAAAAGACTTATAAAAAAAACCTACAGGAGTCCCAGAGGGGGGGTCCCCTTGTGATTTTTTTGTTGATTACCCAGCATGCAATTGGAGGTGGGAGCAGGAAAACATGGCAGAGAGAAGTGCAGCATTAAGAATAGCACGCTTCACAGTCGCTAGGTGTATTTTGTGCAAACAAACCTGCTGGTTGGAAAGATTAAACAAGGTACTGTAACGACTGAGTGGTTATTTTGTGTTTGCTTTTGATTTCAAGTGCGAATGGGAAGGTTTTTTTGAGCTGATTTTCAGCTCCTCAAAATTCGCGAAAATCGAAGAAACGAAGAACGATCTCCAAAACAAATGCGTTTTTCTCCAAAGTGGGAGAGTCGAGCGATCCCTGTTATAGCTCTGACTTTGAAGTTATTCATCCCTTGAAATAATATCGCAACATCGTATTTCCAGTATGTCTAGGTTTGATGCAATATTTTTTCCCAGGTACATGCTTCATATTGGCCGCTTTTGGCCGCTCTAGTAGTGAAAGGGTTAACCTTGTTTTCTCCAAAACAAATGCGTTTTTCTCCAATATGTTTTCCCAGGTACATGCTTCATATTGGCCGCTTTTGGCCGCTCTAGTAGTGAAAGGGTTAACCTTGTTTTCTTCAAAACAAATGCTTCATATTGGCCGCTTTTGGCCGCTCTAGTAGTGAAAGGGTTAACCTTGTTTTCTCTATCTGTACCATAAGTTATGGATCCTTGTTTTGACCCCATTTTATATTGGCCCGCACAGGCCATAAAAAAGGGAGCAAACTCAGTCCGTAACTTATGGTTACTGACCTGACACTCAGTTAATAAGAGCTCCAGTACATGTATGTGTGTGTTGCAGGTAAAAAAATTTCAACTACTGTAGGTAATTTTGTAATTCAACTACATGTACATTGTACATGTAGGTAAAAAAAATCAACTACATGTACATGTAGGTAATTTTTTTCAAGATTCTAAAACGGGAACTTATGTTTACTGAGGTTAAATTTATTTAAATGTTGGGTTAGGGGTTTAAGATTAGAAATGTAGTTCACAGGACCATTGAAGAATCATTATTTTTCTGTGTTGTTCAGTGATCTACATCCCTAAAAACCCTAATTTAGTGACTACAACTCTAAAAACCCTAAGTTAGTGAACACCCATTGTTGACGGTTAGGGTGTTTTTAAATGTAAGGGTGGGGTTTGGATTAGTTCACAGGACCATTGAAGAAGTATTATTTTTGTGTTTTTCAGTGACCTAGCCCTAAAAACCCTAATTAAATTTAGTGACTATACAATGTACATTGTACTGTAGATCTAAAACCCTAAATTAATGAGCACTTGGTTTTACTGAAGTTATTTTTTTTTATGTTTGGTTTATATTGGTCTTGGATTGTGTTATATACATTGTAGGAATGAGTTTACTTGGAGTGGAGTGCTAACTGGCTTTAATAAATCGGCTTTTGTTCCACATGGAAATGGCAAAGCGAAGCAGAAATGTTGATAACTTTTTGAGTTACACATACATGTACATGTACAATATATGTCTTTGTAGTTCTCGATCATTTATCCATGTTTGCATCTTTTCACATCCTCTGTGGGCAATACTATTATTCTTTGATGAGAAAACAAGAGAATAGTATACAGCATTTCTTTGAGCTGGGGTGGCGCAGGATTCCATATTATCTTGCCCTTGCTCCAAGGGTTTTCCTCTGGCTTCTCCAGTTTTCCTCCATCCACAAAAGCTAACATGCTAAATTGGAATTTGATCTGTGGATCACAATGGGCATAAAATAATGAGCAGGTTCAGTGTGCAATTGGTTCAATTGTCTATCTTCTGTTCCTGAAAAGTAATACGGAAAAGTTATTTATTTTTATTATTCTTTGCACTGGCATTTTTAACTGATTGAATTTTAATTGTCCAATAATCTATATTTCATTGAATGTACCATTATTTTTTAATGATAGCAATTTAATATATATAATTCGAAGTGTACGGCAAATCCACATTACTTAAATAGACAAATAGATAGATTAAATTAGATTAGGTTATTAGATTGAATAGATTAACTAGGTTTTAAGTGTGCCAACATCATTGTAAAAAGCAGTGAGACTTTGGGTTTTATGCGTTCTCAAGAACTTATTATTATTAATCTGTAATTTAAATATGTACAGTTTAATCTTGGGTTAGTGATTTAACCCTGGGGTAGTATACTTGCTTGGAACAACCTGACCCAGGAGTTGTGATAGCTCTTGCAAACTACATTTGTAGCAAAGACCATCATCCAACTAAAGTTACAGTACTGCCTGGAATTATTGAAGCATTTACGGCGGTTTTACCACCTCCAATGGCTGCGGTAATACAGCGGTTTGACCTCAGAATGACCGCAGTTTTACTGCGGTAATACCACAGTAAAACCGCGCTCAACTGCGGTAATTAGTTGGCCGCGGTCACGGCCATGGCTGCTGAGATTTGTATCACGCCGAAATCATTGACTTTAGTGTGAAGATGTAGCAGTCATGATCACAAATGTGCGAGTTATGCGCGATGACTCGCCGTTCTTTTCATTCTTTATTCAACACCACTGTTAACTTTATAATCTTTTATTTTCGCTTCATTCAGAACTCAAACGACGGGTAGAGAACCTTTTATTTTCGCTTCATTCAGAACTCTAACGGAGGGTAGAGAAGCACTCATCAGTGAAACTAAGACTTTAGAATCTTTTAATTTCGCTTAATTCAGAACTCAAACGGCGGGTAGAGAAGCACTCATCTGTGAAACTAAGACTTTAGAATCTTTAAGATTCTAACCCGCCGTTAGAGTTCTAAATGAAGCAAAAATAAAAGATTCTAAAGTGTTAGTTTCACCGATGAGTGCTTCTCTACCCACCGTTTGAGTTCTGAATGAAGCGAAAATAAAAGATTCTAACCCGCCGTTAGAGTTCTGAATGAACGGCAAAAATAAAAGATTCTAAAGTCTTTATTTTTATAGTTTCACCGATGAGTGCTTCCCTACCCGCCGTTTAAGTTCTGAATGAAGCGAAAATAAAAGATTCTAACCCGCCGTTAGAGTTCTGAATGAACGGCGAAAATAAAGTTAGTTTCACCGATGAGTGCTTCTCTACCTGCTGTTTGAGTTCTGAATGAAGCAAAAATAAAAGATTCTAACCCACCATTAGAGTTCTGAATGAAGCGAAAATAAAAGATTCCAACCCGCCGTTAGAGTTCTGAACGAAGCGAAAATAAAAGATTCTGAAGTCTTAGTTTCACCGATGAGTTCTTCTCTACCCGACGTTTGAGTTCTGAATGAAGCGAAAATAAAAGATTCTAACCGGCCGTTAGAGTTCCGAATGAAGCGAAAATAAAAGATTCTAAAGTCTTAGTTTCACCGATGAGTACTTCTCTACCCGCCGTTTGAGTTCTGAATGAAGCGAAAATAAAAGATTCTAACCTGCCGGTATAGTTCTGAATGAAGCGAAAATAAAAGATTCTAAAATCTTAGTTTCACCGATGAGTGCTTCTCTACCTGCCGTTTGAAACATGTATGTTTTATTAAACTTATACATACATGTAGTATTGTGTCATGACCGCGGCTTTCATTGCAGTGAATAATTTAACCTCGTCCATAGTGCAGTAATACCGTGTCCAATGACCGCGGTTTGACCGCGACCCGATGCTTCAATAATTCCAGGTGGTACTGTAGTTACAGTATATCGCATTTAGTAACATGTAGTGTAAGGAACATTCTGAAGTAATGTACTGTATACTCAATAACATGTACATTTTCTGTTTATATAGTGAAGAGTCATTTCCCAGACTTGGACAGATGATATTAGATTACGACAATCCACTCAAAAAACTTGCTGAACAGTTTGTACCACACCAACAGGTATATATTTGTAATAATATTGTGCATTTACATTGTACATGTACTTATAATATATATGTTGTGGTTTCAAAAAAATATTCAAATTTTCATACTGGTTTCAATTTTTCATACTGGTATCAATTTGTCATACTGTCGTACTAGTTTTATTTTTTTTCAATCCAAGATTCTAAAAAGGGATTTTAATTTTTTGGGGATTCATAAAAAAAAGGGGTTTAGTTTTTTTGGGGGGGAATTTAAAAAGAAAAAAAAATCACCCACCCCTCCCCTACAAAATACTTTTTTAACAACCCACCGCTCCCATCTACTTTTTCTCCCCTCCCAGGAGATACGAATAAGGTGAATGTGGTATTACAATGTACAGTACAATGTACAAGTCAAGAAAAACGTACTTAAATTCACTTGTTTGCTGATACTTTTGGGCCCCTATATATATGTAGCTATCTGTGCAGATATCCCACAAGGTACTAAACTTGGCCCAATCTTATTTCTAATCATGATAAACAATATGGCAGTAACCTCCCCTACATGTATCATTTCCAACCACTGTAAGTTTGTGGATATTTCTGAGATAATTGCTGCTGATGGTGATTCACTCTACTGAAAGTGAAATATCTTCCTGCGCTTCGAGGAACTATATGAAGTTCAACTAAAAAAAGAGAGTAGAATGATGACAATATTCTACCTGAGACGCAACTTGAACTTTCCTACTCTCTGCTTCAATGGTGTACCTTTGGAAGATGTCCAATCTCAAAGTCCTTGGCCAGCCTAACATTTAACAATAATCTTAAGTGGACTGACAATACCTTGTTACTAATAAAGAAAGCCTTGAAACGTTTGTACATTCTGAGAACTTTAGATCGTAACAGTGTTCCTGCTTTGGACCTAATTCATATCTGTTACATACAGTCTAATTAGGTCTATTTTGGAGTTACAGCTGTGTTGTTTGGCATACAGGCCTACTGAATTACCTTTCAGTTAAAATTGAACTTGATTGTACAGAATTCTTTATCCTTTAGAACATTATGCCTTGATGTTAGACATTCCGAACTGTGTTCTCAGATTTTTTATATAATTTGTCAGCCATCATCCTGCCGATATAGTATACCAGAGCACAGAATGTACATGTAACTGTAGGCCGATCATTACATAATTTACAGTAATAATTTTACAGTGCCTTATTGTCATACTGAATGTTTTAGAAATAGTTGTTCCCCTGCTACATGTACATGTATGCTTAATATGTAACTCTTAGTTTTATTCTATCGTGGTAGGTCTTAGTTCGCTGTAGACCAATTTTACTATGATTTTAATTGTATAATTTCGATTAATATCTTTATGCTTTAATGTGCCCCAGTCCCTTGAATTTCAGAGTTTTTCGATTAAAATTGTAAATTCAGTTGTCCTCTTATCCTAATTGTAAACAATCGTAAATGTAATTCATTCGTGTGGTAATATGTTAATAAATCACCACAAAAATATGTTAATAAATCATTATTATAAGAATAAGAATATTTTTTAGACCTATCTCTATATATATGTAAGTAACATAATTATTACTTTGGTAGGAATTGTAGGATTCCTACGGTGACGTCATATTCCTACAACCATAATACCTAACCCTGACTACAAACCTAACCCTAACCCTCCACTAGGGTTATACATGTATATAGCCAGGGTTTAGCATTCCTACCGATAGAATAATCTCTTATTATGCATACTATTATTCTCTTGTTGTGAATTTTGCAGTTAAGCAACCAAGGAGCCAAATAGCTCTCACGGACTCGATTACCGTATTTGTCAAAGGGTTTACTTTAATAGATTGAATCATTTTGTTATCTAAATAAGGAAGATGGTCGAGTTATCCATTTGATATTTTGACCAAGTTTTAGGTTAATCGATGCAAAGATATGAATATCTCTCAGAGTCTGTGTTTACACGATTTTATACATGTATATGAATGGATCTGAGTTTCAGACATCATTGGATACAATGTACATGTACATGTAGATAAAAAATAATTATATTTCCATCCCTTCCAACAAAGTAACACAGTGACAATACTAAGGTTACGTAGCAATTGGAAGCCGTTACCGGGTCTCCCAAGTCAGAGGCTTATGTTTAAGTATTCCAACGAACTCCATGGTTGAATTGGAATTTAGGTTGGTTTTTGAGGAGGGAGGAAGGTCATATGCCACACAGGCATCATAACATAAACCTGTCTTATCACAGGCCTGAGTTTATCCTCAGAGGAGGCTCTTGTCTTCAATTAAGAATGAATTAAAATGTTTCCTTTTAGAGAGTTTCCACAGCATTACAGTCACTCCATGACATTTACATGAGGAAAGGAATGCATGGGGAACAGGTTGGTCCTATTTTTACCTTATATCTATAAAGTTTTCCATAAATATTTACTGTAATAATAATTAATACTGTATGTAATTACACACTACATTGTATTAGAGTGGTTTTCAATTGAGTGTCTAAAACAAAACAAAATTAATTACAGAACCAATCACAAACAAGTAAAATTGCAAATAAAATTACAGAGATACATTGTACATTACAGCATGGCTACAGTACGGTTGCGGTAAGGCTACGGACATGCCGTAGTTTGTCCCACTCATACGAAATCTGTTCTAGCTCAGTGTTAGAGTACATGTAAATGTTCCAGTCTTGTGAGTGGGAGGTTAACCCTTTCATGTCAGTACACGTCATTTGACATATTTTACTGGTTACTTGCTTTGAGGAATTCAGTCTTGCTAAGTTGAAAGAGCAAGGCCCTGAGATTGCCACACAACATAATGTATAGACAAATGATCATACTGAACTGCATTTAGGCATATTAAAATTGAATAATTTCATCTAAATCCTCCTTTCTTTGCATACATTAACTTCAGTTAACATTATTTCATTTCAGAAAAAGTAGCTGAAATGGCACTTACAAAAAAATGTATTTCTCCTCAGATTCTACATTTTCTCTCAAAAATGCATATTTCACATAACATTTAGAGTTTCATGTTTGCATTAACCTCACTATCTGTCTCCCAACGACTAAACTTGCCCAGCACCAAGCCATTCTGTCCATAAGCACCTCACAGCAAGCTAAATTCATCCATAATGACTGCAAAGCATGCCGGGAAATCCTACCAAACAGTGACATGGCACTTCTCCCATCTTCATTCTTCAAAATATATACTAAGTCTAAAGCCATTTCAACCTAATAGCTTCAAATTGGAATCAATGGCAAGTAAATGTTGTCCAATATTCCAAAAAAAGCTGTGATAGGTGGCTCCAGACCCCCATTTATAAAGCCTACGCTAAAGTAAAAGAAGAAGTCCTAGCCCATTCACGAGTGGGAAATGAGGCTCTTTCTTTCTCCATCACAATAACACTGGCACAGACTTGGTTCTTTGAGAAAGTGCTGATTGAAGCTCTCATCAGACTTAATGATGTCCTCAAGCACTCTATAAATGGTGAAAAAGGCTTTAAAAAGCCTGAAATTCTCAGTATTCCTCCAAACAAACTTCCTACCAGCTCCCTAGTAATCTGCAACTGCTTTCAAAATGGCCGTCTAAAAACTTTGAACCCCCAGTATTTTAGGTCAGTTGAAAATTCCATGGTAACAATGACTACAGTTTACTTAGGGGGGAGGGTTCTTTTTGGTCTAGAAATAGCTAAAAATCAGTTCCAAAAACTCAGGGCTGAAAGGGTTAAGGTTCAGTTCCCCTGGGCCACATCCTTGGGCAGGGATGTAAAGCAATTGACCCTATCACCTACATTTTGTACCACTGTACTTCTAATCTTTGTCCTGTTGTGCTGTTATGTGACAGAGTAGGGGATTGTCTGTTATGTGACAGAGTAGGGGATTGTCTCTATAAAAGAAACTGTTGTGCTATTTTGTGACAGAGTTGGGGATTATCTCTGGGCACAACAGCCTGGTGTTCTGGAGATACAATGTACCAACATTGAAACTCTCATGATTGTAAACTACATGTACATGTACAACTACATTGTACATGGTAACAAAATGTGCCAGAATAGGCCCTTTGCAGGATATACATTGTACATGTAGTCATGTGGTGATAGAATACATGTACTTCATTAACAAATGAATTCAGCTCTTGATTCCCATGGGAAAGCTGTTGCCATGGATGCTGGAGGGCAAGCTATCTTCAAAATGCTGTTTTAGAAAGATCGACAATCGATTGTTGGTGGAAAATAGCATTTACAAACAGGTTTTGTAAATAACACTTACCAATCTCGTACAAGTGGCTTTAAATAAATTATATGAATTGTTATCTGTTTGCCCTCCAGTACAACCACGTGATTGCATTTCTGCAAAAGCCCCATTGTGGTTGCGATCGCATGGGAAATACATTACTGCATGGAAAAACAAAACTTCAATGCTGTTTTAGAAAGATTGACAATCGATCGGAGGTGAAAAATAGCATTTACATGATTGTACAAACAGGTTTTTGCTAATAATACTACAGATACAATGTAGATCTCATACCATACAAGTGCCTTTAAGTAAACAAAGTAAGATATGCAGTACAACCACATGATTGTATAATTATTATTTCCTACAAAGGACCTATTGCACTCCAGACCTCCCTTGTGAAGTGCATTGATTATGTATAATACCTGTCCAATAGAACTTGCACTATATAAATTAATAACTTTTTAAAACATCTGCCAACCATTTTCAGTGGCGTCAAGAACAGATTCTAAGTATCATCAGTCAACCAGCTGTCATGTTAACACCTGCACAGAGTGATGTGGTGAGTTTGATGCATGTGTAAACAGTGCTTTTATTAGAAGCTGACGTAGTATTACATGACAGTTACATGTATGTACATGTTCCTGAAACCTGGTGATTGTAAACTCTCGTCATAATATGGTTTAATACATGTATTGTCAGCATTTATTAGAACATAAATTATTTGTTGTTGTTGTTACATAATATTGTATGCAACACATGATAATTTTATACTATATTTTTCCCCATTTTTTATTGGTGTTTGCATAATGGTTTTTATACTTACAATAATAATGTATACAATGTAGATGATGTGAGGTATTGAATGGGTGCAGTGAACAAGTGCTGAGGTTACATTAATAGAGTAGATTGACATGAATGTTATTAGTTATGTTGTATAGTTTGTTAAAAAAATAGAGAATACAATACAATCTGATTATTAATACAGGGCATCTGATAGAGTGCAAAAAAATATATAGTGCGGAATTTGTTGCTAATTAGTGCGGAAAAAAAGCTCAATATATATTTAGTGCGATTTTTTTAGGCTGATTTATCCTCTCTAAATCGTTTATTATGGGTTTTAGGGTAGAAAACAAACTACTTTTCTTGTTTTTTTCGCTTAGCACGCATACTAAGTGTACTAAGATATATTTATGTATTAAACATCATTATTCTTCTCCGGCTCCCTTTTCTATCCTCTTTGAAACTCATTTATGAACGATTACTGTCTTGTACTAACATACTAAGGACTGAAAATATGTTATGTGAGACTTAAGTTTAGTCTCTTAGAATAATCCTACATGTACTTTCCTTTGGTACAAAATAAATAAAACAATAATAGCTATAGTACATTGTTCAGCCGTACTAAGGAAAAAATAAAAAAAAGAGCATCCTGTTCTAGGCTAGGCTCGGTTTCAGCCGTTGGGGTGTCGTTTCTCCAAAGCCTCCCCCCATTAACGGCTGGGCACGCGGTCAACACACCGTGTCCGTGACGTCAGCTAATTAAAATCCAATATTATTCAATTTGCATGTTTTGACAAGAAAAGCCGTTTTCCTTTCACGACTGTAGCGTAGGCTCTAAACTTTCAAAACACACTGGAACTTAGTAAATTAAAACTCCAAGTGTGAAATGAATTCTCAAAAACAAACACCATTTAAAATTATTGAGAAACTAGGCTAAGTTATTTGTTACTCTGTAATATAATAGTGCCGCTCAAGACACCTCGCTGACAGAAATTAAAAGCCGAAATACGGGGATAAAGTTCAGATACTATCTCGGAACTATTCTGAGCTAGAGTCGAGTATTCCCGCTCAGTACTTGTGTAGAGTAAGTTTTGGAGACCTTAAAAAATACATGACTTAAAGAATTGTAAAACTCGTTTGATGCAGCGATTTTCAAGTGAATTGTGATCGCAGAGTTAAACGCGTAAACGTGGCCTGAGTCAGACGTGATTTCCTCTCTTATAACTCTTAATATGGAGTCGTTCGTCTTTTCGTCTCCGATAAAGGCAGCACTAATTTTCTTTGAAGTAAGAATGGCTACCTGGTCTTGCATAGACAAAGAAATGACTGAACATTACGGGTTTGTTTTGTTTCCCACAAAAGTTGATGTTTCCGTTTACTTTTTCTCTGGAAATACAATATATGAGATTCTTGGAAAAACAAAACTAATTAATTGTTTCCCTTGGGAGTAGTCATTATGTGTAGACATATTGTAATATTTCTTCCTCTTTGCTGCTTTACAACAGCCAGCAGTTGAATATCTTGGCATGAGTACTATTCAGAGGTGGATAATGTGTGAGTACATACTGTAAAGTCGTGTAGTTATCATATGATCCATACAGTCCAGTGTGTGCTTTCCTTGCAAAACCATTTACAAAAGTTGTGATGGGAACCATATACATGTTTGACGTTAGCAGGCTGGAAAGAGCTCTCTGGCATTGCTAGATTTTTGTCTTGTTTTTTTTTTCATTATTAAAACAAACTAAGTGGTCACTTGACAAACAAAGAACTTATTGACTGAGTTTGTCGGGCCAAACAGGAAAGTATTTGGCTCTCAGTCATTTTATATGGACCTTGCTGCACTCAGTTCATACATCATGACCTCAAGCCCAACATGTTCCCATCTAGCCTTCCCACCCGGTCAATACAACCATAAGTACCTACATGTAATTAATGTGCAAGTACAAATATGTACGTGCTAAAAATAAATGTACACCTACTTCAGTAAACGTTGTTGGAGGGAAATACATGAATAAAATGAGAAATCTTAAAGTGAATCATATACATGTAAGCCCTATGAGGTTATTATTGATATCAAATCTCTGAATTGAGTACATACAATGTACAAATGTACATGTATGGATGACCGAAATTTGGTCTAATATTCATCCCAAATTCATGCCTTAAAGTTTGCAAATCCACCATACCTTTTCAAGTTGACTGTGTAGTAGAAGAATCAGACAATTTGACAAGAGAATAAGAAAATGTGCTTGCATTTTGAGCTAAAATCTTTGGTTCGTGGGTGTTTGCTCAGATACATAAGTACCCTACATATACTGACAGTACATTGTACATGTAAATGGCAGTACATGTATGTAAAGTGTTTAATAACTTGCAATAAATTAACATCAACATTTTGTAACCCATATTGAAAATAATGCATGTTTTGCAGTTGGCTACACTCTTTGCCATCAACAACTTGCAATGCCAGGAATAACTGATATATGGAAGACGACACTCCATGATGGCTTCTGTATCACACTGTTTAGAGATGAAATCTTCATGTTCCATAAAGAGTTCCAGTCACTGCTGGATGGAATGAAAGGGTTGGTAGAGTGTTATACATTAATATTCCAACTTCGGCTAATGACAGTGCTTTATTGGTGACCACAGCATGCTGTGACAGTGCTCAGTTAGAATATTGAAAGGTTAGAGACAGGATGTGTTTAGAGGCTGGGAGGACCCAGCTGTAAAAGTTGTAGGCAACTTTCTAGACATCTTACCAAAACTCTATATACCGTCGGAGCTGCTATATACCCACCTACACTTGCTTACATGTATTTTTCATCTGAGACAAATTCTAAATACATCCCTGGTTTTTATTGACAAATACAGGAACTCGCTGACTGTACAATGAACTCAAAATTTCTTCATACTGCATTCAGCCTCAGTCAGTATATGCCTGTGTATTTGTCAATAAAACATGCCAATCTCTAACCCTTAAAGAATATGACCCAACCGTGATGCTTAGCAGCCTTTTGTTTTGTTTTGTTTATGTCTGCTTCTTGAAACTGTCAAACAACAGAAAAACTACAAATTAAAGAAACTTTTCACAATCATATTCAAACTGAAATTGTCATACAAAACAACACGATTGCAATGATTTTGGAAGACAAGTCATACAAAACCAACTTTTCAACTGTGAGAAAATGGCAGCCACGGTGCGCAAAGCATGGTGGTTGGTCTACACGTATATGGTTGGTTGGCATGATACCGCCTCACTTATTAGCTCAGTTAGTATATCTCGGTCTAGAGTGCGGGAGGTTGCAGGTTCGAATCCCGGCTCCTTCCTCTTCTAATCTATACGAGGGGGGTGTGAAAGAATGTGTTGTGTTATTTTGAGAAAGAGTAGGGATTGTCTCCCAACACAACAGCCTGGTATTCTGAGGCACTAACAATCACTCATGATTGTAAGCTGCATGGCGGCACATTGCGCCACAAAAGCAGTCCGTACTATCACAAAAATAACCTTGTGAAGCGCATTTGAATAATTATATCCAGGCATATAGAATTTGCGCTGTAAACATGTATATAAATGAATATCTTTACCTTTATATTCTTTAAATAAACAGTGTAAAACATGCACTCTGAATGGTTGATAACCATGTGTTATCAGAGTACAGATGCACATACATCACATTTTGCAGTAAATCATTTTCTTGCCTCCTTTGTTTCACTAATTGAAGGGGTCCATGCAAGAACAGTGTAAGTGACTTTTGATCAAGTTCTAAATTCTCACTTAGAAAACAAAGAATTTAGAATGTGATCAATAGTCACTAACACGACTAACACGGAACCCTTCAATTATTGTATACATTTCATTCTGGTGTGCATCAGTGTGTTTGTATAGATGCACCGATGCTGTCAAAACATGAGCATCTGTCACACCACTGGACTGCATCTTGTGGCATACATGTACTTCTTTGTTCTAGTCATATTATGACATTATCATATTAAGAGGAAAGATGCATGGCGAAAAGATATCTATTTGTTAATCAGCTGCTTGTAAACACAATTATTTTTGCACATAATTGCACTTGAAAAAATACTACAGTCTATACAATCCTGTAAGTGAATTTGCTCAGATGAAGTCACTTTAATTCTCATGATGCCATGTCGTTATTGTTTGGCAGATATAACAAGAGGTTGAAAGATATACAAGATGCCTCTAGTCAAATAGCCAATAGGTATGGTAAATATACACTGTACATGTAGGTTTGGAGAAGATTAGGTGCTTGTTTGAATGTCTTATTTTTGACAGATAACAAGTTATGGACCCTAGTTCCCCCCCCCCCCCCCCCCCCCCCCCCATTTTTTTATGGCCTACATGTTTCTCGGGCCATAAAGTAGGGACACAGTGCAATGGTCCATAACTTATGGTATCGACCTCATAATTATGATTAATTCAATGCTGGAAAAGTCTTTTTATTGGGCCACAGTTAACTTGTCTATTAATTTTATCACTATTTTTCTGGGTGTTAACAGTTTAGTAGTTCACAGAGAAAGGCGCAGCTATCTTAAGTCAGCATTGGCAGAAATGTCCTTAATCCTGTCTGATCAGCCGGGTCTTCTAGGACCAAAGGTGGGTTCATGTTCTTTTCCACTTTGTATTTAATTGTCAGGATTTCAGTTTCAATTCACAAGCATACTAATGTCTTGGTAACGACCAGTACTTACACTGAGTTTACAGTGTGACTACTGTAACCAGGGCCACTTAGACAACAAGAACTGAATGCATTGCAAAACGAAAATAAAGCATTCCAAAATAGAAATCCTAGGATACAGGGCCTTCAATAATTTGTTGAGTTTTGTAGTACTTGTCTGTATTTGCATAATATTTCAATAGCTTTATCAGCAGTAACAGACAGAATAGGCAGTTGTACAAGGATGAGTAGACACCAGGACTCCGGCAGTAGCCAGCTTCTAATAATAACAATAACAACAACAATAACAACAACAATAATAACTAACAACAACAACAATAATAACAACAATAATAACAACAACAACAACAACAACTTTATTTCAGTGTCAGATAAGAGTAGCAGTTACAACCACTAAGTGGGGACACTATAACTTAAAAGGAAAATGACAAAATAATGAGCGAATAATTTATGGTTAAATTATAAGAATATTTAAATTATAATAATTAATCTAATAATTTTACTATTTGTCTAAGAAAAATATATCATTGATATAAAAATGATGCCTTATGTTATACATATTATACAATTAGCACAGTTCTCAGTGCCAAGAGATCTAAGCTACATTGTATGGATGTAATTTGTGCATTGTAATTGTAATTTGAAATAAGTGTGAATAACAGTTATTGTTGTTGATGTTATGTTTAAAAGAAGCTACAGAAGATAAATCATGGATTGCCTTTGGTAACTTGCTCCAGATTTTAGGACCAATACATGTATATTGTAATGAGTGTTTCTAATGAAACCCAGAGCATATCCATGTGATTTTCTTCATTCGAAAGACTTTGACTTCAGAACTAGTCAAACAAATTCGGCTTTTACCAGATCGAAGCTCAAGCAAGTTGAAACATACATGTATGGTGCCTGAAATAGGACGGCCATTTTTTGTTGTTGTTGTTCCCCTGGAACATTAATGTGATTGGTTCTCGTTGTCTATTAAGTGGCCCTGGTTTCAGTATTCATGCTGTAAAGGGGCTATAGGTATGAGTAAAGCAATTTAAATTTTGTACAGGTAGCACTATACTTATATGAACTGGGGTGGCGCAGACTGTGGTTAATGTTCGATTCCTGGACATGGCACCATATGTGAGTTGAGTTTGTTGGTATCTCGGCCTTGCTGCGAGGGTTTTTCTCCAGGTTCTCCGGTTTTCCTCCCTCCGCAAGAACCGACACACTAAATTCTAATTTGATTTGTGGATTAGCCGGGACCTGGCTTTGATCAGCCCCCATGGTTGTTTCAGGTCTCGTTCATTAGAAATTCAGAGAGAGAGTTTTCAGAATGAATAGTACAGGTACATTGTACAAATGTATATCTGGCTTGATGGGTCAGTTGGAATCTTATCAAATGAATATGTATATTACTTTTCAGATGCTAATCATTCTACATGGTCTATCCCTGGCTCATGACGAGATACTGTGGCTGGTTCGTCACTGTTGTAATCAACCACCAAAGGGAAAGAAAGTCACCCAGGATGATTTCTTTGATCCGTAAGTCTTTTTTGTTCTGCTACAACATTTTTTTAAGATGGCATATTTAAGGTAAAAGTGAAGGGTGGCTTAAGGTGCATATGAGCCCAAATTGTCTTATCATTAAAATCGAATCTCCATCAAGTAAACAGCTGAACTGCAAAATAGTTTTTGAGCCATTGCTTGCTTAATTTAGCCTCCCACTCAAAACCATGCTCTGCTGGCCCTGAAGAGGACACACACATGGGAAAATCACATTGATAATTTATGTTATTTTCAGTAGTTTTCATATATACTGACTATCATAGCACACAGTGGGATGGATGTTCAAAATCAAAGTACATGTAAATGTGCAAAAATTATTAACAAACTGTGCGTAGATCTACAATGTAGTCTAAAAGGAAAATATTTCATATCCTTTTGATCAAGCATTAAGGGAGGGGATTTTAACTGTTGAAGCCAAATAACAACCACCAATCGGACATTGATTCCAGACATGCAGAAAACCGTGCCATCAAGTACTTTTTAAATTTGAAGTGTTTGTCATTTAGTTGTGGCCACAAACTAAGATTGTGTGTGACTTATTTCTTACAGGAAATTGCCTCAATTACTTTTCTCAGTGGAAGAAGTTAGAGGTTTGTATCCACTTGTAAATGTACAATCATGTGATTTTTATTCAGTGTAAATTCAAAATCCAAATTACTAAGGGTCTCACTATGTTCTGTAATTTTTCAGTATTTATAAAATAACCCAAATGGTACACATACTCTGATTGGCTATTAAAATAACCCAAATGATATGTATGCTCTGATTGGCTAAAATAACCCAAATGGTACACATGTTCTGATTGACTAAAATAACCCAAATGGTACACATGTTCTGATTGGCTAAAGTAACCCAAAATGACATGCATGCTCTGATTGCCTAAAATCATGTTAATGTAAGAGGCTAAAGATGGAAACACAGCCTGTTATTTCCTTTAAATTGTGTTGTCCTTATTTTATAAATTTAAAGCAATGAAACTCATTTGACATGACTTTGTTCTATGTTACATTTTTTTACAATCATGTATAAACATTTTGGGACAAAAAAATGTACAAGCTAAATCGGTCAATTCAGTTTGTGCTTGGTTCATTGTGTTTTTACTTGCACCTGTGATTGGTTCATTGTGTTTTTACTTGCTCCTGTGATTGGTTCATTGTGTTTTTACTTGCTCCTGTGATTGGTTCATTGTGTTTTTACTTGCTCCTGTGATTGGTTCATTGTGTGTTTACTTGCTCCTGTGATTGGTTCATTGTGTTTTTACTTGCACCTGTGATTGGTTCATTGTGTTTTTACTTGCTCCTGTGATTGGTTCATTGTGTTTTTACTTGCTCCTGTGATTGGTTCATTGTGTGTTTACTTGCTCCTGTGATTGGCTCATTGTGTTTTTACTTGCACCTGTGATTGGTTCATTGTGTTTTTACTTGCTCCTGTGACTGGTTCATTGTGTTTTTACTTGCTCCTGTGATTGGTTCATTGTGTTTTTACTTGCTCCTGTGATTGGTTCATTGTGTTTTTACTTGCTCCTGTGATTGGTTCATTGTGTTTTTACTTGCTCCTGTGATTGGTTCATTGTGTTTTTACTTGCTCCTGTGATTGGTTCATTGTGTTTTTACTTGCTCCTGTGATTGGTTCATTGTGTTTTTACTTGCTCCTGTGATTGGTTCATTGGGTTTTTACTTGCTCCTGTAATTGGTTCATTGTGTGTTTACTTGCTCCTGTGATTGGTTCATTGTGTTTTTACTTGTCCTGTGATTGGTTCATTGTGTTTTTACTTGCTCCTGTGATTGGTTCATTGTGTTTTTACTTGCTCCTGTGATTGGGTCATTGTGTTTTTACTTGCTCCTGTGATTGGTTCATTGTGTTTTTACTTGCACCTGTGATTGGTTCATTGTGTTTTTACTTGCTCCTGTGATTGGCTCATTGTGTTTTTACTTGCTCCTGTGATTGGTTCATTGTGTTTTTACTTGCTCCTGTGATTGGTTCATTGGGTTTTTACTTGCTCCTGTAATTGGTTCATTGTGTGTTTACTTGCTCCTGTGATTGGTTCATTGTGTTTTTACTTGTCCTGTGATTGGTTCATTGTGTTTTTACTTGCTCCTGTGATTGGTTCATTGTGTTTTTACTTGCTCCTGTGATTGGTTCATTGTGTTTTTACTTGCTCCTGTGATTGGTTCATTGTGTTTTTACTTGCACCTGTGATTGGTTCATTGTGTTTTTACTTGCTCCTGTGATTGGCTCATTGTGTTTTTACTTGCTCCTGTGATTGGTTCATTGTGTTTTTACTTGCTCCTGTGATTGGTTCATTGTGTTTTTACTTGCTCCTGTGATTGGTTCATTGTGTTTTTACTTGCTCCTGTGATTGGTTCATTGTGTTTTTACTTGCTCCTGTGATTGGTTCATTGTGTTTTTACTTGCTCCTGTGATTGGTTCATTGGGTTTTTACTTGCTCCTGTGATTGGTTCATTGTGTTTTTACTTGCTCCTGTGATTTGTTCATTGTGTTTTTACTTGCACCTGTGATTGGTTCATTGTGTTTTTACTTGTCCTGTGATTGGTTCATTGTGTTTTTACTTGCTCCTGTGATTGGCTCAGGTTTTGGTTTTACGACACTCAATCAAAAACTGCTAAACAAACAATTAACACATTTATTTCTACAGTATTTTAACATTACATTAGATTATAAAAAGGTAAATGAAATACAATAAGTACTGTATATGATACCTGAAATAACTATTAGAGATAATGGAGTCAGGTAGCCTAGTAGTAGTAGTAGTAATTTATTTACCCACGTTTCTCAGAGTGACCAGAGGCTCGAAATGTATATTTAGTTTTATAAATATATAAAAAGAAAAAATATAAAAACATTCATTGTATGATTACATTGATATGTACAAAAGGAGATATACATGTACATGTACGAGATAAAGATAACTAATACAAACTAATATATGGTTTGCACTCAATCTCCAGAGATTCAAATGACAAAGGGCATCATTGGTGGCCATGTTGGTGTACAGAACAAAAGAAGCTAACAAAGAATCTGTTGTTAACTGTACACCAACATGCCTGCTATGACGTAATGTGCAAAGGGTCTATAGCCTCTCTAATGTTAATTAATTTACATGTGTAATTCTACATAATTATAAGTTCATTAGAGTAGACAGAAAACGTAGACTAACAGAGAAATAAAAACTCTCTAAAAACTCTGTCCTATGTGGTTATAATTTTTTTTTGTTTCAGGTATGATGATGAAGTACTCTTCTGTCCTTCAAAGATACTTTGTCCAGTACATGTCAGGGTTTGATGTTACTGTGTTGAAAGAAGTTGTGCAGGTAACTGTAAAGGTTACCTATCACTTTTGCGGGTGCCATTCAGAAGGAAAATAATCTAGCGCTTGACGTTTCCTAAGTTTTGACTCTATTAAGACGTTGATTAATGCTTTTGTTATATCTAGAATTGATAACTGTAATGGATTATTGTATGGTCTGCCAGGTCATCTCATACAACGTTTACAATACGTGCTTAATTCTGCTGCAAGGCTAATAATGATGTCACGCAAGTGTGATCATATCACACCTCTGCTTTATGAATTGCACTGGCTCCCAGTGGAGCAGCGCATAACTTTCAAGATTCTACTTTATACATATAAGATAGTTAATGGTGTTGCACCTGCTTACTTAAGTGACTTGCTAGAGCTATATGTTCCGGCACGCGCTCTAAGGTCGGCTGAGAAGCTGCTGCTTCAGCAACCGGCTCACCGTCTGACATCTTATGGTGCTAGGGCGTTTTCTGTTTGCGCGCCAAGATTATGGAACAATCTTCCAGTAGAATATGGAGGGTATAAGAGGACTAGGAGAGACAACTTCATGTTCAATTTCATGTTGAACATGAAATGTACAAATTAGTCTCGTCTTGATCAAGCGTTGGATCAGTCTCCTGTGATTGGCCAGTGGCAGACGTACAATGTATGTCTGAATTCCTTATAAATTTTGTAACATTACGTCACTTTCTAGAATACCGTAACGAGGTCGTTACTTTCGGATTTAGAAGCCTTCAGGGGTCGTTACTTTCGGGAGGTTGTTACTTTTGGGTGGTCGTTACTTTCGGGTGGTCGTTACTTTCGGGGTCCAAAAAACGTTAAACTACAAGCTTGCTACAGGACTTACAGACTCTACGAAAATGTCCGAGACATAGACTGAGGTAATCGGCTAACGCTGTTGCCACCCAATTCAGATCATGTGATGTAAACACACATTACTCTGGAGAATTGACTCTTTGAAAATTAATTTTATTCAGATAGGCATGACTGCATTATAATGAAAAAGGAATAATTCCCCAGAGTAGCATCTGTTTACATCACATGATCTGAATTGGGTGGCAACAGCGTTAGCCAATTACCTCTATTGCATTTGAATCAAGGCAATTACACGGTAATTGCAGAACTTAACAGGCCAACAAATGGTATAAAGAAAAAATACTGGTTTTAATACATATGTTGCAGTTCGTGCACAGGCGTTACATTACAGACTTGTATTGCAATGCCAGTGACATTGATGTAAATAGCAACAGCTGTCGGTGATTCAGTAATAAAATAATTCTTAAAAACACTTTACGGTAAAATGTTGTTACTTTCGGATAGGTCGTTACTTTCGGGGGGTTGCTACTTCCGGAATTTCTTAGCAGCCCCAATTTTTATTGTTACTTTCGGTATGTCGTTACTTTGGTAACTTTACGGTATGGAAAGTAGAATCTGATTGGTCCATAAGATCATAAGGCTTTCAGATTAAGCACTTGGTTGAGCAGACATTACTTTTTTCTTCTAAAGTCATGAGAGTGAAATAATACGTCGGCATAGCAGACTACTTATGGCTACCCATTAGAAATGATGGGCCCAACATTTTTCTATTCCCTGTTTCAGGGACGGCGCAGCCCGGGGGTGGGTTTGCCCAAAATATGTTTTGCCAGTTACGTTTCAGTCATACCGGCTCAATGACAATTTTTAGCCCCCCCCCCCCCTCTTGAAATTTTGCTCCGCCGTTCCTGTGCTTGTATGCCTGTAGAGTGTGTATTTTATGATTATCTTCTGTTTTGCAGAAAATCTCAGTTTGTTCAGAAGATATCTCCTTGATTATGACCTCCTTCATCGATCAGCTATCATCACTGAGTGTAAAACAAGGTACAGTGGCAAATCTGTAAATGCAGGAGCATAGCTAGGGGGACTGGGTCCTAGGGTGCCCGTGATCCCCTTTAAAAAATGTGTGTAGAATGAATGGAGTCAAATGACGACAAAAACATCTACAAAACCTACTACAGAGTGCAGGAAATTATATTGCAGCAAAACAAAAATTTAAAAAATTCCCGGACATACGCAATCAGCTGATTTAATCACAAGGTCCTTGAGGAATGACAGTTTAAATTAAAAGTTGGGATTGTGAAAACAGTACTCAATTGGAAATGCTCCAGATTATCTGACTAATTCATTTATTAAGGTCATCCAAGTTCATTCGTTCCATACTCAAGGGAGTATTTCCAACCTGAGACCACCTAAACCCAGGACCGAGCTCCTTTAGCGTAGTTTCGCATTGGTGGTGCAGTGGTCTGGAATAATGTTTGGGTTGGGTGGAACTTCTCGAAACAAGCAACAGTATTGGCCTACCCAACAATAGAAAACACCCTAACCTTTAGAAATGCAGTACAAAAACAATAGAAGTATAGTATTATGGGTGCAAGTCAGGATACAGGTCTCGAGAGGTTCCGTGCTACTCTAATGTTTAGCTACATGTAGAGGGCACAACCCTAATAATGGCGGCTGTGAAGGAGACTAGATAACCAACGGCTAGTTTTAATATTTTTTACTATTTTATACATAGCTCTCTGGAAAAGCATATAATTTTATGACAAGACTCTGTGTTTAAATAAAGATTGTTTGTATCTGTCATGCCCTCATCCATCCCTAGATGGAGGTAAGCACCTCTGGTGCTAGTGTCTGGACCCCCCTGGAAAAATCCTACTTATGCCCCTGAAATGTAATTAATTACTGAACTGGAATTATCACATGTACAAGTACTGAAGTAGAAGGCAACAAGATGAAAGTACATTCTAGATTGTTCATACTCAGTCACTGCTTCTGAATTGACAAATAATGTACATGTAGGTGGCGACCTAAGATAGTAGACATCAGTTTTGCTGGCTGGCAGTTGGAAAGGAAAGCCATGCTACATGTATGTACATGTACCGTGAAGTTCACCAGTTCTGGCTGTGAAACGTCAACGCATTTCTAGCGTATTCTTAATGTACAGTACTCCGAATTTAGTTATCATGTATGTGTAGTATTTTGCTGTAAATGTAGGCACTGTAGATTGTAGATTGTCATTAATTTTGATAGCGTGCATTCTCTAACACGACTTCAAATTCTTCAGTTGAGGCAGGAGATTCTTTTGATTTCCAAGGACTGCGACTTGATTGGTTACGGTTACAGGTTAGTGTATTTGAATAGAGTAGTTAAGGGTTAGAGGTTTTATTGACAAATACAGGCACACGCTGACTGTACGATGAACGAAAGATAATGATCAATACTGTATGAGACCATTTAAGGCCGAAAGTGGTGTGAAGAAATTTTGGATAGTTCGAAAAATTAAGGAATAGTCACACAGTTGCCTGTATTGGATTGAGCAACTATATAATTAAATCATGAAATAAACAGAGATCAGATCAGCTATATATGGGTAATAACGTTTCTTTTTGAATTCCAGTGTAGCAAGTTTAAATATTTAAATTCTAATTGCCCTTGTACCACTTTGCCACTTTGTGATAGACAGACAGACACATTTTTATTGGTGTTTTGTATGTGCAAGTACTTCGACATGGGTCCAATAAATTTCAGTTAAATTAGGTTATGTACTTCTCTGTTAGTGGGAACAGGCATCAGTGCGTTAGAGCTTCAGCTCTGATGTTGAAGCAGTTATAAATGAATTTTGCTGAAAGACTAGAAATTCTACTATCAGGGTTCATGATTGTGCATAATAGGCTATTTTCAGATCGGATTTGAGTCCATCGTACAGTTAGCCAGTGCCTGTATTTGTCAGTAAAACACAAACCTAAAGTTTCTAAGCTTTTAATATTCCAACTAAGCGCTGTGGTCACCAATAAACCATTGTCATTAGCCAATCACCTGCTTGGATTTCGTACTGTGCACGAAGTTGGACTGGTAATAGCTGATATGGAATAGGCACGCAGGAGCACATGTCAGTTAAACAGGCATTCCAAACCGGTTTTCAGCAACACACAGAGAAGGAGATGGCAAGAAAATAGTTTGGAATCGTCGTGGTTGTGTTATTGACTAGAAATGTATTTTTTAAGGTGCTTTCGCAAAGTTGTGGAGAAACTGTTCCATGCCATAGCAAACTGACGTCACGTCACGTTATTCATAAATGAATATTTAACAAATTTACGATAGTTTAATGCCATCATCGTAAGGTCGAAATTGTTGTGGATTTCACGAGGTGCTAGCCAAGTGACTCCACAACTAATTTTGATCAAGAAATGACGCAAAACATGGTAAATAAGAGGACATACCACGGGAAACTATCGTAAAAACATTTTTTAGGGTGACAAACTAAAAATAGTGAAGCGAGCAGGATAGCCAATCAAGACAGCTTTAGTGCACATCTGTCAATGTACATGTATGCCATGTAAAGCAGTCGCTGGGTCTGGCCCCACCTCCAAGAAACTTCAAAGTCTTAAATAAAGCGAAAATTTCATCCAGCTCATTTGGTTTCACTATAATTAAGTCCCAATGAATCGAACTTCTAAACATTTAATAATAATAATAGGCCATATTTATATGGCGCCAAATACCACAGTCTCATGGCGCTTTACATTTTACTGACATATCCCGTCAGTGAATTTTTCAAACTGCTAATCACATTTCTAAAGCCAAAAATCTTTAATTTGGCACAATTTGTTGATTTTCACGACCGTATCTAAAACGTGATTAAGTTCGTGGGACACAATTCAAACATCTATAACTCGAAAGCAAAACATTCTACCGACCTTAAATTTTATGTGATGACTCGTATCACGGATCTCTACAAAACATAAAAGAAACAGCTTTATAGGATATACAGTTCGATTTTACTTTTTGATAAGCTCCTCATGACGTCACGTGCAAACAAATAATTGGCCACTCGCGACTTGTTCGCTCGCCTGTAGCCTGGGAAAACAGTGGTTGACTTGTGACAAGTCCAGTACGATACATGCAAGTGATGCACAAAGTACCTGTGCTCTCATTGTTCATAAATTCAGCCAATCAGAAAACAGGAACATGTTTTTTTTAGGCCTATACAAGTGTGCGTGGTTCGTCACCAGAACTGAAGGAGAACCGTGACCTGGCTATCCTGATGAACAATGTAGAGTTCCACACCAAGTTAGTCGATCAGCAGGAAGAGATACTCGCTCATGTCTCTGACTTATCAATATTTTGGTAAGGAAATGAAAGCTTTGTTTGTACTCTGTATTTGATGAATTTTCCGACCCTGCATGAGCGTACAATTATATAAGGTGTATTCCATTTGGTGTCTTTTCAGCTTTTATCCTGGTTTCTTTGAAGAATCTTTTGTCAGATGTCTTGAGGATATCACACAGTCTAGGTAGTTAAAGTGCCTATATAAGCACATTTTTAAAATCATTAAAATCGATTCTCCATCCGATAAGTAGTTGAACTGTAAAATATTTCTAGATTTGATTGTTGCATCTGAGTTATAGAGGTTTCTATTTCCAAGATGCTAATTATGTGATGTCACAGGAGGCCAACAAAAGCTCATTTTTTCTTCTTGTGAATGAAACTATTTCTGATTTATACAAAATATTTGGTAAAATCAATGATATTATAACAGTCAAATATAAAATGTTTGTTTAGAAAATTAATAGTTTATCCCTGCCAGCACGTTTTGTATAATAAAGGAGGACTACTATGACATCACATAATTAGCATTTGATATTGGAAACAGAAACCTCTATAACTCATAGACGCAACATCCAAATCAAGAAATAGTTTACAGTTCAACTATTTATTTGATGGGGAATCTATTTTAATGATAAAAAAATGGGCTAAAAGGCACTTAAATGGCTCTGTATGTTGTACTTTGATGCACACCATTTTTGGTGTAAAACAGATGCACAGAGACGTCAGAACATAACAAGAACAAGTCACACCACTCGACTGCGTCTCGTGGCACACTTCTTTGTTCTCGTCATGTTGTGACGTCATTTGTGCATCTATAAGAGGACAGACCCATGGCATCATGATATCTACATTTTGTACATGTTAGTATTAAACAGGAGAGCACACTCTGATGGAACCATTGTGATTTATACGCCAAACAGAAATCTATTGGCTACTGAAACAAATGAGAGCGAATTTTGGTTGGCATATAATAACAAGGGTAATGTTTACCAACAAAGCAAACTCCTACATTTGTATAGCAATGCCTTGTTAAGATACATATGTATTTTAACAAGTCTTGTTTGTCTTCTTCAGATATTCCATCTCTTTTCCTCTCATCTGTAGTCATTTTATGACATGCACCAATGACTTCTGTCCTGAAGAGGTAAGCGCTGATACGACACAGTAGTTATAGTCAATTCGTTAAGTAGTATGCCCCCCCAAAGATAGAGTGTACAAAACAACAAACAATTATGGTAATGCATGGCTTGACATTAATGGCAACTGGTTGTCCCCATTTTTTGCCTCCTTATCCAATTAAATTACAGAACAGATAATGCAAGATGACAGTACGGTCACCGTCTAACGGCATACGAAACATACACACGAAATCCGCTCTTTTTCATGATCTTTTAAAGTGCCTCTAACGTTATTATTTAAAATCACATATCGATTCTACATCAAGTGAATAGTTGAATGGTAGAATAATTATGTCTTGATTTACAGACTGAGGCTTTATATATCTCAGTGCAAAATGCTGATGATATGACGTCTACTTAGGATTCGTTAATTATACAAAAATAAGCTGGTTGAGATAGGAGATAAATGACGTTCATATCCAAGTCACAGGATTCTGTGTACTATTTTAGTATTTAATAAACGAGCACCAGTGTTTTATCAGATTTACAAACACGAGGGTGTAGCTAGTCGCCTTCGCCGCCGTTCTTAGGGTTGTCACACAAACGCTAGCCCCGCTAACGTCTGCTTACACCAGCCAGACATTCCATTCCAACCGCATGGCCAATTAGAATTCAGTTTTCAGAATCCATAAACCACTCGCGCCAGAACTTTCTGGCGGGAAGTCTAGGAAATCACATATAGAGGCAAAATTTGTAAAATTTGATATAAAATCGGTTCAAATAGCTTCACACATATTTGTTTCTGTTCTTAGTTTTTCTCAAGGAAGCAGATAAGAGTTTAGAAGGAATCGTTTGTTTTGAAGCCGTACTGATGAGCTTGAAAGTGCCGACATAAGCGAACCGTTGCTAATTAACTCATCATGTTACGTTATAACGGTCTTGATTGGCTTACACAAACAATCGGGAATGGAATGTCTGGCTGGTGAAAGCAGCTGTTAGTGGGAATAGCGTTTGTGTGACGACCCTAAGAACGGCTGCGAAGGAAACTAGTGTGTAGCGCAAGTGTTTTTAGATCTGATAAAACATGTGCTACGAGTTTATTGAACGCCTTTTAAAAGCGTTGATGTATAAAATTATGTTATTCAGTTATTTAGGCGATACGACCTATGTCGGCCGATAAAATCGAAAGCAAAAGTGTATGAAAATGAGGACCGCATCTATGTACTGTTTAATAAACGAGCAGCAGTGTTTTATCAGTTTTAAAACTCGAGGACGCAGCCCGAGAGTTTTAGACCTGATAAAACATGTGCTGCAAGTTTATTAAATGGCTCCAAAAACTAGTTATAATGTTGCTTTGTAAACCATTGAACCTTTGTATTCACAATGCCATGCAAAATATTCGAGTAATCACCGCCTGCGATTACGAACATCTCAAGGGAATGACATGAAGAAATTACCATACTATGTTGTTTGAAGCGGCGTTTCACAGTGGCAAAGAACAAGCTAGGGCAAGAATAACCTGCACTTGAAGGATTTGGTGTCGTGGTTGACATTGATAAAGTTCAAGACATGGAAAGCGATGTGACTGACATGACGGCAGACTCTAAATGTTTGACTCTGGCACAAAATATGAAGAGGATGTTTGCAAGTTTAATGCACATTTTTATTATTTTACGGCTTTGAGTTTGGTTTAATAATTGGAACTAAACAGTGGCTTGGTAAACAAGTAATGGTAGTTGGATAACTTCATTTTAAAAATATTATTTAGTAAATTTAGTGCAAAATGTATTATCTAGTTACCTTATGTTCCGTGTACTTTTTGCTATCTTTGGGTCTTTATCAGTGAATTCTTAATTAGGATGAAACTTTATATAAAATTTCATGTTCATTAGTATTCTTTATATAAAACGTTCATCCTAATTAGCAATTCAATGAGAAAGCTGAAACATCAATAGAAATTCCAATTGTTGGAAGGTGCTTATCCATTGTCTCAATCATTAACCCTGTTTCCCCCTGGGACAGAATTCAAATCCCTTTTTAGATTTTTAGACTGACGAGATTTTATCGGGTATAAAGGAGCATGCACGTGACTGATTTGCTTCATCTGATTGGACAAAATGCTCATTAATTATTAATTAGTTTTTGAAATAACATTTAAAACCACTCATTAAACATTCATTTCTTTTGTTTTTCTTCATGAATTATTTTGAATTATAGTTTTATCAGTGATTTTACCAAATATTTTGTCTAAATCAGAGAATAGTTTCATTCAAAAGGAGAAAGAAATGCCGACAGTAAATTCCTGGGTAGACATCACAGTCAGTAGTGCAATGTTCAATGTTCAATCACTCTGATTATTAGTCATTGAACATTGAACATTGCACTTCACCATGCACTATAATACTTTAACTTATTATCACTTATTGCACCGTAACCTCAGTACTTGCATGACCGCTGACAATTTCATTGCCAGATTAGCTCCACCGCTACCAGGCAATTATCATGAAATTATTTAAAGATTAAAGTAGCATATTGGATATATAAACCTCTATAACTCATTACGCAACACTCAAATCAAGAAACATGCCATTCCACTATTCACTTGATGTACATCTAAAATCAATATTAAATTTTATGATTTAAACAAATTAGCGCTAGAGGCACTTTAAATGGTGCAAATTGGAAAAGGATAGACAAGCAGAATGTGAGTGCACAAACACCTTTTCAATGCCTCATAATTGGAAATATATATGATTTTTCTATCGTAGCGTCATCCCATTGGTGATAGAAGCTTGTCTGCTATCAACTTGTTCCTGGACTCGATGGCAAAAGAAGCAAGGAACATTATGAGTCAGGTTTGCTCCGACCACATCCAGCTTCATCAGCAGGTACGTACAGCTGGTAGGGTTCTACCTAGTGGGGAAGAGGGGAACCCCCCCCCCCCTAAAGAAACAGTTTTCTTAATTGCAGTGTAAATATACAATGTAACTGTGTTAACATTTCATTGTTGCTTCCCAAAATGCATGAGATTGTATCTCAGAGCATACCCTAACCCAATACCCTAGAAATTTCGCTACCTTTGCACACTCCAGACTGTGTTTGAGGCGACGTACATGTGTAGTGTATAGTGTGTGAATTGTTCTGGTTGTTTTGTTGTAGTTGTGGCACACGCGCGCTGTAAGGATAATGTCAGAGATGGCAAGCGAGCGAAAGAAGGATAAGAACAAGAAGAACCTGCAGGTGGAGTTTGTGCCGCCAGGCACTGAGAGCTTTAGGAAGAGCAGAGAGACTCTAACGCCGTGAGTACTGTCGAAACAACAGTGTTTATAGCATCACTTTGAAAAGCTTGAAATCGCATTCAAAGTAATAGACACTTAAATGTAATGTTTTCTTGGATTCTTTCTGTAGTTTGGATAGCAAACTTCTCGCTCTGACGGAGCTTTGTGAAGCCATCACATACACAGAGGGTATCCCTGTCTGGGAACACATCTTTGCCCCTAAGGAATATCTCAGCAGCCAACTGGAGGAGTTCTTCGCTAAGTAAGTTCTAAGTGACTTGATTTCTCGAGCATATCAAAATAGAAATACTCAACCCAACTCTCATTTTGTTCAGGGATGTATTCATACCAGTCATAAGTATACTGAACCTGATTTAGCAGGTTAATCAAGGCGTGTGAACTGATAGCAAATAATATTACATGTACGTAGAATAGTTCATTCTTGGACGCAATTTTGCGGTATTTACTTGGTATCTTTATTGTTGTAACGCCTGGTTGTTGTTGTAGGTCTGTGGTTAGCATGACTCAGTATGATGTTGATAACCTGAAGATAGCCAGACCTTCGGAGGCCCTCAGTAATATAAAGGTTTGATGAAACTGTTCGGATTAATCACGGTTTTTATCCACCTATCCCTCCTTTGGGTATACATTAATTTAGGATGAAACAGGGGGGCAGTGGGTTGGGTGGGGGGCATATTTGATACATGTCTGTCTGTTGCAGCTCTGCCATGCAGTGGCAGTGAGTACAACTGCACGCTCGAGAGTTTCTTTCCATGTACATGTAGATCTATTTTTATGTTATAAAACAGATAGAAGCTGGTTTTCAGGATTAGTCCTATGACAAAATAATGCACTTTCGACGTCTTGAAAAGCTTCTAAATGCACTCGCATTCCGCTTGTGCATCCACAGTTTTTCAAGAGCGTGCATTAGTTTGTTATAGAACAAGGAGAACCATCTTTCAAAAAATGGTGATAGCATAAATTATTTGCATAACTTAACAGCATTCCCTAAAAAAAGAAAAAACATCTCTCCATGGAGAATGTGGATATCAGTGATGTTAACTGGTTTCAGAATAAAATCTTGAATAATGACAAGGTAAACGTGTATGGTAAAATCTGAAAACGAGGCCAATCAATCCTGACCTCCCAATTTCACACAAAACAAAACCTCAAAACTTCATAGCAGTTTATTCCCGGACAATTAAACTTTACAGATAAACATAATCAACGCTTGCGTATGAGCACATTAATTTTCTTTTTCGGAGTTAATAATAGAAGTTATTGATAATTTGAATTAAAATTTCGAGTAGGTCAATTGTTTTAGATATTTAATAAATAAATTCAATTTTGCCGTGCGTCTGTCCTCTTATAGATGCACAGATGACGTCACAACGTCAAGAGAACAAAGAGTGCATCATGAGACGCAGTCGAGTTAGACTGCTAGCACATCCCTTCTATTCCGCATTTTATTTTAGAATGCCTAAACATGGTTCAAGATGGCTAGACATGGCAAGACATGCCATACATTTGTACATGGTTCAACATGGCTTTGTTTAGAGCTATAAGTAGGGACTGCCAACTCTTTTGTAAGTTTTGTACTGACCGTGCTGTCAAAAGGATTATATTTTCTTGACAGCTCCGCTCCCTAATACTCCCTAGGGACGCGTGGACTCATTCTATTTTAGTTTTCGTGGAGAAATTTTATTATTGGAGCAGCAGTGCAGTAGCATGAAAGAAATCGCTAAAAACTAGTTCAGAATAAAAGGAGACAATGCTGTCTCTGTATTCTTTGGTTTACATGATTATTACAGACTTTGAAATCACCGTTTAAGATAACAACTGGAACGTTTCGTTCAAATTTATCTCTCGACACGGACAGAGAACACGTTTAATTTGCCTATTAAAGAAACCGTGAAGAAAGGAAAGAAACGGAAACTTCGCGATATTATTCAACATCTAGAATCAAAGCGAAGTTGCAAAGTCGATCACTCTCCTTTGCATCACCGGAATGTGTCGCTAATTTAAACAACAATGGTATTTGCAACATCAAGCATCGGACAAACTAGATCGAGAATCTGAATTGATTGTTGTCGATGAACTCGGCGAAATTTTGCGCAAAGAGCGTTCATGTTACTGACAGTTGACGCAAAGTTTAAAACAGGAATGGAGTGCTTAAGAACTAGCAGGCTACTGCAAATTTAATGTTTACGTGTAAGTCAGGCAATCTAAAAGCTCATTTGAGGGCAGCAATCTCTATCATTATTACGCCACAGCTTTACACTCGACTGTGATTACTGAGTTCTGCCGAATGTCACGAGTCATTTTGACAAGCCGCTGACAGATCTGTAAAAACTGACCAACTGTTGCTGGGCTGACGGGGAATTCAAAACTTACAAAAGAGTCGGCAGTCCCTTACATCGTTAGCCATCTTGAAACATGTTTAGCCAATCCAAAATAATTTGCAGAATAGAAGGGACTTGCTTCCATTGTACAGTAGAGTAGCTTAACTTGTGTTCTCTTCACGCCATGACATCTGTTGTTCTACAAGAAGACATGCAGACCCATGGCACAATGACATCCATTTGTTTTGTTGTTTTAATAATTAGCGAACTTTCCCAGCAAAATAGAGCGCGCACGTGACCTTTTGTCTGTCGACCAATCAGAGCGCGCTTTCCGCCCTGTTTATTGTATAAATTCTATAACGACTAGTATTAACTGTAATATCTAAATTATTGCAGGCCATGATGTCTTCCCTGAGAAATTTAGAAAACTACGGTAAGTACCAGTGACATTGCACCGACATCGTACCGGATCGTATGTCATAACAAAGGCGGAGTGTCACGTTATTTGTTCCAAACATGAGACCAGCCTCTAGTCAAAGTCCAAACCTGTCAATTAAAACAAATTCAGACTAATCAGAACACAGTATAAGGAGATGAAAACACAAACTTGAGTTCTTCGCAGAGATTTAAGAAATTCAGCGAAAGGAACAAAATGTGTCCTTTGGTATGTCAGGAATACTAACGCGGAACTCAGCCTCTGTTGACATGTTTGTATTAAATGTTCACAGCTTGTGAGAGATAGCAACAGTAACTAAGTGGGGAGGAGATATATATGGAACTACGAGAAGAGGCCTATTAACTAATTGTGTTTTTAAATTCCAGCCGGTATTGATACAGCCCGTGTGTTTAATCACGTGTTATTACAGCAGACCCAACCACAGGACAGCCAAGGGGCCAACACCATCACTCAGATGTACACCACATGGTAATCATCAGCTGGCCTGCACTTGCTGCCGCATTTCCACTTAAGCCTTGGCCGTTGGTCCAAACCTTTACGTTATATATCTAAAACGAGCTCGAGTGTTTGACCGTGTATCAAAATACAGAGAAAGCAAATGAATCTCGAGGGGCGCAGCCTCGAAAGATTTATTGCTTTCGCGATGTTTCGTACCATGGTCATACACGCAAAACGAGTTTTTTTTATATGACTTCTCAAATAACCTGTATTCATATAAAAAATTATCATTAGGAAGTATTGTTTGCCTGGTATTATTCTGCATACAATTACTGATCACAAGGTTTGTTATTGTTACTTTCTGTTGGGTATTTCAACAAACGTGTACGTTGTATAAATTGAAAGCTCTGATCAAAATATATCTCATAAAAACGAAGTGCTACACTCTAGTGTACACGAAGTTCTATCGTTTTTGTATATAACTTCTCGAACTCATGAATAATTAATGAGATCAACAACCAATCGGGTCATCCTATTTTGGTCAGGCGGATTAATATTACACGATTGTACAGTGAAAATCTCGATTTCTTTTAAAATATATTGATATAATTCACTTGTTTGTTTTATATTTGTGGACGAGTAACCGTTCGCCTCGTTTTCATAGGCACTCTACATGAAATATTCAAAATTCAAAATTCAAAATTGGTCAGGCGGATGAATGTTACACGATTGTACAGTGAAAATCTCGATTTCTTTTAAAATATATTGATATAATTCACTTGTTTGTTTTATATTTGTGGACGAGTAACCGTTCGCCTCGTTTTCATAGGCACTCTACATGAAATATTCAAAATTCAAAATTCAAAATTGGTCAGGCGGATGAATATTACACGATTGTACAGTGAAAATCTCGATTTCTTTTAAAATATATTGATATAATTCACTTGTTTGTTTTATATTTGTGGACGAGTAACCGTTCGCCTCGTTTTCATAGGCACTCTACATGAAATATTCAAAATGACGGAGGGAACTGTGGTTATCCACGATTGCGTTTACTTTTCCTTGTGATTGGTTCAAGTAAAACCAATCGCGAATTACTTCTGTTCGTGATTGGTTCATTGGGTTTTTACTAGCTCCTGTGATTGGCTCAGGTTTTTGATTTACGACACTCCATCAAAAGACGCTCTAACTCTAATAAAGATTATTTGTATCTGCTAACCAGGTACCTGGACGTGTTTCTTCGTCGTGTCATGACCGATGGTATCGTATACTCACCTCGCCGGAAATCATTCGTTAACAAACCAGGCCTGGCCTTCAGGGCTGAAGAGTACACTGATGTTAATGGTTTGTACCTTCAAGTTTATTAACAAGTATCTATAAATATATATTACTTAACACACCCGCAGATAGCTTAGCTAATCGAGGCGGGTAGTGCTATAATATTTCTTATTTACATGGAAGATATTTTATGATAACTACCGGTATACAAATTTTACAATAATAAACAAATTTACAATAACTATGAATAAATAAGTAAAAATATATAAATAGGAAGAGTTGTTGTTGTTTTGTTTTTGTTTTCATAATGATCATGCCGTTAAGGACGTTTTAGAAACGTTTTCAATTAATACCATGACATCAACATAGGTCTCCTCCTGTTTCAAAACTTGTACAAGAATTATATGGATATTTGCCTTAAATAATGTTTTAGACTGTTTTCGCCGTAAGTGATCAGGAATCCTATTCCATATTTTTACACCAATGCGAGAGAAGGATTCACTTTGATGTTTAGTTCTTGAATATTTCAAATACCTTATAGTATTCAGCTATTGCAGAAAATGTTGCCGGTCAGTATGACTCCAGCCTCCTCGACCAGACCGAAAGGAAGTACTGTGTAACTACTGGATCCGGGGCCACTTAGACAACGAGAACCAATCACATTGCACTTAGACAACGAGAACCAATCACATTGCACTTAGACAATGAGAGCCCAATCACATTGCAGAATGAAAACAAAGCATTCCAACTTACAGTTATTTGAGCCAATCAGTTCTCGTTGTCTAAGTGGCCCTGGTTATAGTAGTCGCACAGTAAATTCCGAATTCGTCAAGTGAAGCCCAGTCATTCTGTTCTTACTTGCTTGATTGAAAAAGCACAAATGTCTATATTTTTATCATTTGCCGCTATATTAGTAACTCCCTTGGGCAGGTTTACAGGAAAAATATGCATGAAAATCCGTATTCCAGAATATTTCTATCATAATTTCTATAGTTTACTATGGAAATAACCAAAATAATATGAAATTTAAATTTTCAACTGTTCTAGTATACGTACTCGGAATGATACTTCAAAACGATCTGAAGATAACTGAATAGGATTCTATTACGAAAAGCTTGTCACCTAAATGTGAACTATTTTCTTTGATGCTAGAACTCCACGCATTAGCTCAACTTCTCGGTGCGTACGGTATGAGATATATGGGTGAAAAGATGATGCAACAGATTGCTAGTCAAATCGGCGAGCTTAAGGTAACAGATGTCAATGGGATTTTGAGGCGTTGACACTCTACGTAACGTGTTATTTGTGCCGCCTTTCGATAGGTCTGCCACTTGCGCATGCGTGAAATTAACCAGGGAAATCTCGCTTTTTGGTTGAATTTTCACATCGAAATTTGACTTCAAAGCATTGTTACACAAAAGTACAAGCGTAGATTTTTAAGTGCTTATCATGAACTAGCCTGCTATGCAGACGTATTTTTTCACTCTCATAAATTCGAAGAAAAAAGTAACGTCTGCTTACCCGAGCGCTTACCGTAATTAGTTTCCAATATGCAAGCACGTCGGCACGTTTGTTTTATTTTTCTGCTCAATCAAAGCCATTGTTAGAATTTTAGTGAATTGGCGCGCCAGTGAACACTATGAACCCTATGATTGGTCAATGGCAAATGTATTGTCTGAATCCTTTTAAATGCAACATACGTCACTTTTCAGGATATGGAAGGTAAAATCTGATTGGTCCGTAACACAATGAGGTGTGCATATTGAAAACTAATTAAGCACTCGGGTAAGCAGACGTTACTTTTTTCTTCGAATTTATGAGAGTGAAAAAAACGTCTGCATTGCAGGCTAATCATGAACCAGTCCCAATTTAATTGGCTTGATGACTAAACTAATTAAACTAATTAAACTAATTAAACTCTTAACTCTTGCGATTTTCCCTTTAACCCCCGTCCTTTTTTGAGATGTGTGAAGTTTTTTAAACTGAAACCATTTAGGAGCATTTGGCTGCTCCTGCGATTTCTACCGCTGACTGGACGTGCGCAGTATTTTGCAGACCTGTCATTGTCTTTCAGAAACTTGTCATCCAGAACAAGGATGTTCTAGTGACATTTAGGTGACCTGTCATGCCATTCTAGACTGTGTCCCAAACCACTGATTAGACCATAGTGCCATGCATATCAATTGTCTTTCAGAAACTTGTCATCCAGAACAAGGATGTTTCTAGTTACGCTCAGGACCAGTTTTGACAAACCAGAGCAGTGCATTGAGCAAATACGACGACTGAAAAGTAAGCTGAATACTATATATTTATAATATATGAACTAATCTAAACCACTCGTACACTGGTATCTCACTCATGCACGTTACGATTGAAAAATGCGCTGCTGAGATCCCGGATGTATGACGTGAAATTCCCGCCCTTTTATTTGCTCAATTGACCCATTGCATAACTGGTGTCCAATTTAAATAGGTATTGTCCTGGACACTTTAGCCTCGTGTTCACGTTGCCTCAAAAGCGTTTTCACATGAATGTGAGACAAAAGATTCCCAAACAATGGTTATTAGAATTGAACACCATTTATGCAACGGGTCTATGAATACTAACATGTGAGATGTTTCTACTTTACTGTTCTTGTAATACTTTCTTCCTTTTCTATAGCGTTTCGTTTTATTTCCTACTCATATTCATAAACCTTTCTCCAGTCTTGATAATTAACTACCATTCTTACTATTACATCATGTTATGAGGGTTCGCATTATTAACATACAATACTCACTTTACTTATTAGACTTTGATGATATCATGTTACGTGTGATTATCGTCGGCGTCATTCTCAGCTTCGCTTCATCTTACTCAAGTCGCACTGGACACTGTGAGTAGACCTTTTCAGTAGATCGTTTGATTTCACATCGCGGCAAAACGTCACGCGCATGCGCTTTTGATGAGCACAGCATTCATCCAGCCAGTTTCCGCCCAAACTGAATGAAAACAAAGGCAATCACCCCTGTTTCTAAATTTAGGTACGTATGTGAACCCTTCGCCAAAAACAACAAAACTACTTTAAAGCTAAGCCTAAGACTGTAACAGTTTGAAGTTTTCTTAATTTGCAATTCACTGTTTACTAAGTTATAAAAAATATTTACTAAACAAGTTAAAGCCTTCTGTAATTGTATTTGATAGCAGAGCCTTCATTCTTTCAGCCAGCGGAGCATACCGTTTTGCCACGATGTGGGTTTGATTACTTTTTTAAGACTTATGCAGAGCTTTACCAGAGCCCTTACTACAAGGGAGGCTAATGAATGTTCATGGTTATAAATTATTTGTCATTATAATCCATCAACCTTTCTCTTGCGTGTGATTGGTTGAATGCATCATGTGACCAGAATATTTGTCTCTCTGCGAGCGGAAGATATCAGCAAATACAGCCCCTGTGAGCATATAAGCGTGCATCAAAGAAAATATTTGAAGTATGATAACAATACCTACATTATTTCTGGTGTCGAAATATGCCCTGATATTTGTCATTGGACATTATCTGATCCTCGAAGCTCACAGTTTCCCTTGAGCTTTGCTCTCTGGAACTGTTCTCTTCACGGTTCTCTTCTTCCCCCCCCCCCCCCCCCCCCCCGCCTCCCCTCCCTTCCCCTCCCCTCCCAGTTTTTGTGAGGAAGTTGTCTTTCATCGATGTTGTTCTGTTTCAATCTCATTTACACTTAGAGTAGCTTCTTTAAGCCCCAACGGTAATCAACATCTAACTTCCCTTTACGCTATCAGATCAAAGTGAAGCAGGCAGATCATGTGAATATTGGAGTTGATCACCCAGGGAATATTGTTTGTTTTGATGTGACACCAAGTTCTCCGAACTGACACTACAAGAAATGTATGAAGATCAGTAGGGAGAATTTTTATGTTACTAACAGATGTCCCGAGAAATTGCTGCTATGCCAAAAAAGTAAAAAGAATGATACGAAGAACGTAGCAATTAGAATGGATTTCATGTGAGGATGAAAGAAGTACAGCAGTACTGTAGTAACAATGAATGTACAGAAATCTTACTGCAGTGTAATTCGGTGTTGTGATTGGAGCAGATTAAGACAAAGAGGATAGGAAAGCCACTTCAGTGCCATACATTAACCGTACAATTCATCAATCTGCTCTAATTGTGATGTTTGTTGTTGTCATGTAGACGCTCCAGACTCGTGTGCCATATCTGATGAACTGCGTCGGAGACTTCAAAGAGCACTTCCCACATGGAAACAATGACAGACAGGTAATCATACCCAACAACAAGCTGTTGTGGTTCATTTTGTAGAGTTTTACTTGCAGTTCAATATATGATCTTGTAGTCATCGGTTTGGGGATCACTCACTCACTCACGCTCAATCACTTGCTCACTCCTTAACTGGTGCATAAGCTTTCCTTGTGCAAATTAGCCACCTTAGAAACGAGTTTGCACAGGAGAACGCAGTAGAATACAGGAGAACACAGTGAGAACACGGTAGAATGAAGGAGAGTATGTATATTCGGTACACAAAATATATCATATATGAGAAGAATACAGTAGAATTTAGATATATATTCGGTACACAATTAGCCTGTTCACAGGCCCTGGATACTAAAAAAATATGTCAAAACAAAAGAGAAGACGAGAACTGGGGTAGACAACGTGAAGGGAGGGGGAATGGGGAGAGAAAGGTAAAGAGGGCCTGTGGACATTCTATTCAGAAGCTTGTTCCTGTATACCAGCTCCTGGTATTACCCTCTGATTGGTCAATTGTGACAGTTCGCGTCAACACCTATCTGTCATGTCTAAAATCAGATGAGCCCAGCCTTCTTAGGTTTTGTTGAGGGATTTCCCCAAACGTAAAATCACTTCGACGGGAGCAGGAAGAGTGTCTTGAAAACCTGGCGAGTGGCAAAGATGTGTTTGTGTAACAGAGACAAGAAGAATACGAAAAGAACTGTTAGATATTTTGAACTGTTGCTGCACGAGCTGTCTGTCGTATTAATTTCGTGATCGTAGTTTGTTGTATCTTTAGTCAGTTGAATTTTGGGAGTAAACAACTCAGTTCGGTCTCAGTCTTGTGGAAATTTAGTTTAATTTAACCGACCACTGCTACATTGGCAACGTTACCTACTGGCTTTGGGCGGAAGAGCTTAATTTTTCAGTTATTCCCTCGCTTGATGAAAGTTTTGCATGCAATTGGGTATCAGCCGCCGAAATAGTGGGATCGTCAAAAAGATGGACAACAGATCTGAAAGAGGAGAAGGTAAGGCAGCAAACTGTTGAAATAGCGATTGATGAAGTCCACTAAGTTACAGGATGGTAAGTCCATTTTTAAAATCATGTATAAAGCTTTTACTGGCGAAACCGGTTGCCCAAATGGCAAATGTGTGAAATTTCAACCGAACTCGTATCGAAAAATTATATCAATCTACTCTACCTGGAACGGAATTCACAGTAAACTTGATTTTATTTCTTTTGAAAATTAACGTTTATAGCTCTAGCTTTCTTTAGCTGTGTAGGCTTTAAACTGTGCGTCTTTTTTCCCAGTATCAAGAGCCTGTGAACAGGAAATTATAGTTTTATAGCTATAGGTCCGCTTTGACATGCCGCGGTATGTTTACATCCCATCCCGCGCTGTAAACTGGAATTTGATAGACAGCTTGAAACCGCAATTCAGTAACAGCTTGACAAGTGGGCGGAAGAGGTTTCGGAATAGAATGTCCACAGGCTCTCTTTCCCTCCCCCTCTCCCCAGTCCCCCTCTTCTTTCAGTCCGCCATTTTGTTTTTGCACGTTTTATTTTCATCATTTTCCCCAGTATCTAGAGCCTGTGAACAGGCTAGTTACATGTAACTGTATAACTAACCATTGTTTTCGACAGGTTGTGGAAGAGATGGCCACCTCGGCAGGTCAGGAGTGTGATGTGGACCCCCTACTATGCGCTGCTCTGAGATCCTTGAAAGGTTGCCATCCCTGTTCATTTTGACAATAAATTTCATTAACCGTTCTTTAGTGTTAAGTGTGTTATTGGTAACAATGGTTACTGTAGTATCAGTACATAAAGGGCCTTATAATACTCAGTCCAATGATATTGACTTCTAATGTTTTCCCACAGAAAAGAAAACGGAAGATGATATCCTTCTATGGTCACTTCTCTTGGTGAGTTTGTTACATAACGGGATACTTGTGAAAAAGAAAGAAAAAGACAGATACTAGAAGTAAACCGTGAAGTAATGCCTCCCAGCAGCTTTCCTGGGTATTTTTTGGTCCAATTGGATTCAAGGTTTTGGATTACCTGTATTGCCCGGTCAAGCTAAAGAGGCTGGGAACTAAAATATTACACTTACTCTTCGATAGTATGGAAATGCCTTGGAAATATTACAGGAAAAGGTTGAATTTAAATGTCCATACTGTAGTTTTGTCTAATTCCATATATGGTATCCATCGTACAGAACAAGATGGCGGCATGTACCCACAATCCTTTGTGCGTGAAAAACTTTAAATCCGTCATAAAATTGCGACAGGGAGGAACAAGCCAGTACAAGTGATGTTGGCATACACTGTCACCGAAGAGAATAGAGGATGTGTACGTGTTATTTTGACTGTGTCAGGTGGTCAGATGCTCAGCCGCCATTTTTCCCCGTATGTTGGATTTGACAAAACTACAGAAAATATCATAGAAATATCCTGGAAATTTTCTAGAAATACGGATTTCCGTACTGTGGAAGAGGTCAAGTTCTTGTGTTGTAGGAAACCTAAAACTTCGAATCCAACTTGCAATTGCACGGGGAACAAAGCAACATGAAGGACAACTTTCTTTTTGCCGTGGCTTATTATTGAAAAAATGCAAAATACAGGAAATACAGGAGAGCCGCTATCAAGCTGTGTACGAACAGGAAGCCACTTCTTTATGGATGTGTGTAGATTACACAATCTGTGGAAGAAGAGGATCAAAGAAAGTGGTAGCCAAGTCTTCTAAACTATGTGCTCTGAGTAATGACGATCTTACTTATGTTTTGTAGGTATTTGTTGCCGTAGCAATCCCATCTCTGGCTTACAAAGAGGCATCTGAGTACATCTGTGATCTAGAAGGTATAAAGTTTCTCATGAAGAAAGACAAAAATAACTACTCAGCAGTGTTCGACACTAACTTTTTCACCAACTTGCCCCTTAGGCAACTAGGTTTAGATTTTTAGTTGCCCACAGGTATTTTTTAGTTGCCCTCCTAAAAATCATTCCTTGCCAGTGCCCACTAGTCTACCATATACACATTAGCCACACAAAGCTTCATAATGTTCATCTTTTAATATTGTTTGCGAGTTTTTCTTGAATTTCAGCATATCTTTGAATTTCAGTCATATTTCTAAGCACTATTCCCATGGGAGCAGTCGCTGGGTTCTCACGTGCACAGTTTGCCTCAAAACACTTGTGATAAGTTTTACTTTTATCATGGGCTTGTACAGGTGGTTTGCACTCAATCCCAAGAGATTCAAAGGGCATGGCGGCCATGTTGGTGTACAGAACAAAAGTAGCTAACGAAGAACCATTGTTAACTGTACACCAACATGGCGGCTATGAAGTAAAGTGCAAAGGGTCCATTGTTGTACGTCTAAAGGCACTGGTGCCAACAAAAAGTGAGCTGTTTACGTCGGCAAGTGCAGGGAAAGCACGGCAAATTTGACAACACATTTTATTTTGACCTTTATCACAGTGAAGCCACGGAAAACCCTTTTTCCCACGATGGTTGATATCTACGAACTCTCTTACTTTTTTCGTAGTTGCCTGTATCAGATTCGTCAGTCCAATCTTATCTTAGAAGTCTCCTTTGCAGGCTGCTCTCCTTGAACTTCATTATTGCTGGGTTGTTTTCGCCTAAATCAAAACCTAAAGAGACTCATTTGGACGGGATCGACAAAGCCAACACCATATTAATATTGCTTCGCTTCGCTAGCACTGTAAATATTCCTTTCTGTCGGCTTTGGACTAGAAATAAAGAGACGAGGATAGAAAACATTGTTGGAAACTGCTGAGAGCAAACCCAATTAGAATTCAATTTCAATAGCCCACTTCCGCGATATGCTTTACTTGTCACGCACAAAAGTTTCAATATGAGGCTCCGTGCTAAATTAAGTTTATTCTTTTCTCTGTGAAAAGAATATTACTTTAGCACGGAGCCTCGTATTGAAACCTTTGTGTGTGACAAGTAAAGCATATCGCGGAAGTGGGCTATTTATTTCACACAATTTACATGAAAGCTATGTACCACAGATAACCCAAAATTAAACTTGCTTGAAAAAATCCTCAGAAGAGCGACTAGCAGGACATTTTGTGAGATTTTAAAGACGTCTCCACCAATACCGCATGGCAAAACAGTATGCTCCGCTGGCCGATAAGAACGAAGGCTCTGGAGTTCAAGTACAAGTTTCCGAGAGCTTAAACCGCTTTTTTAGTAAATAATTTTCTGATTTAGTAAACTCACAGTGAATTACATATTAAGAGTACCTGTTAAAGTTTTAGGCTTAGCTTTAAAGTAGTTCTGTTGTTTATGGCGAAACATTTCACATACGTACCTAAAATGATTGCCTTTGTTTTCATTCAGTTTGGGCGGGAAACTGATGGGACGTGCGCGAGCTGAGTTCATCAAAAAGTGCATGCGCATGACGTTTTGCCTCGATGTGGTCCACCCTACCAGTAACAAAGGACATCTTTACCTGTTTTTGCAACAAACCAGTTCCAAGAAAACTCAGCAAAATCTCTTTTATTTGCTAACTAGCATTAAAGCAGAACGTTTTGTTCTCTCATGTTAAATGACACTTGTTTTGTTTTCACAGCACACGAGAACAATGCACACTGTATCGCCACCTCGATCAACAGTATGGCGGGGGCCCTGTGTAATAACAATGGCGATAATCCTGAGGATAGGCTCCGGGAATTCCTAGCCGTGAGTAGACTGGGACCTCTATGCTATAAATTTTTTAACTCTATTTTATTTAAGGTTCAGTTTTCTCAAACGAAAGGTTTCCGTTTGGTGGTGGTGTCGGTTTAAAGGAGCGTTCATAAATACTTGCTGGGATGTACTCAGGAACCCATAACCAGGAGCGTCCGTATCTCCTATATAGGTTTCACGGCGTTTTCACAAGTTGGGCTATTTTTAGATTATTTTCCCCGCCAATTGGTGGGTTGCACCAGTAGCGGAACAAACGATGCCTCATTAGCAATTTTTGTATACCAACCAACATGGCTGCTACGCTTTTGTGATTTTATTTCCAAAGAATTAACTTGTGAAAACGCTGTGACATGTAGTGTGTGGGATGGATGCTCCTTGTTATGGGCTCCTGGTATCCTTAAGTAAGCCAAATTTAAAGACTGTTTTCAATAGAATGTTTGGGGTATACCCCTTCCGGTCTTCACAGCGTGACCACCCATGTCCTGTGCACAGACTTACGCCTGGTTTCCATATGATCGCTACGATCGCTGCGATCGCTGGATTCTTTTGTTCTGCGTATAAATTTACGCTTCGATTCACACCGAACAACAGAACCCAGCGATCGCAGCGATCGTAGCGATCATATGGAAACCAGGCGTTAGAAAAACATGTATACAAGTGACAATACAGATGACCAGTCAGCCTGTCACTCATTTATTCGCTTAATATTTTGTATAAATCAAAAATAGTTTCATTCACAAGGAGAAAGAAATGACCTTTGGTTGGCTCATGTGACGTCACCTCGTTAGCATATTGGAAGTAGAAACCTCTATTACTCAGAGACCCAAAACTCAAATCAAGAAATATTGTACTATTCTCCCACTTACTTGATGTAGAAGCGATCTTAATGATAAAAAGTGTGGGCTTGTAGGCACTAAGCACACAAGCACAAAAACATTATTGTTACGTTGTTCATGCACTTTCATTTGAGTCGACATACGTATATTTCGGAGTAGGCTGTCCAATTGAGTAATACAGTACCGCTCGAAACCTGTATTCTGATTGCACTGTAGCTCCATTGTTTTCGTACTGCACCTTCTAAAGGTAAGGGTGTTTTGTATTGTTGGGTAAGCCAATGCTGTGGCTCGTTTCGAGCGGTACAGGCCGGCTCGTCCATTTTTGCCATTTTTGGCAACGCTGCTCCTTACCTAGCCGCAATGATAACAGAAGTCGTTCCGCAGCTGGTAGAGCTTTATCCCAAATTCGGCCTAGCTTCCAATGTTTTTCAGAATCCAAGTGGACCTTCAATTCAGTTTGATTTTGCCCTAAGTTTTTCCAACTGGAGGGAGCAAGTAGAGCAGTTAAGGGGATACGACATGTCTCATATTAGTGAAAAGACAAAGAGTGCTTTTGAGATGTTGGCTGTTCACTTAAATTCGGAACACGCAGAATTGGATACGCCGGAGCACGTTCGTTTCATCGAGTCATTTATGAACGCTTTCGAAAGCTACCTACAGAAACATGATCCAGCTCGTGAAATTTCACTTAAAATGAAGCTAAAACTAGGAGTGGCCATTTAATACCAACGAGGAAGAAGGTGTTGCAATATCTCGCGAGAGTAGACTCGCGGCTGCATTCATTCATAGAAGACTGGGAATCCAACCGCACTTTAGTAACAACTCAGACAGAAGGGGAATGTGATGGCCAACAATCCGGGACAAACAAAGGCATCTATTATGACGAGGAACGATATAATGGAGAAACGAATACCAAAAAACCCTTAGAAGATGACGATGCAAAGGAAATTCAACAAGAAGAAAGAGGTAACATTACAGAAGTGAAAGAGAGGAGAACTGGAGCATCGAGATGTCGAAGGGAAGCCAAAGTTGATTTATTTCTTAAAGGGTGGAAGTCGAAGCTAGAAGAATGTGAAAAGAGGGAGAGGTCTTGTGGCCCTGATGAAGTGAAGAAAGGAGAACTCAAAGAAAGACAGCGTCAAGCAAGTGAAGAAGATAATGTGAAGAAAGAGAACCAGGTGAAAGAACAAGATCAGGCCATACAAAGCTCCCAAATAACAGCAAACAATGATGGCCCCACAGTAACTGTGACAGACACGGAAGCTGCAACAAATGAAAAGAGAGAGAAGTCTTCCGATCATGAGAAAGTGAAGAAAGGAGAACTCAAAGAAAGACGGCGTCAAGCAAGTGAAGAGGATCATGTGAAGAAAGAGAACCAGGTGAAAGAACAAGATCAGGCCACACAAAGCTCCCAAATAACAGCAAACAATGATGGCCCTACAGTAACTGTGACAGACACGGAAGCTGCAACAAATGAAAAGAGAGAGAAGTCTTCCGATCATGAGAAAGTGAAGAAAGGAGAACTCAAAGAAAGACGGCGTCAAGCAAGTGAAGAGGATCATGTGAAGAAAGAGAACCAGGTGAAAGAACAAGATCAGGCCACACAAAGCTCCCAAATAACAGCAAACAATGATGGCCCCACAGTAACTGTGACAGACACGGAAGCTGCAACAAATGAAGAAAATATACAGCTTTTTCTCGAATTTTCAAGAACCCTGTTTGGAATGAAAAAAGAAGACTTGCTTTTAACCAGTCAAGAGCAGTACCAAGAGAAAGCAGCTACAGCCAATGTGATGGGCGGTATGGACTTGGTCCCAGCATTCCATGTGGTCGGATGGCCTCGACAAGCACGCTCGTGGATCACACGTGATTGCATGTGGCCTAAACCGGAAGTCATCCAGAACATAATAGACAGCGGATTTCACATTGTCGTCAAGTCTCCCAAGTCAGACGGACAACCTGATATCGACTTCCGGTTGTCTTTCTCGCACGCTGAGTTCCTCCTCAGCCAGGAGTTGAATGAGATTCAGCGAGAATGTTACCGATGTATCAAGCTGTATCACAAGAAAGTGTTCAAGCTCAGAGAGCCCAATGTACTTACTACCTATCACCTAAAGACTCTTCTCTTTTGGACAGTGGAGGAAACACAGGAAGCACTTGAGAATAAATTTATTCCTCATTTCTTCATCCCAGAATGCAATTTGTTGGAGGCTGTGGCGAGAGAGTTTGCTGATGAATTAGAATCACTTGCCATTGAGGTGAAAAGGATCAAAGAAAATCCTATGGACTTTCTGCATGTGACAAATGAAGTATTTGTAAGCACAGATTCTACATTGTTCGCAGCTGATTGTCAGCCGATGATTGTGGGTTCCTCTGTCAAAGCAGCAGCTTTTAAGTCATCCGATTACAAAGTCCTTCAAGATGACCTATCTCACTTCCTTGAAATGTGCCAAGAGATGGTAACCATGGCAATGTGCAATGATGTCACTAGCTCTGACGATGACGTTACAAGGTCTATTGTTTTGGAACTGAGTGAGATGTCTCGAAAGCACAACCTATCAGCTATTAGTATAAACCAACTAGTGGACTATTACGAATCCTGCATTCTGATTGGCTACGCTACTATAGGTCTATTTGTGATAGCCCATGGTAGAGAAAAACCGCACGCATTTTCACGAAATAATAACAGTTTTTCAACTTCAATTTGTTTCTTTCTACTATTTTCTACTGTCCGACTAGTTAGTTTATACTAAAACAATTAGACCTCTCGCCCTCATGGGCTACGAGTTAAATAGCCCATTCGGCGCTATTGACTCGTAGCCCATTGGGGCTGCGGGTCTAATCGTTAAATGTTCTTATGAGTTTGTTTGGCTTTATGTTCGAGTTCGTTTACCTGAAAGATCTGTCAAGCAAGAGTACTTGTACTGATCCAAAGCGGAGGCTTCAGTTGGCTCTACACAGTGTCATTAAGGCCATTTCAACTTATGTGGAGTTACGAGAGAATAAAGAGGCCATTGCTGCGAAAATGAGCTCAATGTTTCCAGAAGATGCCATGGATTCGATGGTTACTCAGCTTTTTGACTCATTTGAGTCAGTGTTCACTGGTCAGCGGGACCTCCTATTGCACCTAAAGGCAACATACCATTAGACTAAAGGGAGTGTTGTTAACAATAAGAGACAAACGAAACCAAGTGTTTATTATCATGGCTTACAGGAATGAAAACTTAGTAACTGGATAAAAGAATAAATAGAGAAAACAGACATGAAGAACAATTCTTAAAGTGCATATAAGCCCAAATATGTTATCATTAAAATCGATTCCACAAATAAATAGTTGAATGGTAAAATATTTCTTGATTTGAGTGTTGCATCTGAGTTACATGTATGAGTTAGAAAGGTTTATAATTCAAATATGCTAATGATGTGACGTCAAACAGGAAATTACTGTCATTTTATTCTTCTTGACATTTACTTCAGGGCCCAAAAGGTGGATAACGCTATCCACCACATAAATCGCTATCTAGTGGATAAAGTAAGCTAGTTTGGTTAATACTTATCCACTGGATAGGGATTTATCCATTGCATATCGTTATCCACCCTTTGAACAACTTGACCCTGGTTATTAAGTGATATATCAGCACGTGACTGTTTCCTGACCTAGTATTTATTGATTATTAAGTGATGTATCAGCACGTGACTGTTTCCTGACCTATTTATTGAAGTGATATATCAGCAAGTGACTGTTTACAGGCCTATTCATTGGTTATTGAAGTGATATATCAGCACGTGACTGTTTCCTGACCTATTCGTTGGTTATTAAGTGATAAATCAGCACGTGACTGTTTCCTGACCTATTCATTGGTTATTGAAGTGATATATCAGCATGTGACTGTTTCCTGACCTATTCATTGGTTATTGAAGTGATAAATCAGCATGTGACTGTTTGACTGTTTCCTGACCTATTCATTGGTTATAAAGCGATGTATCAGCACGTGACTGTTTCCTGACCTATTCATTGGTTATTAAGTGATGTATCAGCACGTGACTGTTTCCTGACCTATTCATTGGTTATTAAGTGATGTATCAGCACGTGACTGTTTCCTGACCTATTTATTGGTTATTAAGTGATGTATCAGCACGTGACTGTTTCCTGACCTATTCATTGGTTATTAAGTGATGTATCAGCACGTGACTGTTTCCTGACCTATTCATTGGTTATTAAGTGATGTATCAGCATGTGACTGTTTCCTGACCTATTCATTGGTTATTGAAGTGATAAATCAGCATGTGACTGTTTGACTGTTTCCTGACCTATTCATTGGTTATAAAGCGATGTATCAGCACGTGACTGTTTCCTGACCTATTCATTGGTTATTAAGTGATGTATCAGCACGTGACTGTTTCCTGACCTATTCATTGGTTATTAAGTGATGTATCAGCACGTGACTGTTTCCTGACCTATTTATTGGTTATTAAGTGATGTATCAGCACGTGACTGTTTCCTGACCTATTCATTGGTTATTAAGTGATGTATCAGCACGTGACTGTTTCCTGACCTATTCATTGGTTATTAAGTGATGTATCAGCACGTGACTGTTTCCTGACCTATTCATTGGTTATTAAGTGATGTATCAGCACGTGACTGTTTCCTGACCTATTCATTGGTTATTAAGTGATGTATCAGCACGTGACTGTTTCCTGACCTATTTATTGGTTATTAAGTGATGTATCAGCACGTGACTGTTTCCTGGCCTATTCATTGGTTATTAAGCGATGTATCAGCACGTGACTGTTTCCTGCAAAAGGCCTATTGGTTACATGGGCTTTGTCCTGTGCTTGTCTAAATGGCTTATTAGTAGATAAAATAACCAATTAGTATTTAGTATAAGAGCATGAGCTAATCTGACCAGAAACTACAAGATGTTGAAATGACTATTGTACTCACAGATAGGTTGAGAAAGCTTTTCGAAAATCGTAGAAACTTCTAGAAAAGTGTAGAACCTTGTAGAAGATTCAAGAGCCTCGAAGGACATTGTTGTACACTGTAGAAAATTGTGACACCTTGTACAAAACTGTAGAACCTTTGTAGAACTGTAGAACCTTGAAGAGAATTGTAGAACCTTGGGAGAACCTTGAAGAGAATTGTAGAACCTCGGGAGAACCTTGAAGAGAATTGTAGAACCTTGGGAGAACCTTGAAGAGAATGGTAGAACCTTGGAAGAACCTTGAAGAGAATTGTAGAACCTTGGAAGAACCTTGGAAGAACCTTGAAGAGAATTGTAGAACCGTGATTAAAATTGTAGAACCTAGACAAAATTGTAAACCTTGCAGGAATCCATGATACGGATAAAGATGGCGGCTGCACATTTGACCACAATCTTTTGCAAACCTAATACAGGCCAAATCAATAAGTACAAATATTATATTCTCTTAAATGACAGTGTTTGGCCACAGCACTTGTTCTGGCTTGTTTATAAGATTTAAAAACGATTTATGACGGAATTAATGTTTTTCGCGCGCAAAGGATTGTGGGTACAAATCAAGGCGCCATCTTTTAATGATTTAATATTGAGCTGCGCTTTCACTTTGGTCTAGACATCAAAGCTTGTCAACATCCTGACTTACCTTCCAAACTGCTTTAATAAAGGAGGGCTAATATTTGTAACGTCAACTGGCTGTTGAGTGACATCAAGTCTAAAGCAGTAGTTTTCATCCGTCAAAACTTTTTCCGTCCTGAATAACAGTCTCAGATTTTGTTCAGTATACTTGTTTCTTGTCTGTGGTCATGAGAACGTTTGTTGTTTTGTTTGTTGTTGTTTTTTGGGAGCATGGGGGTGGGGCATCACGAAGCCTCTAAGCAACCGAAAACTCTTAATAGCTAATAGTAAAATTTATCCAACCAAGGTAGTTATTTCTATACACCATTCAACAATTTTGCTTTCTTGTTTCTTTTATAACAGATAGCATCATCAAGTCTCCTTAAACTTGGTGTCGAAGCTGAGAAAGAGCTGAAGGCTCGAGAGTCCACCTACCTCCTCCTGGATATGGTATGTCATAGGTTAAAATCCGGGGTACATGTACTGAAACGTCATTCAGAGAAGGTTAAACAGGAAGTTCCTGTATAAAATGGCCAATCAGCTTTTGTAGAGTAAACAGCTCTTATTCTTTGCTTTAGTGCTCCCTACTAATTGCTTATCGCGCGAAATTCAAATGAAACACAAATGTTTAACTTCAGAGTAAGGGCTACAGAGTTTGTAAACAGGCATAACATACCATTGGCAGTCATTAATGAACGACTTTCTTCCCTCTGTTCATTTTGTGTGTAGCTTGCTTAATTCTTACAAACAATCTAGCATTATAACAGGAGAGGCATGATATATTCACTGCTCTGCAATTTGAATTTCAAATGTCGAGTTCCACAGGCGTGACAAGAGGAGAGGTGTGACAAGAGGAGAGGCGTGACAAGAGGAGAGGCGTGACAAGAGGAGAGGCTAAACCTGTTATACCGGAACTTCTTGTTAAACGTCACAGATTATGGAGGAACCAGTCGACTAGTAATGCAAGGTTTTCAAGTAACACTTTGAAAAATAGGTTCCAATTTCTTAAATGTCCACCCTGGCTAAAAGCTAATTCACAACTATTATAGTTTTTTATTGAATATTAGGGGATTCATTAAAACACAAAAACAAGCGGAGCATAGATGTTTATGGCCGCATTAAGAGAATAAGTTATTGTTCAAAAGGTTATCAGTTAGCTTTTCGAATTCAGTGAGACATTCACGTTTGACGTTTGCAAGACTGTTTCGAATTCTGGTTTGGGTTCTCTAAAGTTACTTAATCGTTTATATATGTTTGTCTCAAATATTTAGTTATTTGTGTTCATTTGGAAATGAACATTGAGTATTTTATTTTGAAAAATTATTTGGTGCATATCTGTTGGTATCTGTCTCCCTGAAACAACAAGAAAGGAGTCCATCATCTAGTGGAATCCAGGACGTAGAAGCTATTTTGAAAACTGCGATTCAACCATTGTGCCGAATTATCATGTATTCTCAAACAAGGACGTTAAGTCCAACCGTTCTCAAGTTCTTTGAAATTTCAAAACTTTCACGAAATTCCGCCGCTAAAGAGCAGTCTTCATTATTATCGCAGATAGTACAAGAGTCACCGTACCTCACTATGGATGTGTTAGAGTCCTGCTTTCCTTACGCCTTGTTGAGGAATGCCTATCATGAAGTATACAAGGTTAGTGTTTGTTCAGTTTCAGTTTGTTAAGTAATGCAGAGGATTTCTACGTGTTATCTTAATAACAAGCCAGTACAAGTACTGTTACCAATACACTGATATTGAAGAGAACAGAGGATTGCTACGTGTTATCTTAATAACAAGCCAGTACAAGTACTGTTGCCAATGCACTGTCGTGTAAAAGATTAGTAGATTTCTACGTGTTATCTTAATAACAAGCCAGTACAACTGAGTACTGTTGCCAATACACTGTCACTGAAGAGAATAGAGAATGTGTACGTGTTATTTTGACTGTGTTAGGTTCGCAAGGGATTGTGGTCAAATGTACGGCCGCCATCTTGTTCGGTGCGGTATTTGACAGTACCCCTTTATTTATAGTATACCTTTGTAAGAGTTTTTTTATTTATTTCAGAAAAAGCGAGAGCCCATGCTATAAGATGTTAACGCGGTACCCTACTCGTCTGGATCCACGATATTTCCACTTGCAGTACACCAGCAGTATCGTAATCAATGCCAAAACATAGCGGGCTATTACATGCCACGACATATTGAATGCTTGACAACGAAAGGCTTTTCCCCCAATAATCACGTTACAGCGAGCTATAACTTTTCTACGCGCTCCTAATGACAGGAATTGCTCAATAGACTTCAAACCCAGTCTCTAAACAAACCCTAACCCAAACCATAAAACTTACCCTAACCACGTCGAAAACAAGTTCCCAGGTAGACGACGAGGTTTTAGGTAAACAGGAGAGAGAAAGTAGAGATAGAATAAGAAACACGAGGTATTTACCTCTCAAAACCTTGCATTTTATTGGACCCGGTTTGGATTGCAGTTACAAAGAATTCCATTGTTTTAAGGTTAGGGTTTGTATTGTTCAGGGTAGGCATGTTTGGGTTTCTAACGGGACCTAAGGTTATGGGTTCGGAATCCATAAAAAACTCGTATTTTTGGGGCGGCCTTCACCTCCTCGGAACCTGGAATAGTACTGGTTGTAGTTGAGTTTGTTGGTATCTCGCCCTTGCTCCATGGTTTTCTTCCAGGTTCTCCAGTTTTCCTTCCTCCACAAAAACCAACATGCTAAATTCCAATTCGATATGTGGTTTAGCTGGGTCCTGACTTTGATCAGCCCCTGTGTCATCAAAGCCAACGTGATAACTACTAGTCTAAGCGAACATCCACCCTAACCCATAACCTTGTGTCATCAAAGCCAATGTGATAACCACTATACTAAGTGAACATCCACCCTAACCCATAACCTTGTGTCATCAAAGCCAACGTGATAACTGCTATACTAAGTGAACGTCCACCCTAACCCTAACCTTCTGTCATCAAAGCCAAGGTGATAACTAGTATACTAAGTGAACATCCACCCTAACCCCACACCGCGGCAAAACGTCACGCGCATGCGTATTTGCTATTCTTGTCCGCGCGCGGCCGCCCCCAGTTTCCCGCGAAAACTGAAATGAAACAACAGGCACATGCCGTGATTTTAACGTTTCTGCTTAAAAATATTCATTTGTGAACTGTTTTGTCAAAAACTAAGAAAACTACTTAAAAGCTAAGCCTAAGACTTTAACAGGTTGAAGTTTTCTTAATTTGGGATTCACTGTGAGTTTACTAAGTTATAAATTTATTTACTAAAAAAGTTGAAACCTTCGGTAATTTGTATTGGATAGCAGAGCCTTCGTTATTTTGGCCAGCGGAGCATACCGTTTTGCCGCGGTGTGCCCTAACCCTAACCTTGTGTCATCAAAGCCAACGTGATAACTGCTATACTAAGTGAACATCCACCCTAACCCTAACCTTCTGTCATCAAAGCTAACGTGATAACTTGACAGCTTGATTAGTGCCCAGTCCTTTAGCAGCCAAGGCCAGGTTGAGTATCTGTTGAGCAATTCCTGGCCTTAGGAACTCTAACTTTCGCTTCTTGAGATATTTTTAAAACGTTGGTACATTTGTTTTGCCCCAACACAGAACATCCTGTCAGATCACCACTCTCATACTAACGACAGACTTGCTAAATAAACTGTATCACAGACACTGGAAAACCAAGCAATTAAAAACTATCGAAATTCCAATTCACAGCATATTTTTAATGCTATTTCGGCCCAGTCCATAATTTTGCCATTATGTTTCCACACTTTGGAAAAATTAGAAGCATTGATAGAAATATAATTGAGAAATGATGCTGTAAATTGGAATTTCCAAGATTATTGCATATTTACATATATTTTTTCATGTTTTATTCCATAGTACTCTTGAAATTGGTTGTTTATTTTTCAGTGATATTTTGATATTGTGTATACATCTGTGATAGTTGCGAAAATGTATTTGTAGCGGAATATACGCAGAAATTTGTATTAAAGCGACCTTTATTTCGACATTATTTTCTAGTTTAAAATATAAAAAAAAAAAAATCAGTGAGTTACAGTAAATAAGGCTCAATTATCGACGCGCGTATTCAAATGCACCAACTCTGACACGAAGGATGTGATGGTTAACTCCTAAAAGGGAAGAGGTAACAGCCTTCAGAAAATAGAGCCTATTATTTACCACTCTTGAGGAAATGGAAGGAAAATGGTACGGTCATGTGATACGGACCTTGAATACGGTCCTGTGATACCGATCTAGTTTAACGCGTCATGTGATACGGATCTAGTTTAATACGGTCCTGTCATATGGACCTAATTTGACAGTCCTGTGATATGGACCTAGTTTAACGCGTCTTGAGATACGGACCTACTTTAACACGATCATGTGATACGGACCTAATTGACTACGGTCCTGCGATATGGGCCTAGTTTAACGAGTCTTTAAGATACGGACCTAGTTTAACACGGGCATGTTATACGGACCTAATTGAATACGGTTTTGTGATACGGATATAGTTTAACGCGTCATGTGATAAGGACCTAGTTTAACACGGTCCTGTGATATGGATCTCTTATCCGGCCCTATAATATACGGACCCTTCCAAGTGTAAACAACTACAACTTCGTGATTATATACGTACCAGTCGCTTATCAATTATCCATAGAATTTATAGAAGTATTGTTTCATTAGCAGTATCGTTGGTAGATTTTGTAATAGTGGATAGTACTTTTTATATATATCACAAATGGTCATTAGATTCTACATTTGATCAATAAAATGTGTGCTGACCGCATTGGCATCAGTTGTTTGTTTCGTAATATTTCAGCCGACAATGAAGACTGGACGGGATTTCAAGTCCGCGCAATTACCCTATATCATTATGACGTCACGGCTTGTTTATGAGAGGGACAGAATCGACTTGAACAATAGAATTTTGAACTAAATCTGCTCTGCTGAGGAAAATATAACTTCGAATTGTCTGGTTTCCAGATATCAGCTGTATCAATGTTTATCCCACAATATTTACCGTATTTGGTGGCTGTTAGCGCTATTCTACGTTCTTCAAAATGCATTTGATAGCGATTTCCTTTGTGTTGTTGCTGTTTTGTCCCCCTCCCACGACCGTGATCCTTAGCGTTTAAACAATAGATTGTTTTGATATGACGTCATAGTGATATAGGTCAATTAGTTCCAGTCCGAGGCGGAGCCGAGGACTGGAACTAATTGCGAGGACTTGAAATCCCGTCCAGTCCGATTTGGAGGTTTTGAAATGACATGTCATAGACCCTATGCATAAGTCCTGGTAACTAGCATGTCAACGAGGCCGGTAGGTCCTCTGGAATGTTGAAATTGAAGCGCCCGGGGAGGTGAACTGCACTGAACGAATGTTCAGTGAAACAATGCCGTTAATTTGCTATGCGCCTGGCTGATTGTACTATAAAGAAAAATAAAGGATAAATGAGGACAGATTAGCAACATTTATTCAACTCAACAATCTTGTTCAACACGTTTCACATCTGCTAGTATTTCAACTTCAACATCAGCCTCTTTTTTTCGTGTTGTGACCGCGCGAGTTATGCATAGTGTATTGTCATTAATTATTCGGGAGGGATGTTGTTTTTATTCCGGGTACAGGTTGACAATTGATTTGTTCATCATAATGAAGCAGTTTATTGTTTCTTATCATTTGGGACTTGTCGGGTTTTGCGAGGACTCCTATTTGGCTTTGTAGTCGTATGCATTGTTTGGCCTCGTTTTGCTTTTCTTTGTTTTTCAAGCTAAGGGCATCCTGCTTGCTTTTTGTAAGATATAAGGCCAACAACCGGTGGAATTGTGTGGAAAACGTTTCTCAATAATCGTAAACATTGGTATATGAAATGAATTCGCCTCACGGTCGTTACGGGCGAGTGAGCACTTGTCATGTGTTTATTGATCTGCTGTCAATCAAAAAAGAACATTTCACTTCCGGTTAAAAACTTCGTTTTGGTATTTCTCCGTCAATATTTTTTTTTTTTGAACGGAGTTTTTGGTATATGAGACACTACTACTAAAACTACATTTCTGTGCGTAAAAAAATATTTTCCCATCTTTTTCGTTTTAGAAGGTATCCGGTAACCTTAATGGAGCCGTCTCACCCACAGTGCTTCGCGTGCTTTGTTATTGTTTATATCCGGGACTTTGACCCCTTGTTCACGGCGGGAACCTCGCGAACTGAGCGTACGTTGGTACCTAGCTTGATGCAACTAATCCCGGGGGGGGGACTCCGATATAAAAGGGGTAGGGATGCTCGTCGGACATTTTCGATTTGACCCCTAAGAGGTACTAAAATGGGCGTGGCTCAAGCTTATTTTGAACCCTAAAAGATAATAAAAATGTAAATTGATAACAGCTTTTTTGTTCAATTGACACCCGACCCCTAAAAGGTACCGCTTTACATAGAAATGTCTGTGTTTGATGGTGGATACCCTAAGTGGTACCAAACTCCTGATTTTGACCCCTAAAAGGTACGACGAGCATCCATGTACCCCTCACATAAGGGAGTCCCCCCCCCCCCCCCCCCGGGCAACTAATAGTACCTTGCAAATTGAATGTGAAGTCAGCAAAGTGTTATACACCCGGGGGGGGGGGGGGAGGGGGGGGGGGGTACTCTACCCTGTTCAAGACAAAGTGTTAAAAAATTTCCTCTATAAGACAAATAACAAATTATCTATCCTTGGATGTCAGTGTTTATTGTGATCTTGTATAATGCGTGTCATAACTAAATAAGTCTCCAGCAAGCACTAGACTAAATAACGGCACTAGATAAATACCATACCCTGTTCAAGATCTGTCGATGTGAAAATGGATACCCTGTCTAAGATCAGAAACTCGAAAAACCATACCCTGTCCAGCGGATCATCCCCGTATAGTCCATATATGGGACTATACGTCGCTTCCCTTCAGTGCTATAACAGAGAACACTCTCCGGGTAATACTAATAGTTATGAAAGCAAGAGGTTTCTCTCCTCCGTTTTATTTTTACTTGCAGGGAGATATATATACAGTATATATCTGCTAGCAGGCAATCTCCAATCTCGTTGCTGGCAGTAGCAGAGAACCAGTTCAAGAGAGAACAGTGAACGAATTACAGCTCGCTTCAATAGAAAATTATTATCTCCAGTCGGCGGCTCTGTTGTCAAATTTCGTGCGAGTATAAACTTTGATCCGAAAATCTCGGCGAAATCACTGCGGGAAAGCCCTTCGAAACCAGAGAGAGAGAGAGTTAAACGCCTAAGCCCGGCCTCAAAATGATTTTAGGAAATTGCTCAGTTCTTTTCGGGTCGACGAAGCGGAGTTTCGTTGCCTATTATACTTTGTTGACTATTACCGCTCACCCGTCGCTTTCGTACTATCTCGGTGCTAAAAACAGACACTCTTTCCAGGTAATACTAATAATTATTAAAGCGAGAGGTTTCTCTCCTCGATTTTATTTTTCCCTGCACAGAGAGAGAGAGATCTACTAGCAGGCAATCTCGTTGATGGCAGTAGCAGAGAACCAGTCCAAGAGCTCGCTTGAATGGGAAATTATTATCTCGGCGGCTTTGTTTGTCAAATTTCGTGCGAGTATAAACTTTGATCGACACGGTGAATCCGAAAATCTCGGCGAAACCACTGTCTAAAAGTCCTTCGAAACCAGAGAGAGACCTGTTTCCACAAGTTAAACGCCAAAGCCCTGAAAATGATTCTAGGAAACTGCTCAGTTCTTTTCGGGTCGACCAAGCGGAGTTTTGTTGCCATATGGTCGCGTAAGCCAGCCACGGTGTCAGTTCAACAACCCAAATCGGCTCAAAGATAGTAGATACTCCAACTAAGCGCTAATATATCTTTAAATATAAAGATTAATGGTCAGGATAGCTTCTCCATGTTGTAGGTGGAAATCCTGGACACAAACGGACAATTGTTTCCTTTTGTTGAGGACGAATGAGACTCGGGCATCCATCAGAGGACTACGGCCACCTGAAATAAAACTAAAATTTACATGACCAAATATAAATTTAAGACTTAAATAATAGGCTCAACAGGAAGAGCAATAAAAAAGACGTTTGCCGTAAAGTCGCACCAGTCGTAATTCCAGACTTGGCTTCTCGAACCTCATGCTGAACTCGTACCTATTGAATAGGTTGATCTCAATTGCGGCAAACGTCGTACTATCCATGAGCCTATTTCAAAATTAATAGGTTCGACTGAATTAAGTTCATGGCTAGTTCGACGTTTGCCGTAGACCTCAGTCTAGCAATTTAAATGGGCAATATAAAGACACTCTTATGTATCCTGCCGCTTGCATGCATTTTGCTATCTATATCATCACTGTCTGACTGTAGTCAGTAATCTCGAGTTTTAACTATACGCCGGCTTTCATGTTGGTCAAATTGTTTTTATTTCGATAGATTTTACGCCCTTTTTCTCCCCGAAATAAAGTAGCGAATCAGACCGAAAGTAATTTTGTCTCGCTTTCGATTGAAAAACTCGTCATTCCCAAATATAGAAGTCGGGAATTCCCCGCCGGTTTGGCTTCGAGTATGATTATAAATCCTTCCGCCCTTCCATGGCACTAGTACTATCTTCGATCATTCGCGTAAGAAATCCCCGACAACTGAGTTTAAAACTATGGAGAAATTAGGTCAAGAGAATTCATCCACGCTACAGCCAGACAATTTGAATGAATTCTTCAAAGCAATGAGCTCGATCGATGAGGAAGGAACAACATGGAAAAAGTATACCGATTTTATCTCGTCAAAATTGGAGCAGCTATCTTCCTATTTTCAAAAAATTCTCAAAATACCCATCGCTATCAAGGTGTATGGAAGCTCTGCAGAAGGACTAAAGTGTTATCTGCCGAAAGACATTGGGGATGTGGATATGATGGTCTTCCCTGTTTCCAGTGAAATTGAGATCTCTGTAGATATGATTGAAGAGAATGAGTCTAGCCTCGGATTTGTGCGTCTTCGCGGCGTGGATCACCCTATTTATAAACACTGTCTGTGGAGAGAGACTCCCTACATTGCTACTCAATCATTAAAGAACTTCCATCCTGCCGTCTTTGGAAACGCCGCTACTTTCCTTGCATTAGTGCCACCGATTTTTCGTAAAATGAATGAATGTTGGCCCGAATTCTTGGCTGCCGGTGTTCTTCAGAATCCAAGGGGACCGGCGATTCAGTTGGACTTTGCCCAAACCTTTCCAACCTGGAGAGAGCAAGTAGAACAGTTAAGGGGTTACGACTCTTTTGAATTTAGTGAACAGGCGAAGAGTGTTCTCGAGATGTTAGCAGTTCAGTTCAGTTCACAACGAGGAAATTTGTATACACCGGAACATGCTCATTTACTCGAATCATATCTGAAACATGCTGAAAATTGCGTCAAGAGTCTTAGTGAAAACCCGTCCTTTGACAATTACACTCGAACCGTCAATGATATTATGACGGGAGATACGACGATGCAATATGCCTTGAGAGTACAAGAACTTAATGCCCGACTTCGTCAAAGTTCGTTAGACCAAGAATTTGCTTCAGATAGTTTAGAATCTACTGGAGGGGAACGCGATGGCCAGTCTATGATAAACAAAGGCGTCGGTTTTGACGAGAAGGGGTACGATGGAGAAAGCAAATATCCCTCAGTAAAAGAGCACAAAGAAAAAGAACTTGGAGATAGAGAAAGAGCTATTTTTACAGAATCGAGAGACAAGATAACCGAGTCTGTAAGTGGAGCGGAAAGCCGAAGTGATCGTGACCGGTGTCAAAGTCAAGTAGAAAGCGGAAGTGATGGTGACCGGTGTCAAAGTCAAGTAGAAAGCGGAAGCGATCGTGACCAGTGTGAAAGTCGAATAGAAAGCGGAAGTGATGGTGACCAGTGTGAAAGTCAAGTAGAAAGCGGAAGCGATCGTGACCAGTGTGAAAGTCTATTATTAATCGGAAGTGATCGTGACCAGTTTGAAAGTCGAGTAGAAAGCGGAAGTGATCGTGACCGGTGTGAAAATCAAGAAGTAGGCAATTCAGAAGGCAATAAGCGCATTGCGTCGGGTAAATCAAGCCAAGCAAATCCTGATGTTCTCCTTAAAGGGCCGAAGTCAAAACAAGAAGAATTTGAGGAGAGGGAAAACAAGAAGAAAGATCCCGATGAGCATCACAAAGCAGAAGCAGGCCAAGTAACAGCAAACGCGAGTACAGAAATCGTAGCAGAAGAAGAAAAACTTCAACAATTTCTTAATTTTTCTAGAGTATTATTCGGGACACAAAAAGAAAAGTCTCAAGAAGTTTGTCACGAGGCGTACCAAGAGAGAGCAGCTGTAGCCACAATAGAGGGCGGTATGGACTTGGTCCCAGCATTCCATGCGGTCGGATGGCCTCGACAAGCACGCTCGTGGATCAAACGTGATCATCGCATGTGGCCTGAACCGGAAGTCATCCAGAACATAATAGACAGCGGATTTCACATTGTCGTCAAGTCTCCCAAATCAGGCGAACAACCTGATATCGACTTCCGCTTGTCTTTCTCGCACGCTGAGTTCCTCTTGAGCCATGAGTTGAATGAGATTCAACGAGAGTGTTACCGATGTATCAAGCTCTACCACAAGAAAGTTTTCAAGCTCAGAGAGCCCAATGTACTTACTACATATTATCTTAAGACTATCCTCTTTTGGACGGTGGAGGAAACTGGGATGAAAGCCTGGAACGAGAAAACTCGTGGCGCATGCGTGATCATGCTTCTTGAGAAGTTACAGGAAGCACTTCAGAAGAAGTTTCTTCCTCATTTCTTTATCCCAGAATGCAATTTGCTTGAGGATGTGGTGAAAGAGTTTCCTGACAAATTAGGATCACTTGCCATTGAGGTGAAAAGGATAATAAAAAATCCTACAAACTTCCCACAACAGGCTGTGGAAGAAATTCCAAGTACCGACTGTAGACTGTTCACAGGTGGTAAGCCGCATATGGAAAAGTCAACTGTAGGTAACTCTGGACAAGCAGCTGTCAAGTCGTCACCACCCCATTATCCACAATTTCATGATCTTCAAACCCTTTACCGTGAAATGTGCCAAGAGATGGTAACCATGGCAGTGTACAGTGACATCACCAGCTTTGATGATGACGTCATAAAGTCTATTGTTTTGGGGCTGAGGGAGATGTCTCAAAAGCAAAATATATCAGCCGATGGCCTCATGAAGGTTTTAGGTAGCGGTTTCGAGTTTGTTCACATGCTGTCTTTGCTTCAAAGTAATACTGATCCAAAGCGCAGGCTTCAGTTGGCTTTACAGGGCCAGATGAAGGCTTTGATCTATGTGTGTAACCAGCCGGACTTGGAAGAAGGCAACGAAGAGGCCATTGCTGCGAGAATGTTAAACCCACAGCAGGGGGATGGCTTCCAGTTAAGTTCGATATTTCCACAGCATGGCATCTTTCCTATGTTGACTCAGTTTTATGACTCATTTGAGCCGCAGTCGACTGGTCAGCGGGAGCCTCCTATTGCACCTGAAGACGACATACCATTGGACTAAAGGAGTGTTGATAACAATTGTTTCGATGAGGACAGTTGATATTACGATTGGTAACACGAATATTGCTCGGCAATAAAGGAATTAAGAAAGAAAAACAAGGGAGGAAAAGAAAGTTCGAAATAAAATAACTTAATTTTTATTTTCGACACATTTGAAGGATGGTAAGAAGTTGAGTTATTATAAGATAGATTGAATAGTTCGTGCGCTCTGATTGGCTGTTACCCGTGGTAATATGAGGCTATGTAAATACGAACATGACGTCAAAGAAGTGGAGATTTGGATTTTCTGAATCCTTATTCAGACATAGCCTCGTTGCTTCGACTCATCCCATTGCCATCATGTAATCGCAAAGCCTTGTGGAATTGCCTTGTACATCAGCACTGATTATGATTTTAGAGTGCGTGACGACTTAGTCTATAACAGTAACGAGACTCAATTTCTCTTCGTAGAAATAAATAAGAAATGTTAGTAGTTTAGTAGGCGTTTCATATAAACCCCAAAAAACGAATATCGAAGACTACTCAAAACTTTTCTCAGAACGTTTTGACAAAATAGATAAAACTAGTAAACATTGTTACCTAGCTGGAGATTTCAACATTGATCTCCTAAAGAGTGAAAATCACTGTGAAACTAACATTGTCCTATTCTCTCTTTCCGACCATAGTAAAACCAACAAGAATAACTTCTGAGTCAGCAACACTGATTGACAAATTTATACAAATGCCTTTGATTTAGCTGACAATATACATCCTGGCATATTATATACAGACATTTCGGACCACCCAGTGTTTATCATACAACATGGTACTAAAAACAAGAAGCACAATAAAACCAACATTACTAAGCGGGTATTTTCTATAGAAGGTGAAGAAAAGTTTAGACGTGACATATCCATTATTGATTGGTCACACGTTTATAGAAGTAACGACCCAAATGAACAATATACGTATCTAATTAATACAATTACCACTGAATTGTATGACAAACACTTTCCTATTAAACATGTGAGAATTCATTCTAGAACTAAGGAAAACCCATGGATGACTCCCGGTATCCTTAGATCTATCAAAAGAAAAAACAAACTTTATAGGGTGAAACTTAAGAACCCGACATGTAAAAACACGAATAACTTTCGTGAATATCGTAACAAGTTGAATCATTTAATTAGATTTACTAAAAAAGATTATTATAGGACTGTTAAATAGAGCTCGTGGAAACTTGAGAGCTACTTGGGGAATTATCAGCGAGATTTTGAATAGAAAAAAGACAGCCCAAAAATATTTCAAGTATTCTTAACAATGGTAAGAGTTATGATAAAAAGATATATATAGTAAACATTTCTAATAAGTTTTTTACCACCATAGGACCAACATTAGCAAAAAAACTTCCATCAAGTAAAAAATGTTTTAAAGAGTGGTGAAAATCTTCTCCCCTAATGAGCTAATTTTTCAGCCTATTTCACCCTACAAAGTTCTAGATCATTTATATGGTCTCGATTGTAGTAAGGCAATAGGTCCTAATGACACACATCTCGATAACGTATTTAAAGAAAATTGCTGAGTCTATCTTTCAACCACTTAGTTTTATATTTAATACATCTATCCAGACAAGTACTTTTCCAGACCTCATGAAGATTGACAAAGTTATTCCTTTGTTTAAAGGTGGTGATAAGTTTTTGGTGTCAAATTTCAGAACCATATCACTCCTTCCAACGCGGTCGAAAATACTTGAAAAAATTGTTTGTGAAATGTTAACACACCACCTAGAACAGAACCATCTGTTCGATTATCAGTTTGGACTGATTTAGAAAACAAAGAAATACACACTTGGCAATCCTCGATTTCGTTAATAGAATTATAGACTCGATTGATAATGGGAATCTTTTAATAGGTATCTTTTAAGATTTATCAAAGGCTTTTGACTGTGTTTACCACGATATTTTATTAGATAAACTTTCCTATTATGGCATTAACAATGAGACAAACGGATGGTTTCGAAGCTACTTGGAAAACAGAAAACAATATGTTTGTATTGATGGAGTTAAATCCGATCTTCTTCCAATAACTTGTGGCGTCCCCCAAGGATCTATTCTTGGACCAATTTTGTTTCTTATTTTCATCACTGATGTTCAGTTTTGTATTTTATGCCGACGACGTGAATTTATTTTTTAATCATAAATGTTTAATCTCAAGCATGTTTAAGGCATGGTTTTTGAACTGTTATGATAAAACATTCAAAATTCGCTATCTTTGTCATTTACGTATGAAATACCCTATAACTTTGGAATAATACGGTAATCGTGTGTCTTAACATTTAAGGATCGGTATTTTGGTGTTTTGAAGGTCACGTGACCTTAAGGCTGATAAAACAAAGAAATCAAAATGGGGTGGCGGAAGTTATTGGTTTGTTTCAGATTTTCGATTCGAAATGTTGAGCTTGTTATGGGAAATGAGACTGTGTCCGGAATGGTTGACTTTTTTTCACTGAAGAGGATATAAATGGCGAAATATGGTTCCAAGAATAGGTCACGTGACCTGTTTTCTATACTTTCGCCTTAACAGTCTATCAGTGTCAACCATTCCGGACTGATCTTTAAGGTCAACCACAAGTGTAATCAGATAAACACAAAATCGTTACTTAAAATATACAATGCACCACCCCGTTTTTAGTTTAGTTTTCAACTTTTTGTGATCACGTGGTTGGTCACGTGATAGACATTTTACCAAAATTTTATATTTGGACGATTAAAAACGCTGAGATTAGTTATAACCACCATTGTTCTAGGATTTCAGCAAATTCAAGTGACTCTATTCAAGAAAATAGCTGTAGCCTCGTTGTCATGTTCAAACCATGCCTTAACATGCTTGAGAAGAACTCTTGCATCAGTCTTAAATAAGGATCTCGATTCTCTCCATTGCCAATAAGCTCACCGTCAATTTATCAAAGACTAAGTTTATTTTATTTGGTTCCAAACAAAAACTTAATAATACCGTGGTTAACGAGTCGGACCTAATATTTAGATTAGCAGGTCAGCCTATTAACAGAGCAGTACAAACTAAATTTCTAGGTTTAATCTTGGATGAACATATTACCTGGAATTCCCAAAGACTCTATATCACGAAAAATTGCAAAAAACAATTGGAGTCTTATGTAGAGTCAGGCATTATCTTAGCTTGGATATTCTTAAAAATATTTACTACAACCTTATATATTCATATGGTACATTAATATGGGGCAGTAATTATAAATCCAAGCTTAATCCTCAATTTTACAAAAGCGAGCGCTTCGAGTCATTACTTTTTCCGATTTCAAAACCCCAAGCAAACCTTTATTCAACAAGCTTAATATTTTAAATATATTTCAAATAGTGGACTTCCAACTCGGTGATTTAGTGCATAGGCATTCTATCAATCAACTTCCAGATATATTTTCGAGTTATTTCAACGACGTGTCCCTTATTCATAATTACAACACTCGCTCTAAATCAAATAAGAACCTTTTTTTGCCACGACAAAATCTATGGCAAATTTGGCGTTAAATATGCAGCCGTCAAAACCTGGAACGACATTCCAATAGAGATTAAAAACAGTTGTTCAAATAAACATTTTAAGAAACACTTCAAAAAGCATCTAATTTCCACACTGTGATTCATATTTGTGTACAAAGCTAATTCTCTTGTACATGAATAGAATGAACTCAGTATCGTATTTTAACTTTAAAATTATCTAATTATAAATACAGTAATTCTGTGCCTATCCAGCCATCTTAGATTAATCATAAATAACAAATAGGGTGCAAGAGTGTGATTAACCCCTCTGGGTTGTATCTCTTGTATCATTTACAAACTTTTCTTTATGTATGTATATCTCCTTTTGTGTGAAATAAACGAACGTTTGAAGCGTTTTTTTTTTTCAAAATGGCGGCTGTTTTGACTCCCAAGTAACAAGCCTGGCAAACTCTACCAAAGTGAAATATGTATTTTTGAGTTGATGGCAGAAAATGTCGACTTAGATTTCACACGTATATATATTGCATATACCTCTCAAAATCTACCATAGACCTCTAAATTTCGCTTTCAAGAAGTTTTGGCCAGGCTTTTTGGCGTGGGACAAACCGAAGCAGTGACGTCACGATATCCAGCGTAATTCAGACATAGTAAACTGTTTCTGTTTCTATAACATATATTATATAAACATTCAATTAGTTGTGGAAACACTCACCAAATAGGTTGTTGTCCTACGACTTTTCCGTGTTCACTAATGTAATCGTAAAATCATTACTAACCAATCCTGTGCGCCGAATGATATCACGTGATGGCCTGTGTTTGTTAATCAGTGTTGTATCCAATCAAACACTGTGCTAGTGTCTGTTAGGGGAGGTCTCACAACCGGTCACTGACTTCCCCTACCCAGGTCGGATGAAATGTCAAGCTAAAACCCCAGTACTGATGCATACAGATCGTCTCTCCAATGTGGGACGTGTTCTTATGTACATTGCGCATGTCCATGACGCTAACAGCGCTAGACCCTTTCACAGACTCCAGAAATGAACACGCAAAAACACGAAGAATGTTTCAAATATTGCTCAACTCAAATCGTATCGCTCATGCAAAATTGTTATTGAGGACAGGGATATAGGACGGTAATACACAAGATCATTCGATTACAAACGAGAAGATTAGCACATGCAACAATCCAACAAGCTCCCATCTTCACAACACGTGGAAATTAAGAGGTACAAGACATGTGACTTAGTGACAGAAAAAAAGGAGTTGATAATCTAATTGATAAGGTAAACTTCGTTGTTATGTAAACAAAAATAGCGAAAAGTTGAAAGAAAACTTGCCCCGACAGACAGGAATAATGCACAAAGCGTAAAGGAATAATGCGCAAAGAGTAAACCCTTGGCCAAACGCACTCGCAAGTCGACACAACTCAACACAAGTTTCGAAATCAAAACTTGCGATCAGACTTATGGACAGGTGGCCAAACGTACTAGCAAGTTAACGCAGGAGCCCATTACCAGGAGCGTACCTATGTGATGGGTAGCGCCCACAGCACAGTAGACGATGTGGCTATTTATAGTCGCGAAGTTCTGGTATGCGATTACGTTGTCTTTTGTTCTCTTGCGCTTTAGTATTTTTAGCAGTTGAACCGTGTTAATTACAATTTTTCAGTGCATCTTGATTGGTTAAATATCATCTGTTCTGCTGTTGGACAGACCTAATCTGGGCGATGCACGCTCCTGCATGTAATGGCTCCTGGTTAACGCAAGTTCAGCCGTAAAACGCTCTTTCCATACGTTTTAGCTAAAATCCGCTATTAATTTTATTGATATGTGCCTTTCTTTATCGCTTTCTGACTTGCAGTCAACTTGCGTTAGGTAGCAAACGGGTACAAAACTTGCGTCGACTTACGTGCGAATTTGAGCTCGATCAAAGTCAACCCAATTCATTGCAAGTCCATGCAAGTGGGTGGCCACACGAAACGCAAGTCCAACACAAGTCGAAAACTTGCATTGACTTGCGAGTCCGTTTGGCAAGGATTTAACGGTCTATATATAGAGGGCCTATGATGCCCTGTTGACAACGTGGTTTTTGTACTCATAGCGGCTTAAGAATACCCTGTATACGTATTGTATATGATTTACAATTTTCATGTTCAGCTGCATCCCACATGGTCCACAGCTTTCAAACGCCTTATACAAGAGAAAGGCTTGCACACGATGACTTTATTGTAATGCGAAAGGGAGCTGATTGCAATATCAGGCGTTTATTAACTTTCATTCAGCGCTCATAGATGATGTCAAGACGCCTCATTAATAATGAGAACGAAATTGTAGGACTTAGGTGTTTACATGAAACCGGAATGAGTTTCATTCCGGTTCCCACTTGCAGCTCTGTATTATTGCGATCTAGACCTTGTTTACATGATTCCGGAACGAAATGTCATACCGATACGATTCATTCCAGAATGTTCTTGTACCGGATCGAAATCCGGTATCGTGTAGACACGCCCTTAGTGGTATTGTTTGCTATATAAGCTAACAGTCACGTAATGATACCAGTGAATGTATACATTTATATAACTTGTAAATATGTAATTTTAGATTAACTTAGTAGTCTTATTATATGTCCTTGTCGTAATTGTCTTACATGACTGTGTTGTGCTGCGAGGGCCACGAGTTTATTAGTGCTTTGTACTATTTAGTGTTACCCTCTTGAAATAAAGTTGATCGATTGAGTGAATTGAGCCAGTTCGTGATCCCATGTGAAAGGCTTTACTAGATGACAAACAAACTTTAAAACACTGTTTTAGAAGATCGACAATCGATTGGAGGTGGAAAAAAGCATTTACAAACAGGTTTTTCTAATAACACTACCAATCTCGTACAAGTGCCTTCAAATAAATGAAGTAAGATTTTTTGCCATCCAGTACAACCACGTGATTGTCTAACCCAGGAGCCCACTCAACTGGAAAACTACCGAAACGTCGAGTTTATCCCCATGCGTTTCATTTTTCCACTGCACTTGGAATGTTGTAATGAAACACACATAAATAAAATTGCTTTCCCTAAGTGATACAAAAGGCTAATAACAACTATGGAACTTAGAACAATACGACGAATAGCTAACCTAATGTCCATTATCTCTCTCTCTACTTTACATATTTTGTCCAGTTGAGAAAATATTCCATTCCACGTTGCCTGCTATCATGTGTCTGTCATTTCACACAAAAAAAACAGGTTTAGGAAACCATTCTAATGCTTAAGTCTGTCACATGATTGGAAGAGATGTATATGATTGACAGCCAAGTAAGGAGCGAAAAAGTAAAGAAATAAAGAATGACAGAGAAAGAAAAAGTCGAACCACGACCCTTCCGACTGCTTGTACTAACTCTCGTCCACTACTCTACTAGTACGCTAGTTGAAATCACTGCCATCAAAAAAGAATAATAAGCCATCTATTGAATAATTAGATAAAGTCAACGGTAAACAATACTTTCTAATGTAGTTTGAAAAGAAGCGTATGTAAATGTTTGGTTTAGCCAAAACCAAATGAGAAGTAATTTCAAACACTCATTGTTCGTGTTTCATCAGGGGATTCCAAATATTTCGAAAACAATAAAACCCACGAGGCTACGCCTCTCGGGTTTCAATTGTTTTCTCAATATTTGGAATCCCTGATGAAACACTACAATTCGTGTTTGAAATAGTACATCGCAAACAGTTATTAAAGAATAACAGCAACACCACTGACATGCATCATATACTTTTATTAGCGCTTTTACACATTTAACATGATTATTCTACGGTCCGTAATGTGATACAAGGATTAAATAGCTTTAGCCTTATGGGATTGATGTCTTTAGCAACAGGAAAACTTTGTTGGTTTGCTAAGTTTGAGAAGAAAATTGGTTAAGATCATAACTCCTGACGAATTTGAATAAAAAGGCAGAGATGTATTACTGAACACTACTGACACTACGTTTAGACTAGAGTTTATATTCCGGATATCGGATACGTTTTGCCGTTTTCATGCAAAACGTAAATCCTGCATCAACACGCCAATCCGGATTTAAACGATGCTTCATGGGGGTTCGGCGGCATTCTCCCCCGGGAAGGTCTTAGATTTAAACTTTCACAAATGTCTTCTGCTGCACTTTCAGGTCATGTTTTGTGTATTTCGACAGCTCCTCAAGCCCAACATTCATTTGTAGTAGGACTGAAATAGGCTGTATGGCCTGCGCATAGCCAATCCGGATTTAAACGATGCTTCATGGGGGTTCGGCGGCATTCTCCCCCGGGAAGGTCTTAGATTTAAACTTTAACAAATGTCTTCTGCTGCACTTTCAGGTCATGTTTTGTGTATTTCGACAGCTCCTCAAGCCCAACATTCATTTGTAGTAAGACTGAAATAGGCTGTATGGCCTGCGCATAGCCTACATACCACGGCAAAACGTCACACGCATGCGCTGTTGATGAGCCGTACGCGTCTGATCTCCCGCCGAAACTAAACGAAATCTACGTGAAATGTTTTGCGAAAAATAAGAAAACAACTTAAAAAATAAGTCTAAGCCTTTAATTATAACAGGTGGAAGTTCTTCATTTGTAATTTCACTGTCAGTGAGTTTACTAAGTTATGAAGTTATTAACTCGGAAAGACCTCGGAAACTTGTATTTGAACTCCAGAGCCTCCGTTCTTTTGGCCAGCGGAGAACAACGTTTTGCCGCGGTGTGCGGGCCTATACGCTAGACTCACCTCTGCATGTAATGCATCCAGAACTTTTTGCTCTAGTGTAAACGTAGTCTCATTCACATTTTTAACGTCCTTAGTCTAGTTTGAAAGTTTGAAAGTAAAGTTTCGGTGTTTCTTCTACTGGTTAACTGCAAGAAATACAGTTCGGTTATGCCTTCAGGTCCTTGGCCTCCTTGTAGATTTGCCCCACGTCCAGATGGTTGCTCACAGTCTCTTTGATGTTCACCAGAGATTCGAGATCCTCATTCACAATGTACTCCACGTTACGTAGGATGACATCATGTCGGATGTAGTCCGAGTCAGCGCCCCTAATTTTCAACACGTAGTCGGCACCATTGAAATCCAAAAACAACGTAGTGAGGCCTAAACAGAAAAAATAATATGTTAGTGCATTCAAAACTGTGGCTATTTTCAGACCAGAATTACGTCATAGACCAAACACTAGCAGAATTATTTTACTTTCTTCTCCTTTCATCCCCCTCTTTAGATCACAAATGTTCTAAATCAGTGTAGTTGTTGAGTGAGTAATCATGCACGATATTTATCTACGTAGACTGACTACTGAGCGATTACCTCTCGTAAAAGACTACATTAACAGTCGGGTTATTACTAACCTGAGTTTCAGGCGCTCATTCCCTTAAAAAAAAAGAGAAGGGAAAGGAACGCCTGATACAAATACTGGTCGAGTCGCATGTAAACATACCAAATTTTGGTATTTTTTCTGTTTGGTCGAAGAACAATGCAAAGCCTTGAGTAATGCAATGTTCTGATTGGTTTTCAAAAACCAGCCCAGCTTCCGGTCTATTTTGTCGCATCTAAGAGAGGTGTCGAAAATTTTGAAAACTCTTCAAGGCTTACTTTCCAGTCTCTGAAACCAGAGCAGAAAGAGGGTATTAGGAGAATAATCGGTTGTAGGGAAGACGTGTTGGCACTGAATTCTGCCTACGGGCCATGGAAAGAGCCGGATCTACCAGCTGGTTCCGAAAGTATGCGAACATATTAAGACAGGCAAAGGCGAGCAATCAGTTCAATTTGTGCAAACACCATTCATATGGTTTCCAATTTCCGCCAAAATCCCAACTTTGTATTCTACATTGGACTTTCTATATTCTTGTCAATATTTTGAATTTGACTTCCAATTTTACTTGTTTTAAATGGTAGTTTTCAAATTTGACCTCCAACATTTCGTGTTCTTCATGCTACTTTTGTTATTCGGATACCTTTCCAATTTGACATGCAAGTTTTCGTATTTGACATACAAGTTTTTTCATTTGACATCCAACCGCAATCCAATAGACGATCGACATCGCGGGCTCATGTGCCATCGTCCCCCCTCCCCTACGTGTGATACCAAAATAAGCCCCAGCAGGGAAGGCTAAGCAGTGGAAGTCCACCCTCACACGGGCAGTTTCAACCGAGCAAAATAAAATGGCGGATCTATGCAGTCGTCCCTAACTGAATTTTAACTCTATAGGAATCTCTATGGTAAGTATAAGCACTTATTTTGTTCAACTAGACGTGTAGTAGTGTGCGTTAGTCTAGTTTTACTATTGACTTATTTTTGTTTCTTAAAACCCGGCTCTGCTCCTGCTTCGTGTACATGCATATTTAGGTTCGTTCTAGATTTGTAAAGTTTTGCTTTCTATTGCATCACGGATGGCTGGTACTCGAAGTAGGTGCTAAACACTCTACATCCTAAATAAGTTAATACTAAGACAGTTATAATTATTTAAGTTAATACTAATTTAAGTTTATATTCAGTGTTAAGCTTTATTATTTTATGATTTAAGGATAATTAAAGATTAAAGTTTGAATGATTTGTTTAAAATATCTAATTTTCACTGATTCACGAAGTTTTTGTTTGAACTCTACATAATACTCTTAGTATTAACTTATTTAGGATGTAGAGTGTTTAGCACCTACTTCGAGTACCAGCCATCCGTGATGCAATAGAAAGCAAAACTTTACAAATCTAGAACGAACCTAAATATGCATGTACACGAAGCAGGAGCAGAGCCGGGTTTTAAGAAACAAAAATAAGTCAATAGTAAAACTAGACTAACGCACACTACTACACGTCTAGTTGAACAAAATAAGTGCTTATACTTACCATAGAGATTCCTATAGAGTTAAAATTCAGTTAGGGACGACTGCATAGATCCGCCATTTTATTTTGCTCGGTTGAAACTGCCCGTGTGAGGGTGGACTTCCACTGCTTAGCCTTCCCTGCTGGGGCTTATTTTGGTATCACACGTAGGGGAGGGGGGACGATGGCACATGAGCCCGCGATGTCGATCGTCTATTGGATTGCGGTTGGATGTCAAATGAAAAAACTTGTATGTCAAATACGAAAACTTGCATGTCAAATTGGAAAGGTATCCGAATAACAAAAGTAGCATGAAGAACACGAAATGTTGGAGGTCAAATTTGAAAACTACCATTTAAAACAAGTAAAATTGGAAGTCAAATTCAAAATATTGACAAGAATATAGAAAGTCCAATGTAGAATACAAAGTTGGGATTTTGGCGGAAATTGGACACCATACATTCAGTGTGTCTAGCTTTGATGTTCCGGCGAAGTTTGATTGGCTCAAGCTGACAGGGCTTAGTTATTTGACATGATTCGTGACAGGGACAGAGGGGCGGAAAGCGAATCGACCAGTATTTGTACCCCTATTCTCTCTCTTTTTTATTTACGGGAAAGGAGCGCCTGAAACTCAGGTTAGGTTATTACTATCGTTTGACATAAATGGTAGTTGCTCGCTCACGAGAGGGGTACTTATAGTGATGGATAGGTATTGTATATTTATCTACGGTCCGGTAGACTGACTACTTAGCGATCACCTCTCGTAAAAGACTACATTAACAGTCGGGTTATTACTATCGTTTGACATAAATGGTGGTTGCTCGCTCACGAGAGGGGTACTTGTATGTTGATGTGTAAGGTATGTGTGGGATTCAGACCCGTTTTACGAGAAAAATTGCTCCAGAAGCTGGATTTCCTGTTTGATTATTCTGAATCGTCTCTAAAATTAACCCGGAATTCCACATATTTTTAAAGAAAAACCCGGACCCTGAAATCAAAATTAGGAGCCGCACATAAATATTACATCATTAGCAAGATACCCCCGGGCATACCGTCTAGGATGCCATATGCGGACATGAGGCTCTGTGTAAGTATAACGGCGTCGTCGCCATCACCCATATCCACTGTTCGACTACTCTTTGGCCCAACATCCGGACGTTGGAACCGTACCACGTCGTTCTTGTCGGTGCCTGTTATGTCATTTCTAAACTGGAAGGAATACCGTTCACCAGTGACCTGAATCTTCTTCATCCAGCTGGCGTACATGGTTTTGGTGACTGCACCATTCACGTACAGTTGCACCACTGGTTCTACCTTGCAGCTGAGGATTAGTTGTCGTAGAATGAACCAGGAGCCGTCTGGGTCTCTTATTGAGATGGTTAATACCTTTGCGGTGAGAGAAGAAAATATTGCTTTTATCTCATTGTACTGATTTGTTGCATTGCATTACATTTTTTGAAAATGACTAGAAAAGTAGTATGAAGGATTCTCAATTCTGAGCTAAAGACCTAAATTACTCATATTTTTTCTTAATAAACACCGGTTTCCTTAGCCGTTATAATGTACACTAGATCTACACTTCCACACTCTACTGACAATCACGGTTATCTGTATCTTCCTTTAACAACCTTTACTTCCATTACCTTGTTGATGTAACTGAAGTTCTCTTCGCCAAGGTCACCACTCGATGTCACGCGGATTTTTGGGACGTTTCCAGTGTAATCAATGATATTTTGTGTGATCCCCCCAGAGTCAGTTTGCGCATGTATGAGATCAACCTCGTAGATGTTATGCCCGTGAGACTGATCCACTTTGAACCCGTCACCATGTAGAACAATATGATCATCAAAAGGACTGCCTCGTACCAGAACTATTCCTCTCACAGTCCCAAACTCGTGCTTCCGACGGTTAGAGCCATGGAAGAACCCGATACGTTCCGTGATGCGATTGAAGTACACTCCCTTGATTTGCGCATGCGTCTTGGGAATACCGCCGAACGTTAGCTCGTTCCTAGCCGTCCCTGTGATCACGTCAAGTACATTTCGAAAGGCGGAAGTAAACATCCCCAAGGCTCCATTTATGGCAATGACGTCATTACCATAACCGGTTTTAACTGCTATAGTCTGGCCAGACTTCAGGTTCCTAAAGTCCTCAATGGTCACGTGATCGTGTATGTACTCATTCTCGTAGCCGTCGGAGTACGTCTGAATGTTGGCTCCTTTAAGAGGTGTCCCGGTCTTTTTGACAAATTTGGTGTCCACAAACACGGTTACTCCTTTCGCGTCTTCATCAAGTTTCTTTCCATAGAAGTCATATCCGATTGGTTCGCTACCTGTTACTGTCCAGTACTTGTTTGACCACACCGACATGTCCGCCAATCGGAACTTCCCAGCGGAAAAGTAGCCCCCTGTACTCCCGGTTGTGGGCGGCTTGAAGGTCAGTGGTTCATCTGGCATGCCAGCAATGTCGATCATGTTGGCTGGGTTGCTCTCGTAGATGGTACCGTAGGATTTACCCAGTGGAAGCACAATCTTTCCAGTGTCATCTAGTTCGGCTTTGCAAGCAGCTGTCAATCTCTGGAGGTGTTTGACTGTCGTGTCCATGTTTGACGATGGGTTGTTGCCGAAGACATCTACCAAAGTTGCTACGAGACCGAGAACAGCTCCTGCTATGGCGCCGAGTGGTCCTAGTACCGCCACTCCGCTAGCTAGGGCACCGACGAATGTTACCACACCAACAACACCTAATGTCGTACAAGGTAAATGAAGTTTAGAATCATACATACTACTGCTAATCCGGTAGCTATGGAAATCACGAATGTTATCACTCTAACAACTCCTATTGTTGACCAAGAAATGAAGAGTGAGGATCAAGTTCATCAAGTTGAAGTTTATTTATAAGCATCTTATTAAATTTTACTTAGGACACCCGCAGATAGCTTAGCTAATCGAGGCGGGTAGTGCTATAATATTTCTTATTTATTATATGGACGATAGTGTTTTACTGAGGAATAAACCACTCATAGAACTCATACGAAACTACATCCGGGTACTGAGTGGCATATATTTCATATCCTCACTAGTGAAAATATCGATGACGTCACGTTTGCCGCCTTTTGAACTACAAACATGGCGGCAGGTTTGTGAAAATCATAGAGGAAGATGTAAAAATGAATATTCCGAGCACAAAAAGCAAATACGATCTAAATCTAAAAAGATTTTCTCGACTGCAACGAAGACACAAGAAACCCCGATTAAACTCCCCAGAACAGCTTAGAAATATCACGAAGAAGTTTGTACTGACAGTAAGTAAATTGAATACATAAGAGTTCTTAGAGCAGTTTAATTGTCCATATAATAATAAAAAAAATACACGGTGGTTTGAAGATATGAAGTTTATACTCTCGAGTCGAAAACATTTCACTCGTTCGCTGCGCTCACTCATGAAATGTTGTCTACTCTCGAGGATAAACTTCATATCTTCTCAGCACCGTGTAATATCCTCTATGTACATGCAACATATTTTGCAATAACTATACAAATTTTACAATAATTATACAATTTTACAATAACTAGTTTATTTTTTTATTTTTTATATCATACATCATGACGTTAAGGACGTTTTAGAGACTTTTTCAATCAATACCGTGACATCAACATAGGTCTCCTCCTGTTTCAAAACTTGTACAAGAGTTCTATGGATATTTGCCATAAATGATCAGGAATCTCATTCCATATTTTTACACCAATGCAAGAGAAGGATTCACTTTGATGTTTAGTTCTTCAATATTTCAAATAAAATGTTCCTGTTTTTGATGATCTAGTTTTATAGGAATGTACCGATCTTACACGGTTAAAATAAATTTATTATGTTAAGAGGAGCCGCATTATTGTTAATTTCATACATTAGAACTGAGAAGGTTTCTATAATATAACATATTAATTGGAAGGATATTAGAGCATGTTCTTTATTTCTCGCAAAATACATAAGTCGTAGTAAGACACGTTTTTGTAGAAGTAGGATTTTATTGAGGTGTGTTTGGGCTGCCTGACCTCAGATGCTAAACCATAGGATATGTAAGAATAAATAAGAGAACGGTAGATATTCAGAAGAGTGGAGAGAGACACGAAATGCCTGAATCTTTTGCTTGAGATTATACCTATCGTTTTACTAATTTTTAAAGTAATATAGTCTGTGTGTCTTCCAAGAAACTTTAGAATCATTAGAACAACAATGTATTTTACGTAATCCTTTTGTTCAAGGGGTATAGGATGGCCAGATTTATGATCAAAGACTTTGATGTTAAGTTTATGGTCTAGTCTCTTTTGGTACGGGTGGGATGACAAAATTAGATTCTTTTATACTTGTTTGCAAGTAGCGAGTCGGAAACAGGCATCAGTTCTTTATTAACAACCTTCAAGTTTTTGTCAGCATAAAGTAGGTTGGTGTTATCAGCAAAAAGAAAAATATGGAACTTATCAGAGGAGTTGTGGATATCGTTAATATAAATAAGGAACAACAAAGAACCTAATACGGAACATGTGGAACACCACATAATGTTTGTTGTTTAGTTGATATATTAGGACTTATCTGAAGTAGTTTGGTTTCGTTCATAGGCTCATAGGACGATCACAATTATTAATGACACCCTTATTCCGTAGTGATTTAGTTTACTTAATAGTATAGTGTGATTGACAATGTCGAACGCTTTCTAGAGGTCTATGAAGAAGCCACATGTTTTTATCTATGTTTTTTTATCTATGGATCAAATGGATTACAGCTATTCTCTAAAGCCGATGATACACGGTTCAACATTTGCCCGCCAGCATGTGAAGCATCTGTTGGCAACAATGTTGAACTGTGTATCATACCATGTTGAATGTTGAAAGAAGCGAGTCAACATGTTTAATGATGTTGCAGGAAATAGAGACATGCTCTATTCCAGTCAACAACTAAGTTGTAATATTGTTCAACATATTGACTCGCTTCTTTCAACATTCAACATGTTATGATACACGGTTCAACATTGGCTGGCCAACAAATGTTGAACCGTGTATCACCAACTTAAGGGAAGTGATGGGATTTCACAACATGCTAAAATAGTAGCCTTAGAAATAACCTAATTTCTATTTAATTTAGGACTGAAATGTGATGTTTGAGATGAATTATATATATTATCTTGAATCGTAGTTGAAGGAGTACTGGCTGTCAACATGGTTTACCACGAATATGGCGAGTGAGAAGCAGTTTCGACTAATTAATAAGACTTAAAATTTACCTTTAAGTTAACTGTTTCTTGATACTTTGACACGCCTTACCTGCAGCAATACTCAACCCTGCCGATGCCATGTCAACTACATTTCCGGCCTTAATAGCAGAGTCTAATGCCCAGGAGTTTACTCCGATAGCAATAACATCAAACCCTGCACCCAAGACATCCAGGACTTGACCAACCTTCATCCATTTCGCCGCTTTGTTGAGATACTTCATGGATTCGTGTGTCTGAGGAAGACTGCGCACGACTTGTTTGAATTCCTTGATAGCATCTTCCTCCAAGAGTTTCAACTGTAAATCACAAGCAAGTTTAGCACTGTGTTAATCCTAAACATATAAAACATGATACAGAAGACTAGTTTTCACTGGTACGAACTGGTTACATGTTAGACAGTTAGAAAGAAATACTTTGTGTTACACCTGTTGCAATTGAGTAAACTGTACCTCTGGTTCGCGATGATGCCATCATAAAAAAAAATTATTTACCGTAATGATTCGATTTAGCACCCTCCTTCCAATAAACACCCCCTCTCTAATAAGCGCCCCCTTTGAATGGTACTTACCAACCAATAAGTGCCTCCCCATTCCAATAAGCGCCTTTAATACGGTAGCTACAGTAATTATTGTTACGGTTCGTTTCATTATATAAACGTTATATATTATTACCTTGTTTGTTTTTAACAAACTAGAACGGTGCTGTAAGTAGTACATAAATAATATACTGGTATATTTCGTCCAAGATCCCCCCCCCTCCCCACCCCCCAAAGTTCCTAAATTAAATAAGCCCCGTGCGCTAAATCCAATCATTACGGTAGTTAGGTTTTACGTTTTTATTTTTTGCTAATTATTTTTCATTTTGTAATATTTTATTTTATTTATTCATTCATTCATTTATTATTATTATTATTTTCACATATTCCCAACATGCCTTATTTTTCTCTTTAGTTTCTTAACGTTCGCCTCTAGCACCCAACATAACAATCCGTTTAGTTTCCAATTGATTTTTTAATCTTCTCATTCATCATTTCGCAACCTCACGCCCTATACCTGTTTGATATCGTGCATACCCTCACTTACTACAGCAGTCAAATGTTCAGCCGCCATCTTGGTTCGTAAATAATAAATAAATAAACAACTTTATTTACATGTCTAGTCTTGTAGCTGACCCTGGAAAGGGTCTACTAATCGGGCACACGGATTCCTCGGTCGAATTGGAATTTGGGTTGGTTTTTTTAGGAGGGAGGAAAACTGGATGACCCGGAGAAAAACCCTCGGAGCAAGGGTGAGATACCAGCAAACTCAACTAACCTTTGGCGCCGTATTACCCTGTCTGCCCATACAATTCCCATACATACATATGAGTTTCATATGGGATCTGCTGCCCATGTATTTTCCATATGATATCATTTTAAACCCTTACGGTTTCTGAATGGTAGGCCGTAAACCTATATTTATCCCATGTAACAAAAACTCAAACGCATATAGTTCCCATACCAGACCCATGTACATCCCATGTCATACCCATATGAATCCCATATGTTTGGTTTAGTAACGGGTGTTGCGGGAATCGAACTGGAGCCACAGGTGAGAGGCGAAGCGCTTAACCACTGCGCCACCCCGGCTCCCCGTTCGTGTGTTGTATTCGTAGAGTACATAGTTTTAGGTTTCAAAGTCAACAAGATTAAATCCTATACCTTATCAAGAAGTTCATCCTGGTTTGATATGCCAGCAATCGATCCTGTACTCAGCGCCTTTCCATAATTTAATATTGCTTTGTTTACGTTAGAGAAGGCTTTCTTGTGGCTGATATGTTCTGCTATGATACTAGTAAATGGGTTCTGTACAACAGCTCCCCCTGCCACGTCAAGAACTGCAAGTGTTGTGATGGCTTGTTGTAAGCTTTCCATGGCTGCTTCCTTCTCACCTGTATTTGACAGAAAAACAATGCCTTTGCTTGGTACACACGTTTTCATGACCATCTCCACATGTTCGTGTGTTGTTGTGTTTGAACATAGTGGATTCACAGGTAATGTGAGAGTAATGGTAGAATTGAATTTCCTAAATTCAGGAATTGTTTCAAAGTAGTCAGTTTATCCTTGATATTGCTGTTAGAAATGATATCCAAGATGAGTGAAATTAATTGTATTGCTGACACAAAACATTCTATCAGAGCATATAGAACGTCATGCAAATTATATCAATAGATTGCAGACTTTCCCTTCATTGGCATACATTTGAATTCATTACTTTAACTGACTTGTTTTTAGTTGCATCACTAGTATTTACACTATTTACGGTACTCTGAATCATTTGGTTCTTGGCGGATTTAAAAAAAATCTTTTTCACCAACATAGTGTTTAATAACTAAATGTTTAATAGCAGTAGCTAGTGTTTTATCAGGCTACAGTGTGCGTCCAGCTGACATGCGCAGTACACAAACAGGTCCCACAATAGCCCACTTCCGCGATATGCTTTACTTGTCACGCACAAAGGCTTCAATACGAGGCTCCGTGCTAAAATAAATTTATTATTTTCTCTTTGAAAAGAATAAATTTAATTTAGCTCGGGGCCTCGTATTGAAACCTTTGTACGTGTCAAGTAAAGCATATCGCGGAAGTGGGCTATTGCGAGACATGTAGTCTCTGTATCATAGGCTATATGCATTAATGCATGTGTTTTAGTTTTGGCGTGGGGCAAGGGAGGTTTGAATGATACTGTTGCGAGATCAGTTGACTGCGAGGAATGGCGCAAATCCTTAGTTATAAAACCTCCGCTCACGCTCCCCCTCCCTCTGCGCTCCCATGCAGTCCCGCTCCCCCTCCCTCTGCGCTTGCCACACATGCTAATAGAAACCAAGCGGCCCTCGCACCGATTCTTTCTATACAACCTCGCTGTAACGGTCTAAAATCCATATAAACACCCTCACAATGGTAGTGATCTACTATACCCTTGTTATTGGTCAATAGACCAGTTCGCGGTTAATTCCGACATTTTGAAAGGGGTGCAAACATGGCGCGAAATACAGTGTTTGTATGGGAATCCGAATCCTAACCAACTTTCGATCACTTAATCTTTTACCTGATATCTTTGTATGTTTGTATCTGAAGAATATTTCAGAGATTCGATTTTACGGATTTTATTTGGCATCGAACTGGTCTATTAATTGACTCATGAATAGTTAATGAGGTTTGAAATTATATCTAATTTTGATGTTAACTTCGTGACACAAACCTCGTTTCATCTGGTTAATGGAGTCAATAGTGATCGCACGAGCACTCATTCCAAAGACGGTCGAAGGTGGTGCTACGACGAGAGCGGAATTCTGGAGCCATTTCGCCCAGGTTTTTGCGGACCTGACATTTGCTGAGGCAGGAAATGCGAGCATCAACAGAATCACCACAAACGACACACATACCACGTGGTGTTTCATGATTGCTGTTGCCTTAAGGTGTACCTCACCTGAAAAGTAGAAAAGGTAAAAGATCCTGAATACATGTAGTACGTGTATGCCGGGGGGGGGGGGGGGATTTGTATGATAAATGGGTAAGGTATTTGCCGCCATGGGGTACAGAACATGACCCAGTTTACCCATATCAAAGCCATTGCGTACAAAAGCCTACATATCGATATCGGGATATCGGGATATCTGGTAACTCACTTCCGGTATCGGCCCAGTCAAATCATGCACTCGAAATTACATGGTTTTGGGAGCTATTTTGCCTTCTAAAACTAATGAAATGATTTATGAAAAATTTCTACCTTCAAATCATCAAAGTTAACTAACATCTGCAACTGGTAACTGTTTGGAGTGATTATATTAAGATTTCGACTGAATACTGAATTTGAATTTGCTTTCACGAGTGAAGTGAATTTTTACAAGGCGTTACTCGTTTATGGACGACCAAGCAGGATAAAACTGGATTTAGCTTGAATACGCATGTCTGAACGGACTTTCTATCGCTGAATTCAAATAGGAGAATAAATTTTCAGTGTTTTGATGTATAGAACATAGGTTTCTCGAGTGTAGAGTTCAACAAATCGCTGTTAAAGGTCCATTTCGTGCATTTTTTTCTTGTGTGATTCCTTTGTCATGGCGGAAGCTAATCCGTATCCAGATCTCCCATTTTACTCACGGTCACACGGAAGGGATAGGAAAACATGGGGTGGGATCTGGGTACGAGATTAGGCGGAAGCTGCAGTAGGGGAGATTTTGGAGCGGTCAAAACGAAAGCAGAGAATTCTCCTTCGTAAAGTTCTGGTATCAACAGGTAAGCCATATTATAAACTTGTAATGCGACTGAAGTTGTTATCTCTCTCAAATAAAATCGCATTTACTTCGAAGCGATGACCAATACCAAATGTCCTCTTCTGTGTGCCATGATTTTGATATGCAGTAAAAATAGCTCCGGATTTCCAAGTTATCGTGAAAACAAACCCGGATTTTCTCCCTGTTTGATTATTCTGAATCGCCTACATCCTGGCATTCGACATATTTTTACGAAAAATCCGGACCTGGAAATCTAAATTAGGTTCCATCCCGTACCACCGTACATATACGTATTACGTCACAAACAAGATTGCAATTTTGTTGCTGATGTACTTTTTCTTGTGTTTTGGTCTCTTTTTCTACTATAATTTGCCGTGATTTCCTTGTCCATTTTTACGAATGAAAGGTTTGCGATATAACAAAATATAACAGACTGGTAGAAAACGTACAAGCTAGTTGCAAACTGTTTATTGTTGTTGGTGTAACTTAGTGTACAGGAAACAATTTAAGGAAATAAAAAGTTATTTGTGATAAAGGTGACATGATAAAATGGTAACTATTAACGATTATATGTATAAATGTGGAATGTGGTTTAAAATATTTTCTTGGATAAATGTTTTGGGTGTCTTTTGCCTCCAAATTTCATTAATCCTCCGGCTAGGAAAAGCATGAAGATAAATTATAACCAAATACACGATGAGTAAGGGGTAACGGTACAATCAAGTATCTTTTATGAAATACCCAAATTAGGAGTTGTGAGACAGCTCCAGAAGGCTTTGCGACATTCAAATCCTACAAAATCTTACCGTACACTTTGTACTAGAAAATCCCAAAATTTTACTTTTCCATATACACCCATATTTCAATGTAAAAATACTCTATTCTCAATTTAAAAGCTCTGGATACCAGTATACCCAAAACTCCTGGCTGACCCTGATGAGTAAGGCTTGATAACTTACCGATAGATTAATGATGAGCAACTCACAAAATGTTTCAGTGTTTAACAGATCTTGCTTCTCTTTGGTTCCTCGCCTTTCTAGCTTCGATCAGCTGTACCGAATTGTGTCAGTCTTCACTTGTTTTACAGTAGTCTCTTTCAGGCACTGAAGATTAGTTCAAAGTTATTAGTTAACAAAATATATGACACCAGTTTCTCTTGGCAAATCAATATTCAATGATAGCTGATCTTTACCCGTTATTTTGAGTAATTATTCGGAACTTTCACTAGCCAAAATATTATAATTTACGAATTGCCACCAACTGAGAGTCGTTCAGTGTATACTGAAACAGTATCTGGTTTTAGGAACCCTTATTTTATAATTTATATGCCTTTAGGGACCGTAAATTAAATATGGAGAAGGGAGGCTGGAGGAGAAACAGGGAGCCTCAAATTTTTTTGCTGTATTATGAGGGAAGTTTCCAATAAAAATGTTAAAGAAAGGGGAGATCTTGAATGTTTTCAAGGCTTCAAAAAAGTGGGGCTTTAAATTAATTGTTATTAAAGTGTTAGATCTGAAAAAAATTCTGCCAAAATTAATGACCGATCCCTTAGGCTAAACCTCTCCTACATTACGATATCCTCAAAATAATAGACCAGTTGGCGGTAAATTCCGACGCAAACATGGCGCGAAATACAATGTTTGTATGGGAATCAGATGCCAAATAAAATCCGTAAAATCGAATTTCTGAAATATTCTTCAGATACAAACTTAAGATACCAGGTAAAAGATTAACATATCGAAATGTGAGGGATGTAGCTGTGCTGGGAAGCGTGCAATCGTGTTTTCAGTTTTCCATACATTTGTCTGTAACAACGAGTCCGCGGGAAAACTGTCCGCGGGAAAACTGTGTGGAAAACTGAAAACACGATTGCACACTTCCCAACACAGCTACATCCCTCAAATTTCGATCAGTTAATCATTTACCTGGTATCTTAAGTTTGTATCTGAACTGTTATTTCAGAAATTGGATTTTTTATTTCGCGCCATGTTTGCACCTCTTTCAAAATGACGGAATTAACCGCGAACTAGTCTATCATAGTGCAGACAAGAATACTTCGTGTAGGGATGTTTACGCCAAGTCGAGCTCTAGCTACCTAAGCTAATCCCCAGGCTTATATTTATAGTCACCAAACCTACGTATACACGGAAAACCCTTGCTGACAGACTGCTGTGCGAACTCAGTTCAAACAAAATATTATTAGGCGGCTTCTTTTGCTTGCTGCCAGCGAGGGAGCCTGAAGCAAGTAAAGCGAGCAAGCAGCAATCTCAATTTCTTCCAGCACATTGCATTGTGGTCATGCGCAAGGACACAAATTGAATGCGCAAGGACCAGATTTTGGAGAAATCTTTCCTTTTCGTTTGGACTTCTTCTTATAGCTTGAGATTGGTATCATTTTTAAATATACTGCTGTTCATTGTGCATTTTTACCTGTGGATTTTTCATTCAGTGAGTATTTTTGTTGTGCTTCGGCAATCGAAACTGTGAAACATTAATTCGGTGTCTGCTTGCTCTCTAGTTCTCGGTTTAATCTACTAGTCGTATCAGTTCACTTCTTACTGTGTTTCTATTACCACTGATTATGTGGAGGATGTTCATTTAGTAACGCGCAATGAGGTTGAGCTGAGGTTTGTCGTGAAGAAATAATGGGTGTGGCTTCAGAAAGCCCCGTTCCTCTTTCCAACAATTCAGGCAACATTTATCATCAATCATATGATATCCTTATTTCGTATCAAAACGATACTACCACGCCTTCTCTACTGCATGGGACAGCTGACTTTCGAGCTTTATGATCATTTTCTCGAAGGCACAGTAGAATCCCGACTAACTCGAACCCTCAGTGGAAACGAAAAACAGTTCGAGTTAAGCGGAGTTAGAGTAATGGAGTCCGGTTGCTTATCCAGTTTCATTTGTGGTCCCTCCAATATATTTACCATCAAATTAACTGAGCATTCGTTACTGAGAGCTGAAGTTGAAAAATGACGCGTAGCGGAGTTAAAAAAAAACTCAAGTTCAAGGTGTTTTGATCTCGTGATGATAATAATAATAATAATGGTTTATTCACAGTCTATCTACAGAGTAGCTATACATCCGTGAAAGGAAAAAAACTAATGGTAATAATAGAAATTAAGTAAGTTGCTACACCTGATTTACATCAACTATATGGACATAAAAAAACAATAATATAAACTATGTTAACTATTAATTACATTAACTGTCAACCATTATATACATTAAACTATCGCCCATTAACTATTGGCGGAGAGAAATTCTCTCTTTTGCCCTGCCGATGAAAATGATGTTTATCTCTAGATGAACTTATATTTGCGGGCATTTCATTAAACAAACTCGCTGCAGAGTCCTGGAAAGTTCCCTTAATTCGGAGAATAGTTATTAGAGGAGCGATACTAGAACGTAAACGCCTTGATGGTTTATGCCTTTTTAAAGGTAAATATTCAGGCCACGAAGGATTATGCATGGCTTGAAAAACGCTTTTAAGTAGGTTGAATTGGGATCTCTCTAAAGTAGGGAGCCAACCTAACTTTGACACGTCCACCTCAGTGGAATATCGATTTGTTACAAAGCTTGCAGCGGAATTTTGCACGCGTTGAACTTTTTTCTGTAGGTAGTCAGGCAGAGGATAGCAGACAATATCATTGAAACCTAGTTTAGATGAACACAATAACTTATATTTAGATGTTCGCTCAAACTCCGTTTATGTAATCAATGGCTTTAAACTCTAACCATACACGTTTAATACTTAACTACTATATTCTATTTGTAACTTTTATGCTTACTTAGTATTCCATTTAGTTGTTTTTCTTTTTACAGCGGGGCCTCTCTGAAAAACACTTCGGTGACGAGCACCCTGTCAAAATATTATTATTATTTATTATTATTATTATTACGGGTGTTTGAAGTGACTTCTCAAACGAACATACCATTCAAGAGAAAACGGAGATGAAATTAAGTTTGGATATCTTATGCAGCCAAGCGATTAATCAGGATATCAAGATTCCTTCACAAAACAATTCACGCAGGTGATTTCTTTGCAATATCTTTAGGAGATTTTTCATGCTTCATTCAACTTTATTCAGAGATGGAACTGAACCATAAAATGAGTATATGAGCGCTTCTGTTTCTAAAGCGATGTAACTCGAGCTCGTTTCTTCTTGTTTCTATATTACTAGGCTACCTAAAATGTAGTGAGTGCCGCCTTATTGTATGCATTTGGAATTATTTAGAAGGAAGGATCGGGGTAATGCCATGATCACCTCGGTTTTCTTTGTTTATTCAGGGACATTTAATCTCTAAATTCCCTCCTCAGCATGCATAGAAGGAAAATTAGAAGGGCTGACGAGGGAACATTTGGATGGTTCGTTGGCACACCGGATTATGGCGCAATGCCTGTTAACCCTGTATTCTCTTCATTTCTCAAACCCGCTTCTTCCATGTGGGATACTTAAAACTATAAACGTGACGTAATTAAACTCCATTCATGCTCTTTGAATATTTAGTCAACCACATAATTACATTGTATTTTAGTGTTATTCTTCTAAAAAAACAACAGCTTGTCTCCAGGGGAAGCTATTCAATCAATGGCGCTCAATCAAGCATAGTAACAAAACGTTTGCGAAAGCCACTCAACTGCGACGTCTTTAGTTTAGGCAGAGAAAGCTAAACTTTACAGAGATTTGTTCCTTTCCTCGGTGATAATAATATTACAACATGACATTTTGAGAAATTAGTGATTAAATTTCCCCTCGAGCCTCGGGAGGATCTGTAAAAATCCTCCCTCGGCTCTAGGAGAGATTTAATCACTAATTTCGCTCATGCCATGCTATTACTTATAATAAATGTAAATGTCATGAGTGAATCCCTAACATCATCAGTGTTAAAAGAGACGCAGTAAGAAGTGAAGTGATAGGAGTAGATTAAACTGAGGACCGAACGTGTTGCCGAAGCACAATAAACGACCATGATGCAGTTTTCTTCGATCTTGATATCAAGCCTAAATTAAATAAAAGACCTGAACATTTATCATATCTATACAAGAAGGCAGATATGAAAAACCTTGAAACTGAATTAAATCTCATGGCAAATGAATTTAATATAAGATCTCTAAACGACCATTCTGTTGATGAAAATTGGTCCTTCTTCAAGTCAAGACTAAACCAAGCTGTAAATAAGCATGTACCTAGAAAACGAATAAAATCTAACCGAAGGCTTCCCTGGATTACAACTCAAATCAGAAGGATGATGAGAAAGAGAGAGACTGTTTAAGAAAGCCAGAAGATCGAAAAGTGCTTCCCATTGGCAGTCTTATAAGAAGTATCGAAACTTGGTTAAGAGACATTGAATCATCTCACAGCAAATATGTCAATGATGTCACTGGAGGTAGCCTTGAAGAAGGTGATAGTAAATCCTTTTGGAACTACATTAAACTGAAAAGAGTCGGTTGGAGTACCACCACTACGTGATGGTGACGTCCTTACAGAATCTAATAAAGGGAAGGCAGATCTTCTCAACAGTTACTTTAAATCTGTCTTCACCAAAGAGAACACTTTTTGAATATACCACACACAGGCCCTAGTCCTTACGCTGATGTTGATGAACTTGTTTTTAGTTCCATTGGCATTGAGAAACAGCTCCAAAAGTTAAAGCCTAGGAAAGCTGCTGGGCCAGATTTCACATTGGGTACTGAAGAACTTTGCCCCCCAGTGTGCTGTGATGCTCAATGGATTCCGCAGAGGCTTCTCCACTGAGACTCACCTTGATGACTGGTTTACTTCACTGGATAAACATATAAGAACTGATGTGTTGCCGTTAGACTTTTCTAAAGCATTTGACTCAGTACCTCACTGCAGACTTCTAAGTAAATTAAATTATGGTATTTCTACTAAAACTCTATCTTGGATTAAGGATTTCCTTCTAAACCGCTCCCAATGTGTCCAAGTGTCTGGTACTAAATCTGATTGGACACACGTCTCTTCTGGCGTTCCCCAGGGCACTGTTTTGGGCCCCCTCCTGTTCTTGGCTGACATAAACGATATAACATGTAATTTTAATTCACATATTAAGTTGTTTGCCGATGATGCTGTTATGTACCGTGAGATATTAGATATACATGACATGAACTTACTTCAACAAGACATTAATACCATCTCAGACTGGGCGCAAACCTGGCAAATGGAATTTAATCTAACTAAATGTAATATTATGTCAATTACTAGATCTAAGCAAAATCTGCCTGCTCAGTACCAGATGCTGGGTCATGATTTAGAAATAGTCTCATGCCACAAATATCTTGGCATATTTATTCAAGATGACCTACAATGGGACACTCAGGTTAAATCTAAAGCCACGAAGCTACTAGGCCTATTACGTAGAAACTTATCACATTGCAGCCAGTATGTTAAGCAGCAAGCATACAATTCCTTCTATGCTCTGTCACTGCGCTCCGCCGCATAGAAAATATTTATGTTGTATATTCTACATACGCATCAAGCAAGGCGTGTTAGGAGGATGCCGACCAGTTATGTCAAGTTTATTGCCGTATAAACATTACATATTAATGTTAAGCTAAAGACGAATCGCCGGATACGAAAAACCAGGTTAAAACCTCACTTTGAGGAAAAAACTATTCTGGAAACGTATACTCCAACCCTATGCGAATTCGCCAAGACCCCTGGAGGTTAAGGGTCATCAAAAAACTTACTTACATAAACAACCGCTGTATAAAGCCGGGATTACATAGTGTCTATAAATTTTGGCTCGGATAACCGACCGTGTAAACTGGCTGGCGTCAAGTGAAAGATATATGCAAATATCATCTTAAATAACAACTCCAAGTCCTTAGGGAAGAACACTAGGTGCTAATTACGAATGCCCAACAAAAATACATTTAGTTAGACCCCAGGTTGAATATGCCTCTGCTGCGTGGAATCCTTTCGAAAAACCGCATGTAGCTTCTTTAGGGGCAGTACAGCGCAGTGCAATAAGATTCGTGTCATCTGACTACTCTAGATATTCGAGTGTATCAGCAATGCGTCAGTCTCTTGGCTGGGACACCTTAGAAACACGTAGATACTTAGATGCCACTACTATGATGTACAAAAGTGTAAATAATATAGTTAACTTACCCTTCCTTAGTTCTGTACAATATTCTGATTATAGAACTCGCTCATACCATCTATACAAGTTTAGACATATTTCTACCCATATAAATGCTTATAAGTTCTCTTTTTTTCCTCGTATAATACCTTTATGGATTGCATTACCACTATCTGCTGTCACGGTAGCAAATGCAGCCATCTTCCAAAGGGAAGCTTTTCCAGTGGTCAGAATCTACTAACTTTTATCTATTTTATATGAAACAAGTAATATATTATAGACTTGAACTTTGGAGTGACTTCGCTTAACCCATGAAATTGATGGTGAAATAGTGGATGGTTTGGATTTTATCCAACCGTTCCTTATTTCAACAAATGTAGATGCTGGTTGTTGGATGTCTTTCAAGGGTTAAAGGGGCTGGGTCAGCGCTCATTCGTTACCAGTCTATCGCACGGCCAAAGGCAAAATTTGATTTCCGACTCCGGGAGTACGAAATCAAACCTCCCTCCGAAGGAACCTTTCAGGAATCCATTTCCATCGCTCTTATTTCGAACCTCTAAAACATTTTTTTTGCAGGAACGTTTTGTTTAGCATTCATTCTAAATGTAGAGTATTTCATTTTTACATTTTTTGTTTGAAATTGTGATGAATGAAGGCTCTGGAGGAAGGGGAGGTAAACGAGTCAGGGCAGGAAGAAAGAAAACGCCTGCCTTGAGGCAATTGACGAAAAAAATAAATGACCGACACTGGAAAAGCCAACATGCTGCTATATACTTAAGCAAACAAATATTCAAAACCTGGCGGGAGCTAAAGGCCAAGGATCTTTTGGTAGTGACTCGGCCTTCGCGGCCGAGTCACTTCAAGAGTAGTTGATTGAGATTGTTGTCACACGAAACGTTTAGTGTTTGACTCAAGGTATAACAAAAAGTAACGCCAGAAGATAAATAACATTGCCGAAAACCTTTTGCTAAAAAGCAATGTTTTATAAAACGGACAAAATGAAAGAAAAGAAAGAGTTTAATTTGCGACTTTTCTGAGCACAAGCCAAACCACACCAAAGCCAAGACAAACTCACCAGCCAAAACACACCAAAGCCAAGACAAAGGACAACCCGAACTCACCTAAAAACGTTTTCCAGAATCAAAACAAGGTAATAAAACATACCTGAAATTTAGCTGAACCTGCTACTTTGTCGGCTCTTCAAAAATAATTATTTAAGAAACGACGAAGTTCGAGCCAAGACTTTATTCCAGCGAAGCATTTATAAACAATTCACGAACGAACCAAGGCTTCACAACAATTATCATGAAAGGAGGCGAATTCCAACTCTCTTTACAAGTCTTTAGAACTCCAAACGATGGGAGTTTTCCGTTCAGCAAGGCAAGGAACGACGACTAAATTTGAAAACCGTCCGTTCAGCGTTCAAGTCAACACTGGACCAAAACCATGTTTCGCAAAATGTTGACGATTTTCACAAGAAATGGCGCCAGATTGTCCTAAGCGATGACAAGTAAACAATCCCTAGTATTACATTTGACGAGGTGAAGAGTTTTTGTACACATTTAGCCGGACTTTCATTGCTGTATTTTCGGATAAATCGAGGTGAACTTCCGTAACTGAATTTTCTTACACAAAATCTACCCGCTAAATATATTTGATAGCGTTACGGAATGAACACAGTAACGTAATCAGCGTAGTGTTGGTATGTATTCCCAGGAGTGTGTAAGCACTACTTAAGGATCTGAATTCTAATTAGGCGTCATTCGAAGGCTTCTCTACTCTGCCTAGATTACTTGTAAAGTTAATTTCAATTCAGCACATGTATATGTAATTATTATTATTAATATATAATGATGATGATGTAACGGCTTCACTAGCCTTATATGTACACAGACACCGATTATATGTAATCACTTATATGATTTGTTTATGTATCTCCGACCAGGCATTAATAAATGAGATGCCCGCCCCTTATCTGTTGTTGTCGTGGTAATGCAGTTTAGCTATAAAATGTTTTATACTCGTTCACAGTGAATAGAGTATAACATTGAAAGGGTTTCAATCTTACCCTCAACCAATCAGAAATGAGCTCTCATTGAACTGACCAATCAGACACAATGCTACTGTTGCTTGCGAAAGAAACCATTGCGATCGCATAAGAATTTTGAATATTTATGATATGCTAATTACCTCAAGAGCATACTTACTGCGCACGGGCACCAGGTGACCCAGCCCCTTTAACTGAAACCACGTCATTGTGCTACGTTTACTCTAAGTTATAATAATAATTTATCTGTTGTTATTTGAAGTACTATAATATTTATTTATTATTTATGCATTTATTTTGCCATCGACCGACCGCTTTTAATATCCTGCATAGTGTTATACTAAAAGGATTAATAAATATGGGATGAGATGAGATGTGAAACGCTCTCGGTTATTTGGCCAAGTGAAGTCAGTCACACCTAGCTCTTCGACTCTTGCTGAAGCCACGCGCTATACAGCTTTTCGAAAGGCAGTTCGGTTACTGGATTCTTAAACTTATTTTATGGTTCAGTTCCATCTCTGAATAAAGTTGAATGAAGCATGAAAAATCTCCTAAAGATATTGTAAAGAAATCACAAGCGTGAATTGTTTTGTGAAGGAATCATGATTAATCGCTTGGCTGCATAAGTTATCCAAACTTTCATCTCCGTTTTCTCTTGAATGGTATGTTCGTCACATCAAACACTCGTAATAATAATAAATAATAATAATAATTTGACAAGGTGCTCTCGTTACCGAAGTGTTTTTCAGAGAGGCCCTGTAAAAAGAAAAACTAACTAAATGGAATACTAAGTCAGCATAAAAGTTACAAATAGAATAGTAGTTAAGTATTAAACGTGTATGGTGGCCGATGACTGCCATTGCAATTTTTAAAAGAAAATGAAATAAAACTAAAATGAAAATGAAATAAAAGTAAAAACAAATCCAAAAGTAAAAACAAATACAAAAGTAAAATCGAATTCAAAGTAAAAGTGAAATAAAAGTAAGAAAAAAGTAAATGCAAAACAAAAGTAGTTTTCGAAAAAAAATTTAATTCAAAAGCGAACTCAAAGTAAAATGAAAAAAAAGATTGCACGGCCTATGGCTGCCACAGTATCCCAAGAAGCTTTGCGAGAAGTAACGTGTACCCGCGGGGACTGTTGACCAATGTTATATTAATTTCAAAGAGACCAACTGAAAGATAAACGAACAAACAAGAACAATGTCCCTACTACTGATATCCTCAAGAAAGAAGAAATAGTTATTCAAAGATTGAACTCTGAGGTATCAGGAAAGGCCCAAAAATACTCTCGTGTGGGTCTTTAAAGAGACTGATGGAGCTTTATAGCAACACAAAGGAGGCCTGTAAGGAATGAAGCATTTCACATCGATATCGGGGAGAGTATAATCTGCGGCTTCCTTGCCGGAGAATAAGGGCCGTCATGCACTTCATTAGATCAGATTCCAGATCTTAGGGTGGTCCATATTCGTTTATAGAGCCAGTACAAGGTCAGGATGTGGAGACCATAATAAATAGAGAGCGATCACCGATAATACCGCCCAAAAGAAAGTATGTGAAGACGAAGGATGTCCAATATTTGCCGCCCACGAAGGTATCGAGCCCAAGCAAAGCCTGTCCTAAAAGTTTATCGGTTTTAGAAATGTTGAAACTGGGAAAGGTCATGAAAACCACAGGTAGCCCAAGCTCTAAATATCTAACTATTATTAATAGCGTTTGTATGGGAATTTCAACGAACTAGAAATACGAAAGAATTATGAATAAAATGCCTTACTTTGTTTCCATAATGTATTACTTGCTGTCTGTGTGGTAATGGAGGAAATGAAAAATCGCTTCATATCAACCGTTACTACACAGACAGCAACTAATACACTATGGAAGCAATGTAGGGCATTTCATTCATAATTCTTTCGTATTTCTAGCTCGTTTAAATTCGCATACAAACGCTATTTAGTATTAGCTACATATTTAGAGTTTGGGCTGCCTGTGGTTTTTATGTATGCCAAAGGTAAACTCGGTAGCTTTTCATTGGACTTTTCCCAGTTTCAACATTTCTAAAACTGATAAACTTTTAGGATAGGCTTTGTTCTTGGACAGCAAAAAATGGACATCCTTCGTTTGAGTGAGGCGTGGTATTGCAGAATATACAGTATATGATATAAGTATATTGTGTATATATATATAATGAATATACTGTATATATATATTATAACAGTCTATACATCTTTTGTATATTCTGCATATTCAGCAGTATGTATATTATACACTATACGTTTATTAAAAGTGTATATTCTGTATATTATTACTGATACTAATGTATAAAGAACGAAGTGTCTATTCTGTATATTGTTTAATTAGACACTATATACACTTTAGACGTATACAGTGTATATAGTATTGGAAGATACAGAATATACACTTTATACATATACAGAATATACATGCAGTGTTGATTAGTGTATACTGTGTATATTATGATCATGTATACTGCCATGTCTACATATACAGAATATACATGCAGTGCCTATTAGTGTATACTGTGTATATTATGATCATGTATACTGCCATGTCCACATATATAGAATATACATGCAGTGTCTATTAGTGTATACTGTGTATATTATGATCATGTATACTGCCATGTCTACATATACAGAATATACATGCAGTGCCTATTAGTGTATACTGTGTATATTATGATCATGTATACTGCCATGTCTACATATATAGAATATACATGCAGTGTCTATTAGTGTATACTGTGTATATTATGATCATGTATACCGCCTGCCATGTCTACATATACAGAATATACCTGCAGTGTCTATTAGTGTATACTGTGTATATTATGATCATGTATACTGCCATGTCTACATATATAGAATATACATGCAGTGTCTATTAGTGTATACTGTGGATATTATGATCATGTATACTGCCATGTCTACATATATAGAATATACATGCAGTGTCTATTAGTGTATACTGTGTATATTATGATCATGTATACTGCCATGTCTACATATACAGAATATACCTGCAGTGTCTATTAGTGTATACTCTGTATATTATGATCATGTATACTGCCATGTCTACATATACAGAATATACCTGCAGTGTCTATTAGTGTATACTGTGTATATTATGATCATGTATACTGCCATGTCTACATATATAGAATATACATGCAGTGTCTATTAGTGTATACTGTGTATATTATGATCATGTATACTGCCATGTCTACATATACAGAATATACCTGCAGTGTCTATTAGTGTATACTGTGTATATTATGATCATGTATACTGCCATGTCTACATATATAGAATATACATGCAGTGTCTATTAGTGTATACTCTGTATATTATGATCATGTATACTGCCATGTCTACATATATAGAATATACATGCAGTGTCTATTAGTGTATACTGTGTATATTATGATCATGTATACTGCCATGTCTACATATATAGAATATACATGCAGTGCCTATTAGTGTATACTGTGTATATTATGATCATGTATACTGCCATGTCTACATATATAGAATATACATGCAGTGTCTATTAGTGTATACTGTGTATATTATGATCATGTATACTGCCATGTCTACATATATAGAATATACCTGCAGTGTCTATTAGTGTATACTGTGTATATTATGATCATGTATACTGCCATGTCTACATATATAGAATATACATGCAGTGTCTATTAGTGTATACTCTGTATATTATGATCATGTATACTGCCATGTCTACATATATAGAATATACATGCAGTGTCTATTAGTGTATACTGTGTATATTATGATCATGTATACTGCCATGTCTACATATATAGAATATACATGCAGTGTCTATTAGTGTATACTGTGTATATTATGATCATGTATACTGCCATGTCTATATATACAGAATATAGTTGTATTGACAGTTGTCTATACATATATTTTTGGTTATCTGTCTCGATTGGCCCACTCGGCTATTACAGGTAACCTATACCTACAATGTATACTTTTTCTCTATACGTACATACAGTATTGTAATTTCCAAAATGGTACGAATAAACTTGTTGTTGTTGCTGTATGTATTCAGCAGTACTGTGCCGCAGTGCTTCGTCTTCACATACTTTCTTTGGGCGGTATTAAATGAAAATTGGAATGCACATACACCTCTATTTCTTAAACTAGAACTATTGACTCTCAGTGATCTATATAAACTACACGTTAGTTTGTTCATGTACAATGTTTATTACAATACTATAAATCCTACTTTCACTGACTTATTTACTCCCTTATCAAACTTACATCGATACCAAACAAGACAAATCTTAAAACAAACATTTTATTAAGTACTCTAGAACAAATTATAGCTTGTGCTTTGTTACAAATGAAGGTATTAAAATTTGGGAAAAAATTCCCAAGACTTCAAAGAATTAAATAAAAAAATATTTCAAAAACATTGATAGACCTCCTCAAGTAGATTCTATAAACAAACAAAAAAGTTTCTTTTTTGCACCTCAAACAAATTTCCTTTTACAAATTTCAAAGATGACCTCTAGCTCTTTCGAGTTTAGCCTATGCCAATTTATTGTAAGTGTTCTTGTATCTGCCGCATGTATCTGCTGCAGTGTTTCTGATGGCTTCACAGTTTTTTTCAGGTCCAGCTCAACACACATGCATTGTAAACTATACCTAGTACTACACATTATACCTTGACATCTAGATTGAAATAAAATGTATTGTATTAGTATTATCGGCGATCGGTCTTTATTTATTATGGTCTCCACATCCTGACCTTGTAGCTCTATAAACGAATATGGACCACCCTAAGCCTGGAATCTGATCTAATGAAGTGCATGACGGCCCTTGTTCTCCGGCAAGGACGCCGCAGATCGTACTCTCCCCGATATCGATGTGAAATGCTTGAGTCCTTACAGGCCTCCTTTATCTTGCTATAAAGCTCCATCAGTCTCTTTAAAGACCCACACGAGAGTATTTTTGGGCCTTTCCTGATACCTCAGAGTTCAATCTTTGAATAACTATTTCTTCTTTCTTGAGGATATCAGTAGTAGGGACATTGTTCTTGTTTGTTCGTTTATCTTTCAGTTGGTCTCTTTGAAATTAATATAACATTGGTCAACAGTCCCCGCGGGTACACGTTACTTCTCGCAAAGCTTCTTGGGATACTGTGGCAGCCATAGGCCGTGCAATCTTTTTTTTCATTTTACTTTGAGTTCGCTTTTGAATTTAAAAAAAATTCGAAAACTACTTTTGTTTTGCATTTACTTTTTTCTTACTTTTATTTCACTTTTACTTTGAATTTGATTTTACTTTTGTATTTGTTTTTACTTTTGGATTTGTTTTTACTTTTATTTCATTTTCATTTTAGTTTTATTTCATTTTCTTTTAAAAATTGCAATGGCAGTCATCGGCCACCATAAACGTGTATGGTTAGAGTTTAAAACGATTGATTACATAAACGAAGTTTGAGTAATGATCTTACAGTCCGAACATCTAAATCTAAGTTATTGTGTTCATCACGAGATCAAAACACCTCCAACTGATTTTTTGTTTAAACTCCGCTACGCGTCATTTTTCAACTTCAGCTCTCAGTAACGAATGCTTAATTTGATGGTAAGTAAATTGGAGGGACCACAAATGAAACTGGATAAACAACCGGACTTCCAAGCCACCTTCGATTACTCGAACTCCGCTTAACTCGAACTGTTTTTCGTTTCCACCGAGGGTTCGAGTTAGTCGAGATTCTACTGTGTCTTCGAGAAAATGATCATAAAGCTCGAAAGTCAGCTGTCCCATGCAGTAGAGAAGGCGTGGTAGTATCGTTTTGAAACGAAATAAGGATATCATATGATTGATGATAAATTTTGCCTGAATTGTTGGAAAGAGGAACGGGGCTTTCTGAAGCCACACCCATTATTTCTTCACGACAAACCTCAGCTCAACCTCATTGCGCGTTAGTAAATGAACATTATGAAAATTGTTCGTGTCTGAAACGAAAACAGCGAAAAGGCTATATCTCACCTGTTAAAACTTTCGTTAAACAAGACTCGATTGTAGCAACACTTCGGACGAGGAAGTCAGATGTAGGATCCTCTAGGGTTGGAGGTTTCAAAGCGAATGAGCTGTTGTTGAAAAGTAAATGTGTTTATATTGGGCATTCGTAATTAGCGCTTCGCGCTACTCCCTTAGGAGTTGTTCACTGCTTAAAGCTTAGCGAAATATTTGCATATCACTTGACGCTAACCAGTTTCTAACTTGACCCGTTGTTACCGGGTCCAAAATTCCCATATTTTCATGTATAATTAATACCTTGTCATTTATATTTATAAATCCTTTACTTACAATCGGCTGATCAAGGCTACATATGCGTTGTATACGTTACCTGTATATGTAGCTATGATATTGAATCATGTTTGCCGCGTAGCACTAGTAAGTGTAAAGAATGTAATATATAAAGTGGTAAGCTGTAGTGCTAAGTGTGCACGCCCTACGAGGGAAAGAGAAAAAATCTCTGACCCAAGTGGGACTCGAACCCAACGACCTCCAGGTTACATGTCTGGCGCTCTACCAACTGAGGTATCAAGTTACCTGTAACCTCGTATCTCCCAATAATCACAACTGTTTCGCGCCTCTCCTATACTGTGTTGTTTAATAATAATAATAATAATGTTTAATTCTTATATAGCGCAATTCTCCTAAGAAAGCCCGAATGCGCTTTACAATGTACAATTTAAAAATACGCAATAAAACTAGTTACAATTCAAATAAAATGAAACGAAAAACATGTATATGAATATAAATAAATGTGAATATAGATAATGAACTATGTAAACTATGACTAAAAATTGAAGTAAAAATTGAAGTAAAAGTAAAAGTAGAGTGCAAACAATAAAAACATGCGACAACACCAGCCAAATAGCACAAAACAGCACCAATTAAATAAGAAAAGGGAAGGATGTTGGCACTATTCAGTACTATTCAGCTAAAACAGCCGCCACATGCCGCCACATGCACTCTAAGAAAGCAAAAGTCAATAATTATCAATAAAATTAGAAAAAAGCCTTCCTAAAAAGATGGGTCTTGAGCCTGGACTTAAAGATACTGACAGACGGACTGATCTTAAAGACCCTGTGTCCGAGCCCATGGTGCTTTGCGCCAATGTTATGATTAGTTTGTTTATCAACGGCCGCATAAATTAGGCGAACGAAAATGCTCTCGATTGTTTATCAGTTTCATAAAAGAAGTACACATACACTTTGGATAACGAATTTCATCATTTCTAACGGATTTAAAACCAAATCGAGCCCACGAATTTTCCCCGGATGCTTCGAATATGATTTTAACAGCCGACTCGGCAGGAAGCCGGTTGTTCTGTCTTTAGATTCTAATTAGGTTTACGAGTGCGACTTTTCACAACTCTACAAGCAAACACATACTCTTGCTACCTTGTTTTCATGTATCCAGTATTGCTTAGCTGTATTTGAAGATCTCTACTTTCCTTGCGAATGATATATTTTGAGTGCAAAATGAAATGTCGTACTCGCACTTGAGTCAAACTCACAGCGAAGTAACAGCTGAACTCGGCAGATTGGACTTTGACCCGCGATCGTAGTTTTGGTAGCAAGACTTTCTGGACGTACTGTAGGATGAAAAAAAAAGGTTAAGGACATTGCTTTCTCTGCTAATAAGAATGCAAAACGTATACAGATAAGTCTGTAACACCGCAGTGGAGCTCAGCCGTGCGAAATTATAATCACGAATGATCTTGATGCCAGAAGTGGTTGCTTTGTGCCGCTTTGTATTCCCAACAAAGCCCGCCGGTCCCTTAGTGCAGCAAATCCCCGGGAAACTCACGTAGTAGTCCTTTTGAACCACAAGTGGTCTCTTGTAGACCTAGAGAAAGTAAAATGTGGACTACTGAAGGATTATTTGTCGAGTCGCTTCGCCTCGCTGTCTCGGTCCTTTCTCCGGCATTCCTCTACTCGCCACTCTAGACCGGGATTCGAAGAAATATTCGAACTAAAGTTTCATTTTAAAAAGTATATATGCAAAAGTTAAGATAAAAGAAAGTCAGTTAAGCATATATACCTATGAATAATTACACGATGGCCCAAACTAGGGATGGATTTCGAAAGATTCGAGAGTCGCATAACAACAACAACGATCTTTCCGATTTTCGTAGCCTACGAAAATGATTTGCGCGCGCAAAGCACCATGGGCTCGGACACAGGGTCTTTAATATCAAGGGGAAGTTCATTCCACAATTTTGGTCCAGATACAGAAAAAGCTCTATTACCACAAGATTTAAGATTATATGAAGGCTGGTGAAAGAGAAGTTGATTAGATGACCTAAGACTACGCACCGGAGCATATTGGACAAGTAACTCGCTTAGATACGATGGTGCAGTATTATTCATAATTTTAAAACAATAGAGCAATATTTTGAATTAATGTTTGATGGAGAATATACAATATAAACGTTTTCTGTGCATCGGAACGCAGTGACAGAGCACAGAAAATGAGTTATTTACGATCTCGTTACTCATCCCCTTTCGGGCTGTTTGATCCTCCCTCTTTCTGGTTGGTTTAAGCTCCCTCTTTCCGAGTGATTGTTTAATTGGCTAGGGGACATTTCAAAGATCGACAAACAATACGATATTTGCAGCTTTCAGCCGTGAGAAAATGAATAATAAATTAGAAATCAGGGAATAATCCGACCGTCTCATTAGGTTTATGGCGGGAATATTTATTGAGCAATAATTATTATCCTGCGAAATCACGCAGAATATATAGGCTTTTTTATAGCAGATGTTGAGGGCAGACCCGAGCTGGTTAACATTAGGTGGTATTGCGCAAGATCGAGCTGTTTTACTATTCAACAACTCCATAATACCCTTACACTCACAAAGAGCCTTCGAGAAAATGATCATAAAGCTCGAAAGTCAGCTGTCTCATGCAGTAGAGAAGGCGTGGTAGTATCGTTTTGATACGAAATAAGGATATCATATGATTAATGATTAATTTTGCCTGAATTGTTGGAAAGAGGAACGGGGCTTTCTGAAGCCACCCATTATTTCTTCACGACAAACCTCAGCTCAACCTCATTGCGCGTTAGTAAATGAACATTATGAAAATTGTTCGTGTCTGAAACGAAAACAGCGAAAAGGCTATATCTCACCTGTTAAAACTTTCGTTAAACAAGACTCGATTGTAGCAACACTTCGGACGAGGAAGTCAGATGTAGGATCCTCTAGGGTTGAAGGCTTCAAAGCGAATGAGCTATTGTTGAAAACCCTTTCAAGCTGTTTGATTCTCCCTCTTTCTGGTTGGTTTAAGCTCCCTCTTTCTGAGTGATAGTTTAATTAGCTAGAGGGCATTTCAAAGATCGACAAACAATACGATATTTGCAGCTTTCAGCCTTGAGGAAATGAATAATAAATTAGAAATCAGGGAATAATCCGACTGTCTCATTGAGCAATAATTATTATCATGTGAAATCACGCAGAATATAGGTGTGTTTTTTTTATAGCAGATGTTGAGCGCAGACCCGAGCTGGTTAACATAAGGTGGTATTGCGCAAGATCGAGCAGTTTTACTATTCAACACCTCAATAACAAAGGTTTTTATTCTGACACTCGCAAAGAGCCGGTACATCTTTATCATACAATGATTTTGACAGGAATCTGGTAGCGTGCTACGTTTGTGCAAACATATTTGACGCCTATTTTCATAATAAGCACTAGTGTTTAGTTTCATTGACAACGAATAGACTGCGAGCTCCAAGTTTCTATTATACAAATAGACTATGTCCGTCGAGAAACTATCGGCTGATAGTTGCCCGCGGAAATTTGAAGTTCTTAAAACAAATATAAGCCCGAGAACGAAGTTCAAGGGCTCATATGTTAGTTTTAAGAACATCAAATTTCCAAGGGGAAATCGACCGTACTGCCTCGAGTGAGAAGCCAGAAGGTGTGTATGTTTACTACAGCTTTTGTTGTGCATTTTCAAAGGTTCTTTTCAAAATATCACTTAAACTACACTAATTATAGTGAATTCTTATTTAATATTTTAAGAATCCAGTAACCGAACTGCCTTTCGAAAAGCTGTATACCGCGTGGTTTCAGCAAGAGTCGAAGAGCTAGGTGTGACTGACTTGACTTGGCCAAATAACCGAGAGCAGTTCATTGTGCTTCGGCAACACGTTCGGTCCTCAGTTTAATCTACCCGTATCACTTCACTTCTTACTGCGTCTCTTTTAACACTGATTATGTTAGGGATTCACTCATGACATTTACATTTATTATAAGTAATCAGCATGGCATGAGCGAAATTAGTGATTAAATTTCTCCGAGAGCCGAGGGAGGATTTTTACAGATCCTCCCGAGGCTCGAGGGAAAATTTAATCACTAATTTCTCGAAATGTCATGCTATCACTTTGTAATATTATTATCACCGAGGAAAGGAACAAATCTCTGTAAAGTTTAGCTTTCTCTGCCTAAACTAAAGACGTCGCAGTTGAGTTGCTTTCGCAAACGTTTTGTTACTATGCTTGATTGAGCGCCATTGATTGAATAGCTTCCCCTGGAGACAAGCTGTTGTTTTTTAGAAGAATAACACTGAAATACAATGTAATTATGTGGTTGACTAAATATTCAAAGAGCATGAATGGAGTTTAATTACGTCACGTTTATAGTTTTAAGTGTCCCACATGGAAGAAGCGGGTTTGAGAAATGAAGAGAATAACTTTCTCGAGCCACAAATTAGGTAGGGTACAGGGTTAACAGGCATTGCGCCATAATCCGGTGTGCCAACTACACTCGCAAAGAGCCGGTACATCTTTATCATACAATTAAGGGTATTATATTATGCCGTCGTGCTAGACGTTGCCGTTCTGGTTGCGTAAGGTCCCCATTAACAATGAATAGACTGCGAGCTCGAGGTTTCCCTATTGCTGGCTTTCACTTGACGTCATAGCCGCCATGTTGGTGCCCTTAAACAATAGATTCCTCGTTAGCTTCTTTCGGTTGGAGCACCAACATGGCCGCCATGCCCTTTGTCATTTGAATCTCTGGGGATTGAGTGAAAACCAGCAATTATACAAATAGAGTGTGTCCGTCGAGGAACTATCGGCTGATCAGGTTGCCCGCGGAAATTTGATGTTCTTAATTAAAACAAATATAAGCCCGAGAACGAAGTTCGATAGTGGTTCGAGGGCTTATATGTTAGTTTTAAGAACATCAAATTTCCATGTGAAACTATCAGCTGAAAGTTCCGAGATAAACACACTCTATTTGTCGTTATTGTTCATCACAAAATTGTCTTCCGCTCTCAACGGTTCTCTAGATTACAATGCTCGGTCATCGATTTAATATACTCGTATCACTTCAGTTCTTACGGTACGTGTTTCTATTACCACTGATTATGTTAGGGATTTACTCATGACATTTATATGCTCTGCTCTTTTTGTCTTGCAGAAAATCGACCGTACTTACTCGAGTGAGAAGCGTGTGTATGTTTACTACTTTTGTTGTGCATTTTCAAAAGATTGCTTTCGAAATATTACTTAAACTACACTAATTATAGTGAATAGAGAGCGTTCATTGTGCTTCGACAACACGTTCGCTCCTCGGTTTAATCTACTCGTATCACTTAAGTTCTTACTGCGTCTCTTTTACCACGGATTATGTTAGGGATTCACTCATTACATTTACAGTTACCCCGAATAACAATCATCTCCCCGATTAACAATCCTGCTATAAAGGGGTAATCGTATCGGAAGATAGATAGAAACATGCTCTGCTCTTTTTGTCTTGCAGAAAATCAACAGTACTGCCTCGAGTGCCATGTGATTACAAGCATAAACTCTCCAAGAGACAAAACAATGAACAACATTTCTCAAGTTCAGATGTCAATAGTACAATAGTAGATCAATCTACATATATTCTGATCTGTATCTTTTTGTATTATTACATCCAATAAATGTTTCTTACGGTGGCCTTGAAGGACATGTGGAAAACGCGACACTTTTTGCCATAAAGCGACTTTTCTAGCGCCTTTTTTTGGTAGCGCCTTTTTTTGGTAGCGCCTTTTTTTAGCGCTTTCTTCGCGGGCTCAAGTTTAGAGCCCAGGGGGGATTTGAGCGGGGGAGGGAGGGAGTAGACTCTTCCACAGAGCCCGCTAGGCCGTTGCACTTTCCCCACGGAAAGGGTCTGTTACAGTACAATACTGCAAGGCATGCTGGGTCCAGAAAATCCTGGACCCAGCAGGCATTGCGAGGCAAACACAGGCAGACCGATCAGTTAAGTGATTCAACATGATTCGAATGAACCGGAGTCGGTTCTCGGTAGATTTTAATCAAGGCAGTCGAGTAGGTCACTGAAATAAGTTGATTGAATGATTGAAGAATGCAGCAAACCTAAATTACTGACCCCAAAACAGGCGGTATTAAAGCGACACCGAAACGGTGACTCGGCAACATATAAAATTTTACCGCTAGCTTCGATCCTAAATGAAACCCGTTTCTGGTATCAGTCTAATAAAAAAAAAAACGCTGATTGTAATAAGATCGAGTAGATTTATTATTCGAGCCGTTAACTTACGGTATAGATGTATGTAAGCTGAAGGAAAGAGAATCGCTAAAAAGGTTTGTCTCGGATAGACTAGCCAATCAAAATCGGGATACCATTGTACTGTAACAGACCCACACCGCGGCAAAACGTTACGCGCATGCGTATTTGCTATTTCTTGTCGGCGCGGCCGCCCCCAGTTTCCCGCGAAAACTGAAATGAAATGATTTTAAAATTTCTGCTTAAAAGTATCCAATTGTGAACTGTTTTGTCAAAAAATAAGAAAACTACTTAAAAGATAAGCCTAGGACTTTAACAGGTTGAAGTTTTCTTAATTGGTAATTCACTGTGAGTTTACTAAGTCATAAAATTATTTACAAAAAACGTTAAAACCTCGGTAATTTGCAGAGCCTTCATTCTCTTTTGGCCAGCGGAGCATACCGTTTTGCCGCGGTGTGTAACAGCCCTTTGCGTGGGGAAAGTGCAACGGCCGAGCGGGGCCTGTGGAAGAGTCTAGGGAGGGAGCTGAGGGGTACTCCCGTAAATTTAGGATAATTTAATAGGGTCAACGCAAAAAAAAATCAGGTAAACTGACAAAATCGGACATTGATAACTTATATCGCGCTTTTAAATCAATTGAAAACTCAGCCAGTACATGCTTGATACCGTCTTTTTGCAGCAATAAGCATTGTTAACTATTGTACATTAAATATTTGAGGATTTTCATTATAAACCCATCAGGATGGTAATTAATTTTAGATAGCAGTACATTGTTTGTTCTATTCTTTCCACAGTGTTTTAGAAGTAGTTTATACTAGTAATATAAGTTTTAGATTAGTTTAGTTTCCCGTTTTGCCTATTTATATTAAGATAATCTTGTTTACCACTGACAATGTTTTACGTTTACTTGGAAATGGTCAGTAATTTTAGCCTGGTGGTTAGCCTGATAATGAAATTTATGTGACAGAAATAGAGTGGTTTTACTTAACTCGTGAAACAAAATCTAATAGTCAGTATCTAATAGTGAAATAGCCACAAAACAAAACAATGGAATTAGGGTCTAATAGGTATAGTGTCTATTAGTCTAATATCTTTTTTCACGGGTTAAGTAAAATCACTCTAAATGATTTCCTATATATAGGGCCCTATATAAGGCCAAAGGATCACAAACGCGAATCACGATACACATCTAAGGTTGAAGAAAATCCAAGTGCAAAAGTATTCTTCGGTTATTTCATTTATATATACGTGTACGAATTTGATTCATAGGAACAAATGTCAGGCAAAACAACTTGAATGCTTTGAAGAATAAGGTAAGACACAATGCATACTACAGCTGCATTTAAACTGCTTGAGCCCGCGATAAAAATCGGTTCAAAGGGCACTAAAAAGTCGCTGGTAAAAAGTCGCTAGAAAAAGGCGCAAAAAAAGGCGTTACCAAAAAAGGCGCTAGAAAAATCGCTAAATGGAAAAAAGTGTCACATGTCATTTCAGGGCCACCGTAGTTTTCCGTCACATGATACCTTCCTTCTAAATAATTCCAAACGCATTCAATAAAAGGCAACACTCGCTACCTTTTAGCTAATTAGGACCCCTTTTAGGTAACCTAGTAGACCTAGTCTAATTTAGTTCTGCACGGCGCGACGTTTGAAATGGCCCTTAGAACCGTGAGTAACGGGAACAAGAGAAGGCTTCCTACGACTGGCTCAGCTCTGCCGATGTAACGTGTCACACGTTGATGGAGAGTCTCTTATATGGCGTGAAATCTCTTTATATTTGATTATTATCTCTGGTTTAATATTCGTTTCGGAGCGATTGCAGAATTCCCCACCACTTAATTGACTCTTGAATAATTAATTTTCTCAAATTTTTATACAAAACCTTCTAAAAATCTAACCCCAAAATTTAAACACCCTACCTATTTTAAATCCCAAATCATACATAGAACGAGTCTATCTGAACTATAATGGAGAATATATTTGAAAAGTCACCTGACTTTCATTTAGTACTCGAAAATAAAACTGCATGCAGATCTAGATAGATGACTATTTCACATTTAAAACAACACCTGCACCTGCTTGGACAGTGAAGTTAGAAATAATATTATCAGTCCATGAATCCTACTGAAAAGCATTATTTTTTAAACATGTTGATAAGTATGGGTTGGTAAACCCTGCTAAAATAATTGTTTTCTAAAATACAAAAAAAAATCTCAATTAATATCGTATTATTATTGAGCAAGTGAAGTTCAGAGACAGTGTTATGTGAAGTTGATTTATTATACATTGTAATTACTGGGAGCAGTTGTAATATGCCTTTCTCAGGAAACAGTCATGTGCTGGTATGATAAAATATACTTTGTTAACAAATAAATTGAGCTCGTGATCTCCATGGGAAAGTCGTTGCCATGGACACTGGATGGCAAGCTATTTTTAAAAACCCTATTTTAAAAAGATCGACAATCGATAGCATTTACGACAGATTTTGGACTTTGCTAATAACACTACCAATCTCGTACGAGTGCCTTTAAATATAGCAATGTTTCTGTTGATAAACATTGTTATGCTAAAGTGCCAACCATGATTATTTTGTAAAGCCCGCTTTGTGTTAGGAACCAGTGGGTGGATCTCTGGTTGGCACGTTAATGACAATAGATGACGATATACAAAACATTGCTATATGAATTAAGATTTGTTTGCCAGCTAGTACAACCACGTGATTGCATTCCTGCAAAAGGTCCAATCCCAGCCATTTATATAAATGATCATGAGAGAATCAATAGACCTAGTCAGCTTGCCTATTTGTTGTCCCATTTCAGAGCACCAGACTTTTCTCTTGAGTAATGTTTTTTGTCTTTCTGTATCCCAAGGGGAAATGTACATGTACCAGTTTCTATAATTGGAAAACAAAGCACTGAATTATGTGGAGAGCTACCACGTGGTCTGAAATAGGGCAACACACAGGCAAGCTGACTAGATCTATTATCCGGCTTCCCTATCACAAACCATATATGACACAACAATATGCTAGAACACCATGAACTACATGTATTTACTTATTCCTAGATGGCCCGAGGTAAGGCCACTCGGGCCTCTTGTTATAAAATAGAGTACAGGTCCGGAAAAGGATATGGAAAATCTTATATTTTGGTCTGAAATAGGGTCAGGGTTTTGAGACCCAGGTGGCACACTCCCATCCAAACCCCTCCCTCCCCCGGGTTGCGCTTGCTGAACGATCGAACGTCAACAAAATAATGATAGTATTTACTGGACGGTTGCTAATTTAGACTTTGATAAGTACACTTCACCTGCTCCTTTTATAAATATATTTTAGTTCCCACGGCTGTGTATTTTAGAAGCAAACAGGATTTGGCTGGAGGAATCTCTTACCTCATAGTGTGGAACGAGGAGTATCCACCGTACGCTCCGGAATTAATTTGAGTACGTTAATCCATTCAATTTCATTTATTTTTACTGCTGAAATAACGTATTAGACAATAATAGTATGAAATAGATTGAAATTACGAAGTATGAGTAAGTAAATAATTATGAGCAGTGGGGAAGCACGACAAGGAACCCGAGAACCATTCGAAGTACACGAGAAAAAAATGAAAATACCCTCTTGGGCTAATTTAAAGGATTTTAGGCTTTAGAAAATGAGTTGTGCAATGAGATGGTTGGTAATAAAAAGTCAAGACTTCACGCCATTTAAGAGATCTCCATCAACGTGTCAAACGCTACATCGGCAGAACCCAGCCTTTGTGGGAAGCCTTCTCTTGTTCCCATTGCTTACGGTTCTAATGGCCGTTTCTAACGTCGCGCCACTGCCGTGCAGAGCTAAATTAGATCAAAAGAAGCCGCCTATAATCTTTTGTTTGAATTGAGTTCTGTTGGCAAGGGTTTTCCGTGTAGGTTTGGTGACTGTAAATATAAGCCTGGGGTGGATTAGCTTAGGTAGAGCTCACTCGACTTGGCGTAAACAACCCTACACGAAGTATGTATGTCTGACCTCTGACCTCTGACCCCCAGCCTCCTATTCTTTTCCAAAGTGGCCAATTGATTCTAATTATATTACTATTTCTGTCATCACAGGTAAAATAGCAAATATATATAATTGTTAATTAGCTAACTCAAACAATCAAATTAAATTAAAAATCACAATAAGCGAATGACAGTAAGATTTGCAAAAAGATATACAATTATTATGAGGATTACTTAATGTAGGGGAGGTATCATTGGTTTAGCCTAATAAGGGGCCGGTCATTAATTATGGAGAGGGGGCTGATGAGAAGTTGTTTTTGTCAGCAAATTGTTCAAACCTCACCCTTTAATATAAATTATTTTTAATTTGAAGCCTTGAAAACATGCAAGATCCCCCCTTTCTTTAACATTTTTATTGGAAACTCCCCTCATAATACAGCAACATAAATCAAATTAATCCCCGTGTTTCTCCTCCAGCCTTCCCTCTCCATATTTAATTTCCGGTCCCTAAAGGCATATAAATTATAAAGTAAAACCAGGTACTGTTTGCACTGAACGACTCTCAGTTGGTGGCAATTCGTAAATTATAATGTTTTGGCTAGTGAAAGTTCTTAATAATTACTCAAAATAACGGGTAAAGATCAGCTATCATTAAAGATTGATTTGCCAAGTGAGAAACTTGTCATTTCATTTGTTTCATAATTAATCTTCAGTACCTGAAAAGATACTACTGTAAAACAACTGAAGACACAATTCCATACACTGGCAGAAAGGCGAGGAACCAAAGAGAAGCAAGATCTGTTAAACAAACGTTTTGTGAGTTGCTCAATATTAATCTATAGGTAAGTTTTTAAGCCTTACTCATCAGGGTCGAACATGGGTTTGAGTATACAGTATTGAGTATACAGTATTTTTACATTGAAATATGGGTGTATATGGTATAGTTAAATTTTGGGATTTTCTATATGATTTGCCGGAGTGTCGCAAAGCCTTCTGGAGCTGATTTGGGTATTTCTTAAAAGATATTTGGGCCGCTACCCCTAACTCATCGTGTATTTTTACCACTTGTTATAATTTATCTTCATGCTTTTTCTGGGAGGATTAATGAAAGGGGGACTTGATTTGGAGGTAAAAGACAAAACATTCAACCAAGAAAATGGTTTAAACCACATTCCACATTTATACATATAATCATTGAGAGTTGCCATTTTATCATGTCACCTTTTTCACAAATAACTCTTTCATTCCTTAAATTGTTTCCTGTTACACCAACACAAATAAACAGTTTGCAACTAGCTTGTACGTTTTCTACCAGTCTGTTATATTTTTTGTTATATCGCAAACCTTTCATTCGTAAAAATGGACAAGGAAACAACGGCAAATTATAGTAGAAAAAGAGACAAAAGCACAAGAAAAAGTACATCAGCAACAAAATTGCAATCGTGTTTGTGACGTAATACGTATGTACGGGGTACGGGTTGGAACCAAATTTAGATTTCCAGTTCCGGATTTTTCGTAAAAATATGTCGAATGCCAGGATGTGGACGATTCAGAATAATCAAACAGGGAGAAAATCCGGGTTTGTTTTCACGATAACTTGGAAATCCCCCCCCCCCGGCATACACTACATGTATAGGAGGGAAAGTATATTCTATCATAAAATCAATGTACTCAAATGACTCCTCAGCAGTGAAAATTGGCGATACGATATCAGAGGAATTTAGATGTTATAAAGGGTTAGGCAGGGGTGTATGCTAAGTCCAACGCTATTTATCCTATTCCTTAGTGACCTGCCTGAATTTCTTAATCAGGGTGATGTGGCAGAACCAGTCGAAATCCAAAATAAAACAATAAGCTGCCTTATATATGCAGATGACTTGGTAGTATTATCAAAGACCGCTGAAGGTCTACAGAAATATCTACATAGAATCAAGGAATATTGCAACCAATACAATTTAGAAGTAAATACCGAAAAAACAAAAACCATGGTCTTCAACAATACAGGAAAGAGAATGAACAACTATGTTTTTAATTACGACGGCGAAACCCTTGAAAATGTTCGAGCATTTAAATACCTTGGTTTAACGTTCAGTACGTACGGTAACTTCACACTGAAAAAGATAGCGCTAAAAGCCCTTTTTAAACTCCGCAAAGAAATGGTTGACCATTTTAGAACTGACCTAAAGCTCACACTGAAATTATTTGACTCTCTCATTCAGCCAATTCTCCTATATGGAAGCGAAATCTGGGGAGTCGACCGTAAGGGTCCTATTGACAGAGATCCAATAGAGTCAGTTCATGTTAAGTTTTGCAAATGGCTCCTAGGAGTAAATAGGAATGCTACGAATAATGCTTGTCGTGCTGAACTAGGCAGACTCCCACTTAAAGGCGAAGCGATATTCCGAAGCATTAAATATTGGCTAAAACTGGCAAATGTGGATAATACAAAATTGGCAACCGAGGCCTATACGCTGACTCCAGACTCTTACTCAAGCCCATGGTCTGGTGCCAAAAGATAAGAAGCATAATATGTCACTGAAAAAGGAAGGTATGCAAGACCATACAAACCAATCGAGGAAATATTATGCCATTTCTGCCTCTCGGAGATTGAGGATGAAACCCACTTTGTCTCGAAGTGCAAGAAATAAATATGAAACCTAAGGAAGGAATTATATGCTTCAATAAAGAATAAATGTAATATAAATACGGCACACCGATCTGAAAATAGCCTATTATGCACAATCATGAACCCTGACAGTAGAATTTCTAGTCTTTCAGCAAAATTCATTTATAACTGCTTCAACATCAGAGCTGAAGCTCTAACGCAGTGATGCCTGTTCCCGCTAACAGAGATATACATAACCTAATTTAACTGAAATTTATTGAAATTTATTGGACCCATGTCGAAGTACTTGCATGTACAAAACACCAATAAAATGTGTATGTCTGTCTGTCTGTTTGTCTGTATTCAGCATCTTTTACCTTTTCTACTTTTCAGGTGAGGTACACCTTAAGGCAACAGTTTTAAGTTACCCACAATCATGAAACACCACGTGGTATGTGTGTCGTTTGTGGTGATTTTGTTGATGCTCGCATTTCCTGCGTCAGCAAATGTCAGGTCCGCAAAAACCTGGGCCAACTGGCTCCAGAATTCCGCTCTCATTGTAGCACCACCTTCGACCGTCTTTGGAATGAGTGCTCGTGCGATCACTATTGACTCCATCAACCAGATGAAACGAGGTTTGTGTCACGAAGTTAACATGAAAATGAGATATATTTCAAAACTCATTAACTATTCATGAGCCAATTGACCAATAACATGGGTATAGTAGATCACTACCTTTTATATCCGATTAAGGATCCATTATGAGGGTGTTTACACGGGTTTTACAAAGTACTGTTATAGTGAGGTTATATAGAAAGAATCGGTGCGAGGGCCGCTTGGTTTCTATTAGCCTGTGTGGAGGGGGAGCGGGAGCGGAACTGGGGATCTCAGGGGGAGGGGGAGCGGAGGTTTTATAACTAAGGATTTCCACCATTCCTCGCAGTCAACTGATCTCGCAACGTATCATTCAGACCTCCCTTGCCCCGCGCCATAACTAAAACTCATGCATTAATGCATAGAGCCTATGATACAGAGACTACATGTCTCGCAATTGTGGGACCTATTTTTATGTACTGCGCATGTCAACTAGACGCACATTGTAGCCTGATAAACACTACTGCTAATTTATTAAACACTATATGTTATTTCTTTGTTGGTGAAAAAGCTATTTTAAAAAACGCCAAGAACCAAATGATTCAGAGTACCTACAGTATAAATACCATGCAGTGATGTAACTAAAATCAAGAAGTTAAAGCAATTAATTCAAATGTCATTCAATGAAGGGAAAGTCTGCAATCTATTGATATATTTTGCATGACGTTCTATATGCTCTGATAAAACGTTTTGTGCCAGCAATATAATTCATTTCACTGCATCTTGGATATCATTTCTAACAGCAATATCAAGGATAAACTGACTACTTTGAAACAATTCTTGAACTTAGGAAATTCAATTCTACCATTACTCTCACATTACCTGTGAATCCGCTATGTTCAAACACAATGCCTTTGGTTGGGACACACGTTTTCATGACCATCCTCACATCTCCACATGTCCGTGTGTTGTTGTTTTTCTGTCAAATACAGGTGAGAAGGAAGATGCCCTGGAAAGCTTACAGCAGGCCATCACAACACTTGCAGTTCTTGACGTGGCAGGGGGAGCTGTTGTCCAGAACCCGTTTACTAGTATCATAGCAGAACATATCAGCCACAAGGCAGCCTTCTCTAACGTAAACAAAGCAATAAAAAATTACGGAAAGGCGCTGAGTACAGGATCGATTGCTGGCATATCAAACCAGAATGAACTTCTTGATCAGGTATAGAATTTAATCTTGTTGTCTTTGAAACCTAAAACTATGTACAATACGAATACAACACACGAACGGGGAGCCGGGGTGGCGCAGTGGTTAAGCGCTTCGCCTCTCACTTCTGTGGCTCGAGTTCGATTCCCGCAACACGGTGCCACATGTGAGTTGAGTTTGTTGGTATCTCGCCCTTGCTCTCGAGCGGGAGAGACACGTGATCAAAATCTAACCAAAGCAACGAGCTTTTTTACAAACAACATCAGCATGGCTTTTCTTTTGCTCTCGTCTGCTTTTCTGTTCTGCGCCGATGTTTTCCTCATCTTCAAACCTCTTACTTACTGCTTTTTGCCTAGATCGAATTTGATATTATAATACAAATAGACTGAGATGGTTTTCCTGTCCTATTTAAGGGTCAGAGACTGGCGTGCGTGTTAACAAAGCCATGCACGCACTGACTGTACGATGAACGAAACATTTTACTGCGTGAAGTTTATCGGCCGAGTCAGCATGTGCCTGTATTTGTCAACAGAACATAAACATAAAGTCTCTTGCTTTTAAGAGCCCATTGACATGTTTAAATCGGCCGTTGCTAGGGAAAGTTTGCAGCCTCGTAAAACCTGAAAAATTAAAGATAGAGTGGGCAATAATTATTGTCAAGGTGACTCCTATGGTAAAGTATTGTAGTCTGATGACGTCATCAAGTGACGTCATGATGACGTCATCAAAATCAGAACATTTCTGAACTCTCCAAGGATTTTTGATCTACTAGTAATTTATGAATATTTTCCGAACCTACAAATTAAGGCGCATAAAACTGAGCATGCGTTTTCCATTACGACAAAAAATGAAGATTTTACAACACTTTTCAGTCCAATTTTAAGCTTTTTTGGCGAATGAAAAGCCATAACTTTGGCATTTATTGTCGGTTTCCAAAATCCATGCTCGTATTTGTGGAGAACGTGGTCAACAACATTTTAACCGGGAAAAGTTTGGTGTTTAGTGAAAGCGCGCAAAATGTTTAGGATTTTTAGAAACCGGAAGTGAAAATTTAACGCATGCGCAAAAGTGCCTGTTTTGTGGTCGTGAAATAGTCGCAGAACTGTTGTTGCAGTAAAGTCTAAAATAATTGGTCGAATAGGATGTGCATTTTCTCCTATTTCATCCGACAATGGCCAGTTTTGGGGCTTGGCTGAATACTCCAGTCTGCAATGAGCTAGCTTGATTGTCTGCAATGACCTTCGGACTGTGTGTAGGCAGTGGAGCACATGCCAGGAACCCATTTCGCGGCAAACCGAAGAGCCAATAGAAATCAAGCTAAAATTAGACCGATATTATATTCAACAACTTTCACTTGAAGTTGAATCTCATGGCGTTCACAACAGTTTGTTTTCCGACATCAAAAATACTTTTTAAGGATGAAAACTGACCTGTATTTTAATTAGTTGCACTGAGGTTCAATCACAACTCTACCAGGAACCCGAAAGCATTATCTGGAAACAAAAAATGTGCATGTTTGTGCATGTGGAAGATTTGAGTTGAAAACCTGCCGGTCGAAAATCACTTGACTTCTTGAGTGGCCGTACTTTTCTTCATGTTTTTAGAAGCCATGTTCTCGCTGGAAGCAGCCATTTCATCTTCTATATCTTTGACAACTATAGATACTATTTACAAGATGTTCTTTCAATCTATCAACAGCAGGAAGAGCTCGGCTACTACAAGTTTTCTTTCCCATTCATCGGCGATTTCCCGCCGTACGTTTGCCGTTACGTTTTTGCTCGGTACAAATTATACATTATTTCCCTTTCTCTAGGTTCACGTACAGTTCAGATAAACCACGAATAAAACTTATAAACATGTGTAAGTATTAAAACTATCGGGTGGCCTGTGGACACGCATAAAACTAGCCTTACAAAACAGCCGACTCATATCACTTCTCAGGCTAGCGTAAACCGGAAGTCAAAATCGCATCTGTTCCTGCGAGCATAGCAACGGTGTTGCGTAGCAACGGGATATGTCAATGCACCCTTAATATTCAAATACCGCAGTGCGTTTCAATTAATATCAAGAGAGCATAAGTAAGAGAGGGAATCTTGTAGCGGTGTGATGATAATGTCTAATAAAATCTAGTTTTAGTAACCGGAAGCACCTAAAGCAAGTGCGCTTGCGAGCGGCAACAATCTCCATGGCGGCAAAATGTTTTGTTGTCGCGTGCTCGCGCACAGTGCTTCAGCTCAGTGCTTCTGGTACTTGTGCTCTCTTGTTAATATACAATCTTTAAAATTCAAGTGTGGACTACGCTAAAGAAGTAGTACAATATCAGACTATAAGGAATGATAGTAACAAATGTTCTGAACATGTTGAGGGGAAAGGACAACTTTCTTGCCACAAATGTAGAAACACATCCACGTTCGCAAAACGAAGTCATAAAACCAGCTACATTACCTAGCGGTCTACTCGCGCATTTGATTTCCCAGAATTCTCGGGGCGCCGTATCCAGGATGACATCGACATGGTCAATTGGCAGATAGAAAACAAATCGAGATTTTTTGGGGGCGTTAATCATGATACACCACCTATTAAGTGGAGATTAGTGTTGCCTTTCCTTCGTCGAACGCAATAACCGCCAATTTTCTCGCAATCTAATTGGCTAATTTTCATCAAGCTGACGTCTTCGTCACGCTGTGGGAGCCTTTCGAAGCGCTCTTTAGAGGTTTGTGAATTCAAAATGTGTAAACCTCTGATTCAAAGAGGAAGAAAATGAGGATTTCTCAAGCATTTCATCACTAGAAGAAGTTAAACGGTGAATCAAACTTCCTTGTATGCATGGTGGCATTGAAACTTTGAACTTTCTCTCACAAATTTTCGGCGAATTTGTGGTTGACTTTGTGACCTCTTGAGAACTCAGAAGTATTGAATAGCTTTGAATAATAAAAAAAACATTCTAGTGCAGATCGTTCTTCAGTAGAAACAAACAATTTAGGGTAGCTAAGCCAATCCCCATAATTTGTATAGAGTTTGGGCAATTAAGAAGTATTTACGTTTTGACTTTTCAACTTGAAGCTAAGTATTTTGTTGTTGTAAAACACAAATCGCATACATGTTCCATATTCTGTATTCTTATTGATAATAGATGACGCCATAAAATGTTCAGAACTTTGCAGTGAACCAAAACAACTTGCTACGCTCGTTCACTTGAGAGAAGGTGTGTTTCGTCAGCCAGAGTGCATATATCTGAACATAAATAAGATATAATATAAAATAAGTAGAAAAAGTGAAATAAACTAATACTGAAAAGTGAAAAGGAAGGTTGAGGGGTTAGCTGTGCGAAAAAATGGGAGCGGAGAGTCTAACACAGTCCAAAAACAAACACGTAGAAATTATCTGTTCTGTTCAATTCTGCTTTATTAGTTATTTTCTTCGAGTTTCAAAATTTTCTTCGCGACTTCAAAAGTCTTAGAGTTTTCCGCGCACAAACAAGACATGTACAAGGCGCCATCTTCGGGTACCGTGGATGTTTGGATTTTGAGATATAGTCAAATGTTATAAAGATACCTCCAAATCATAATTTCATGAAAAAAAAAAAATTTGATCGTTTACATGCCGCAAGTGGCCTGGGCACCAAAGGTATACGTCCGCCATGTTGATTCGAAGGTTCAAGGTTCTTTATTTAACACTACTCACACATATTAAGTATGAAGTTTGACATATAGGATTATTATAAAGAAAGAAACATAGGACATGGCTAGTTGGCCTGAAGTTCTGCATTGCAAAAATGACTGCGAGTAAAGAAGAATCTCGTAGAAATCGTACCAACAAAGCCTTCGAGGAGTTTATCAAAATAAAGAAAACGAAAACAAGAGCTCAGCAGCAGGGGAAGTCCAAATAAAAAGTCATTGTGCATGCTACTTTAACCTCCAACATATCCAACTGAAGATAGCTGGGTAACCCAGGCGAATTGATACCCGCGTTTTCTCGAGAAAGCAAGACATTTCGGGATTTCTCGAGAATCCTCAAGAAATACCTAGAATTCCCAAGTTTAATGTTGAAATTTTGAGGGACCTAGAAATTCTTAGAAAATCCTGGGAACAAATTTTATCTGATCATTTAACTAGTTATGTTACTAGAATTCTGGGAAATGTCGGGAGCCAATGCTACAATAATAACTGTAACTTCGCTCTTCTTAAAATTCCGGATAATTCTCCGTAGTTAATTCCCGTGAAGGCTTCGGCATTAAATACCGGGTGTCTGCTTATTGTTAACTTCCACCAATCGAACGGTCAGTCATCTTCTAGCGTGGTGTTGTGAAATGCCAGGTCACGTTACTATTAATAGGAGCACACTATTCACAAATAAGTATGAAGTGTGACATAGGATTATTGTAAACAAGAAAAGGATATCGCTAATTTTCCAGAAGTTCTGCATTGCTTTCACCTTTGCTCTTCATGACTGCGAGTAAAGAATAATATTGTTGAAATCTTACCAACATAGCCTTCCCGGAGTTTATCAATGAAAAGAAAACGGAAACAAGAGCTCAGCAGCATGGGGAAGTCCATAGAAAGCTATTGTGTATGCTACTTTAACCTCCAACAGATTCAGCTGAAGATAGCTTCTAACTCAATGGGCTACCCTTGAGGTAACTCAACATTTAAGCTAACATATATTGTACATGGATTGACCAATAGGTTAAATGAAGTACGAATTCTCAACCTATCGTCCCTATGCTTTTCGTTTTTACCATAGGCTAGGAGATGCTGTAGGGAATGTTTTCTTCATGTCAGAAAACAATCATGGCTCTCTTGTTGTTTAACAACAGGACAACACTGTGACGTCATAAGATCCAAGATGGCGGCGCGCGGTAAATTGAAATGAGTTTTATGGACAAGAAAATCGGTTCATAAATGATTTATAGTACATGTAGTCCGTATACTGAAGAATATTACAGCAATATATTTAGACATCCATAAGCAAATTTGAGAGTAAACATTGTTTTTCAGCCGAGGCTCCCTTTAAACATTTCTCAAAACTCTTCAAATAATTCGTTGCCCTCCTCGAGTTCGTTTCTCTTCAGAGGTTGGGTCGTAAAGGCAGAGTGACAGACCTCCCGTGTAGTTGACTGTTTTTCCACAGATGGTTTTGAGAAGCTCACTTGCATCCACGATTGTGGGTTGATTTTTGCACCTATTGGAACATCACAGTTGTGATTATCATGGTACTTTTTAGAGTATTCAAAGTAAGATAAGAACTACTTATCGTTTAATGATCTCTTAGCCTTCTTGGTATTTTCACAGTCAATTAAACTTGGATCAAATGTCAGTTACAGTATTTACTCGATTAGACGCCGGGTCTCGAATTAACGCCAGTTTCGAATAAACGCCGGGTCGACGAGGCCGAATTTAAAATAGAAGCCGGGGGGCGTCTATTCGAAGTACCGGCGTCTATTCGAGTCAGTCGCTATAAGTGATTCTAACTAAGGTTTTAAACCAACCACGGCGATAACAGGTCATGTGCTGCTTTTTATTATAAATTCTGAACTACTGAAAAACATAACGTTTTCGCTATTTGCAATAGTTTTGTTTGTAGTTTTTACCTTAAAATTCTTTGATTATGAGGAATCTATAGCAGTTCGAGTGTTAAATGAATGTCAGAAATGGAATAAGTAAGATTGAAAAATAATAACGAAAATTTACTCCATTTAATAAACACCGGGTCTCGAACTAACGCCGGTCTCGAATAAACGCCGGGCCGGCAAGGCCGAAATTTGAATAGAAGCCGGGGGCGTCTAATCGAGTAGATACGGTAATTGTGTTTCTGGATTGGTACCTCTTACGAGTAAAAACAAATTTGAATACCTTTTAAGGTACCTTTTGGCATACCTTTCAGGGTACCTTTTAGTGTACCTTTTATGGATTCCTTTCAACATTTCCGACGAGCATCTCTGTCACTTTTATTTGGAAGTCCTTGTGCCTTTGACCCTATCCTGTTTTGCTTGAACATCTTTTAAACAATGTATTAGATGTTGAATTGCTGAAATCCAAAATTATTTTAATTTCGTGCGGATTTTCTGACTTCGACATCCAGCGATAGTGAAACCAAGTCTTCTGTCTCATGATTTATATGATTAGGATTAACACAGTGCTAAACTTGCTTGTGATTTACAGTTAAAACTCTTGGAGGAAGATGCTATCAAGGAATTCAAACAAGTCGTGCGCAGTCTTCCTCAGACACATGAATCCATGAAATATCTCAACAAAGCGGCGAAATGGATGAAGGTTGGAAAAGTCCTGGATGTCTTGGGTGCAGGGTTTGATGTTATTGCTATCGGAGTAAACGCCTGGGCATTAGACTCTGCTCGTAAGGCTGGAAATGTAGTCGACATGGCATCGGCAGGGTTGAGTATTGCTGCAGGTAAGGCGTGTCAAAGTATTAAGAAACAGTTAACTTAAAGGTAAATTTTAGTCTTATAAAGTCCGAACTAGCTTGTTGACTGCCAGTACTCCTTCAACTACATTCAAGATAATATATATAATTAATTTCAAACATCTACATTTCAGTCCTAAAATAGAAATTAGGTTATTTCTAAGGCTACCATTTTAGCATATTGTGAAATTTCATCATACGATCACTTAAGCTGATGACACACGGTTCAACATTTATTGGCAACAAATGTTGAACCGTGTATCATACCATGTTGAATGTTGAAAGAAGCGAGTCAATATGTTGAACGATGTTGCAACTTGTCTCTATTTCCTGCAACGGCATCGTTCATCATGTTGACTCGCTTCTTTCAACATTCAACATGGTATGCTACACGGCTCAACATTTGTTGCCAACAAATGTTTCACATGTTGGCCTGCAATAAATGTTGAACCGTGTATGATCGGCTTTAGAGAATAGCTGTAATCCATTTGTAATCCTCACTCTTTATTTCTTGGTCGACAATAGGAGTTGTTGGAGTGACAACATTCGTGATTTCCATAGCTACCGGATTAGCAGTAGTATGTATGATTTTAAACTTTATTTACCTTATACGACATTAGGTGTTGTTGGTGTGGTAACATTCGTCGCTGCCCTAGCTAGCGGAGTGGCGGTACTAGGACCACTCGGCGCCATAGCAGGAGCTGTTCTCGGTCTCATAGCAACTTTGGTAGATGTCTTCGGCAACAACCCATCGTCAAACATGGACACGACAGTCAAACATCTCCAGAGATTGACAGATGCTTGCAAAGCCGAACTAGATGACACTGGAAAGATTGTGCTTCCACTGGGTAAATCCTACGGTACCATCTACGAGAGCAACCCAGCCAACATGATCGACATTGCTGGCATGCCAGATGAACCACTGACCTTCAAGCCGCCCAGAACCGGGAGTACAGGGGGCTACTTTTCTGCTGGGAAGTTCCGATCGGCGGACATGTCGGTGTGGTCAAACAAGTACTGGACAGTAACAGGTAGCGAACCAATCGGATATGACTTCTATGGAAAGAAACTTGATGACGACGCGAAAGGAGTAACCGTGTTTGTGGACACCAAATTTGTCAATAAGACCGATACGCCTCTTAAAGGAGTCAACATTCAGACGTACTCCGACGGCTATGAGAATTATTACATACACGATCACGTGACCATTGAGGATTTCAGGAACCTGAAGTCTGGCCAGACTATAACCGTCAAAACCGGTTATGGTAATGACGTCATTGCCATAAATGGAGCCTTGGGGAAGTTTACTTCCGCCTTTCGAAATGTACTTGACGTGATCACAGGGACGGCTAGGAACCAGATAACGTTCGGCGGTATTCCCAAGACGCATGCGCAAATCAAGGGAGTGTACTTCAATCGAATCACCGAACGTGTCGGGTTCTTCCATGGCTCTAACCGTCGGAAGCACGAGTTTGGGACGGTGAGAGGAATAGTTCTGGTACGAGGCAGTCCTTTTGATGATCATATTGTTCTACATGGTGACGGGTTCAAAGTGGATCAGTCTCACGGGCATAACATCTACGAGATTGATCTCATACATGCGCAAACTGACTCTGGGGGGATCACACAAAATATCACTGATTACACTGGAAACGTCCCAAAAATCCGCGTGACATCAAGTGGTGATCTTAGCGAAGAGAACTTCAGTTACATCAACAAGGTAATGGAAGTAAAGGTTGTCAAAGGAAGATGCAGACAACCGTGATTGTCAGTAGAGTGTGGAAGTGTAGAGTAGTACATTATAACCGCTAAGGAAACATGTAATTAGATAAAGACCATTTGCTCTCATTTTTGCTTTTAATTAACATGGCAAAACGTCAGTAGCTTGCTTCCTACTTACACATTAAAGGTAACGGTGTTAAGAAAATATATGAGCAATTTAGGTCTTTAGCTCAGAATTGACAATCCTTCATACTATTTTTCTAGTCATTTTCAAAAAATGTAATGCAATGCAACAACTCAGTACAATGAGGTAAAACAATATTTTCTTCTCTCACCGCAAAGGTATTAACCATCTCAATAAGAGACCCAGACGGCTCCTGGTTCATTCTACGACAACTAATCCTCAGCTGCAAGGTAGAACCAGTGGTGCAACTGTACGTGAATGGTGCCGTCACCAAAACCATGTACGCCAGCTGGATGAAGAAGATTCAGGTCACTGGTGAACGGTATTCCTTCCAGTTTAGAAATGACATAACAGGCACCGAAAGGAATGACATGATACAGTTCCAACGTCCGGATTCCGGGCCAAAGAGTAGTCGAACAGTGGATATGGGTGATGGCGACGACGCCGTTATACTTACACAGAGCCTCATGTCCGCATATGGCATCCTAGACGGTATGCCCGGGGGTATCTTGCTAATGATGTAATATTTATGCGCGGGGTCCGAGTTTGAAACTAAATTTTATTTCCGGGTCCTAGTTTTTCTTTAAAAATATGTGGAATTCCGGGTTAATTTTAGAGACGATTCAGAATAATCAAACAGGAAATCCAGCCTCTGGAGTAATCTTTTTCTAGTAAAACGGGTCCGGGTCTGAATCCCATAGCCACACATACCTACCCATCAACATACAAGTACCCCTCTCGTGAGCGAGCAACTACCATTTATGTCAAACGATACTGAGTAATAACCCGACTGTAAATGTTATCTTTTACGAGAGGTGATCGCTCAGTAGTCAGTCTACCGGACCGTATACGTAGATAAATATCGTGCATGATTACTCACGCAATAACTATATGTAGTTATGATATAAAATCATGTTTGCCAAGTAGCACTAGTAAGCGTAAAGAATGTGATGTAAAGTGGTAAGCTGTAGTGCTAAGTGTGCACGCCCTACGAGGGAAAGAGAAAAAATCTCTGACCCAAGTGGGACTCGAACGCAACGACCTCCAGGTTACATGTCTGGCGCTCTACCAACTGAGCTATCATTAGTCTGATGAGAGCAATCGTGGGTATTGTTGCGTTTTATGGGACCCCATAAAACGCACCAATACCCACTGGTCTGAAAATGGCCACAGTTTTGAATGCACTAACATATAATTTCTCTGTTTAGGCCTCACTACGTTGTTTTTGGATTTCAATGGCGCCGACTACTTGTTGAAAATCAGGGGCGCTGACTCGGACTACATCCGCCATGACGTCATCCTACGTAACGTGGAGTACATTGTGAATGAGGATCTCGAATCTCTGGTAAACATCAAGGAGACAGTGAGCAACCATCTGGACGTGGGGCAAGTCTACAAGGAGGCTGAGGTCCTGAAGGTGTAACCGAACTGTATTTCTTGCGGTTGACCAGTAGAAGAAAAACCGAATCGTTACTTTCAAACTAGACTAAGGACGTTAAAAATGTTAATGAGACTACGTTTACACTAGAGCAAAAGGTTCTGGATGCATTACATGCAGAGGTGTGTCTAGCGTATAGGCCCGCACACCGCGGAAAAACGTTGTGGTTCGCTGACCGAAAGAACGAAGGCTCAGGAGTTCAAATACAAGTTTCCGAGGTCTACGTCTTTCCGAGTAAATAATAACCTCACAGTGAACTTACAAATTAAGAAAACTTCAACCTGTCAAAGTTTTAGGGTTAGCTTTTAAGTAGTTTACTTATTTTTCGCAAAATATTTCACGCAGGGAAACTGGGGAGATCAGACGCGTGCGGCCCATCAACAGCGCATGCGCGTGACGTTTTGCCGCGGTGTGTAGGCTATGCGTAGGCAATACAGCCTATTTCAGTCTTATTACGAATGAATGTTGGACTTGGGGAGCTGTCGAAAAACACAAAACATGACCTGAAAGTGCAGCAGAAGGCATTTGCTAAAGTTTAAATCTAAGACCTTCCCGGGGGAGAATGCCGCCGGGACCCCATGAAGCATCGTTTAAATCCGGATTGGCGTGTTGATGCAGGATTCACGTTTTGCATGTAAACGGCAAAACGTATCCGATATCCGGAATATAAACTCTAGTCTAAACGTAGTGTTAGTAGTGTTCAGTAATACACCTCTGCCTTTTTATTCAAATTCGTCAGGAGTTATGATCTTAACCAATTTTCTTCTCAAACTTAGCAAACCAACAAAGTATTCCTGTTGCTAAAGACACTCCATCCCATAAGGCTAAGGCCATTTAATCCTTGTATCACATTACGCCGACCGTGGAATAGTCATGTTAAATGTGTAAAAGCGCAAATAAAAGTATATGATGCATATCAGTGGTGTTGCTGTTATTCCTTAATGTAACACTTTTACATTTTCAAATCATTTTTACCTCCCGTTTGTCGACGTAAAGCCATCGCAAACAGTTTGCGATTGCGATGTGACCGAGTCAGTCGCAAACAGTTTGCGATCAGTCGTATTTCCACATCGCTGTTCTCGTAGCATATCATCGCACTCCAACAGTTTGCGATTCGTTGGTGACCGGCAATCGCAACGCAACGCAAAAGGTATTTCCATTTAACGCAAACAGTTGGTGACAGTTTTCGATATCGAAAACAGCCCCCCCCCCCCAAAAAAAAAAAACACATTTTGATCAGGTCTTGTGGAGAGAGTACCAAGAATTGGAGATTTAGTGAACATTCGTTGATTTTCTATCGTTCAGCCGAAGGAAAAACTGATAATATGCATGGAATATTTTCATGGCACGCCGGACGGCCGGGTGGCTTAAAGTCTCTTTACAAAATAATACTAAAAACACGATGCAAGGCTGCTTGTACGGTTTGGGAAATAACACTGATTAATTCAGCACTGAACAACGACTAGTACTGACGAGTACAACTTCAGTTTACAATTGAGGAATACTTTAAAAAGAATCATGAACAAACAAATGCTCTTAGGTCGCGTGCTCATTGTAATTATCTCTGAAAAGCCCCACGGGGAAGTGGATAATAAAAGTCTGTATGTATGATCGCTGTCCTTTTGATTCGATTTATAAAAAAACATAAATCGCTTCAGTTCGGTCTGGATCGATCACGACCGGATTACATGTTAACACTAAGCGGAAATTTGAAACACTGTACCCATGGCGACGAATGTGTTGTCTACAAGTAAAATGGCGGCGGTGTTACAGTGTGTAACGTGTATTACAGATTGGTGGAGGTTCGTCAAAACCTAACTATGAGTATGAGAAAAAAGACCTCACATAGGTATACTTGTAAACTATTACTACGAATTTGTTTATCGAGGCAGTCGGAGTTGATCGATAAACTCTCTAGCTCTCCAGTAATGCAGGGTCACACGACATTATGAAGTCCTCTATTTATCAACTGAAAGCTACGTTTGTAGATGTATTGCTGAGTTTTTAGGTTGTAATTTCGAACCGATTCGAGAATTAAATACAGAGGTTGAACGACGTAACTCTTGCTCGAACAGCTCGCTGCATTTACCGAGTCTAATAATTCATAATATACAGGTCTAGCTCTAGCTTTAGCTTTTGAAAAACTTCCAATATCGCATTACCCTGGATAACGGATGACAGAGGTTCTAATGCCTCGGCTCTCTAAGCCAAAGTTTAGTTAAAACTGATCGGGAAAACAAGTAGCTAAAAGGCAGTCATCAGTCATCCACCATAAAGCAATATCATACATTTGTTTCTTCAAAGCCCCATGTTTCCTCCCTTTTCCGGCTATTTGTCGTGAGTAAATGACAAAATAGTGTTCAATTGTTGTTGTGGGCAAGCGTGCCTGTTTATTACAAGCGCGCGCGTTTGCGATTTGGCGGGAAGATTACACGCGGTAAGGACTGGGCCGAAATCATTCGCGATCGATTTGATTCAGCCAGTTCGAACCAAACTGTTCACACTAGCTTTTGAATAGACTCATTTTAGATCGATCTAAATTAAACTACCTATTATCAGGTTTAACCTAAACCGCTCGCGATCGAACTAAATGTTTACTTGATGTGAACACGCAGCGATCGATCGCGGTGGATCGGTCTTAGCCTCTTATGGGTGTTTTTTTGCTAATTTGTTTTCGGGTTGGGCTACCTGTGGCGCTCGGTCAAAATGGGGCGAGGATAAAAGGAAATAAAAGCATACTTTTAGAGTTCTCCACGTTCGTCCACGAACGCTGCACTACTATTGGCCAGTCAGTTGCTCTGCCGTGTTTTTTAGCATACAAGAATCTAGTCTTTCGAGAACTTACTACCGGTACCGGGTAACAACCAATAATTCGTAACATATAGTTCAGAGATTATATGCTTGACCTTTTGGACTTTTTCCTTTATTTATCAACTAGCATTTGATTGATTGTTTCTATCCCGGGTTTCTATAGCAGAAGTCGCAGTCCTCGACGAAAGCGTTCAAGGTAAAGCAACACCTCGGAAACATATAGTAAATTGTTTGTCACCGACCGGCAGCAGCATGCCATCTGTATGATTGATATGCATTGTCCTTGTGATGTCACTCTCATTGCGGGTGGCGTAGATGTAGGGCATTGCAATAGTAAAGGGAAGGACTCTAAGTTTAGAAGCCCCGCTGGAATCGTCTTTCTCGACAAGAAACTGTACGTCTGTGACTCTGGAAATGGTGATATTCGCGTACTTCATTTGAATTCCCTGTTTTGCCATACCTCACGAATTTTCGAATATGACAGCGATTCGGAAAGCACGAGTGACGATTGTACAACGCGCCGTGTCCGTGATGTAGACGTTCGTGATTTGTTGATTTCTTGTGAAATAGACTTTGCAGGTCTGCTCGCACCTGTCGCCATTTGCTGTTCAGCAAAACACAATGTACTATACATTTCTGATATTCGTCTCAGGAAACTGAGTGTTTTCTTTGTCACAAGTGCATCAAGAGGAAGAAAATCTCAATTACAAAGGACACTTAGAGGAAGTGACTTCTTTCCCACAGTCGAGTTTACCCATGTTACTTACACTGACGCGTGATCAGGTGAAGTTGGAAATGTTTCTGGTAGATGCGCATCATGTTGTCTTCTACGCACTTTGACCTCTTGTATGCCATGCATACTCTGCTACGGTAGGCATATCATGGTCAGCCCGCAATCCTTTGAAGAAACCCTCCACATGCAGATAGTTTTGTGAGGCTGTCGAATCTAATCTGCTTAAGAAGTGGTTCTGGCCAATTTAAGTGAACATATTGGCTAGCTTTGTAAAGGATTCTAAAGCAATAGTGAAAGATTGTTCCGTTTGCCAGTCCGTTGAAGCGCCTGCCCTTCGTGGTCGGCAAAAGACTTCACAACATCTCGAACACGCTCTAAGTTGTCTTCAAACGTGCACTCGTTCTCACCTTTTGCTTTCTTGTCGATTCTGTACACGTTCGAATAATTTGACATAATTTTTTTGTAGCGGTACAAGGGCTTTAGGCGAAGTTATAATTCTAACTGCCTTGTTCCCAGCGTCGCTAACAAAAATGGTGTTTCGGAAATTGCAAAGACCGGAAGGCTTACTCCAAGCGCATTGTATACCATCTTGATGCCCAGATATAGTTCCATACTTGTTTGCTGGCTCACTGTTTCCCCTGAAGTATTTGTTCTTCAGAATATTCGTATACAGTATATTCCGCACTGCAGGAAACAAATACTCTCCCATTCTCTGTAACTGCAATTCCAGTAGGTGACAAAATAGCGAAAGATGTCAGAATTGTCTAATTATCAAGACTCAAAAGGGAAACTTTTGAGCTCAACTCTTTATCGCAGTCACCAATCAATATGTACTTATCAACGAGGATCCACCAAACATCGCCAACCGCCCCAAAAAGAAGAGCGACGCTTCTTTAACGACGAAAGACCAAGAGGAGGCGCTGAAAGACTTCGCACGAGAGTATGGAAGAGCGGCGAGGCAGCTAAATGTTCGCGCCAAAACAAAAGAACTAACAGGAACGCTGCCATACGCCATCAGCAATAGGCCGACAGTTATCACTCCCTCTGACTCGAATGAAGATGTTGTTGGCGTGCGTGAGGAGAGTAGTGTTCTTAGACGGGGGCATGGCCAGGTGGTGCGTGTAAGAACAGTATTTTATAATAATGATGTTGTTGCCATTCGGCACAATCGCAACGGCAAGAGAGGCTGCTCCCTACTGGCTGGCCGTCCACAAGGATGACGTGCACGTCAATGACAGCGATGGCGATGTCAAGCAAAGTGTCGCATTTCAGTGGCTTGTTACAAATGACAGTCACCTAGTATACACTTTAGGGGAAATGTGCAATATCGATTCCCCGAAATGTATACTGGGGAAAGTTGAACGCTACAATGCCGAGGAAGTTGGTTGCTATACGCTGACACCAGAAGAGGACGTACGCCTTTGCAGAATCGCCAACGGAGACAAGATGACAGAAGAGGGCGATGATGAAGAAGAGCAACACGAGGCACAGGTAGCCCAAGCTTGGGATCTGTATAACATTAACAGCATTTGTATGGGATTTTTTAGTTTTCCATGTACAACGTAAATCTTGAATAAAACTCGACAAAAACCTATACAGTGTCTTCTTGTGTTCTGTGCCATGTTACAGCGAATTTTAGCAAAAAAGTTCCCTTAAAACCTTAAAACTTAAAACAATAGTTAAGGAACACAAGAAGACACTGTATAGGTTTTTGTCGAGTTTTATTCAAGATTTACGTTGTACATGAAAAACTAAAAAATCCCATACAAATGCTGTTAATGTTATACAGATCCCAAGCTTGGGCTACCTGTGCACGAGGTGGAGGATCGCGAAGATGCCGTCGCTGAGAGCCTACCAATGCGCCTGGAAGGCATAAGCTCCTCTGGTCGTCGAACGACGCGGTTCCAGATTATCACCGGGACTAGGCGGCGTTAACCTGGTGATTGTCTAGTTGTTGCGAGGGTGTCATCAAATCGTAAGTATCCATGCACGTAGAAGGATGTTGAGTCACTCCAGCAATATCTGAATAGGCTTTTGGGAGAGCTTATTCAGAAGGGTTGATGTTCTAAATTGCGAATGTAAGCTGAAATACGATATTAGTTAACTTAGTATCAATTGATTAATATATGTAAAGTGTGAATGTCTCTCGTTGCACAAAAAAAGTTACTACTTGTTCATCACTTGGACCCGACTACAACATATCTAAATAAAGTGGACATGATTTATCTAATGAAGTATAACATGGTCTGTGAGGTCTGAATTCACTCACTATGGATACAAATGACTATTGTGTTTTTCATTGGCATCACGTTACATATCAAAGTCATTGCGTACAAAAGCCTACATATCGAAATCCGGTGACTCACTTCCGGTATCGGCCCACTCAAAAATACATGATTTTGGGAGCTATTTTGCCTTCTAAAACAAATAAATAATTTATGAACAATTTCTACCTTTAAATCAAAGTTAAGTAATATCTAATCTGCAAGTAACAACTGTTTGGAGTGATTATATAAAGATTTCGACTGTACGAATTTGAATTTACTTTCACGAGGCATTACTCGTTTATGGACGACCAAGCAGAGGAAAACTGGGTTTAGCTTGAATACGTATGTCTAAACTGACTTTCTACCGCTTTATTCAGATAGGAGAATCAATTTCCAGTGTTTTGATGTATAGATCATCGAGGTTTCTCGAGTTTAGAGTGGTACAAATCGCTGTTAAAGTTCCATTTTTCTTGTGTGAGAGATTTTGGAGCGGTTAAAACGAAAGCAGAGAATTCTCCTTCGTATAGTTCCGGTATCAACAGGTAAGCCACATTATAAACTTGTAATGCGACTGAAGTTGTTATCTCTCTCAAATAAAATCGCATTTACTTCAAAGCGATGACCAATACCAAATGTCCTCTGCTGTGTGCAATGAATTTGATATGTTAAAAGCGAAGCTATATATGATATATAGTTGAAATTTAAATGACAGCCAAAGCGTACTGGAATCCGATTTGTATAATTTGGAATCCGGATTCCAGGAGGAAGGAATCCGGAATCCAGGAGGAAGAAATCCAGAATCCAGGGGGCAGGAATCCGGAATCCAGAAGGTAGGAATCCGGAATCCATCAGTGCCCTGGATTACCTTACATGTCCTTGCGAGTGACATATTTTAAGTTCAAAGTCGTACTCGTAGTAAAAGTCGCCACCGTTTTCGAATCTAAAGTTCACTATGAGTCCCATTAAATACAATTTATCGAGATTTTATTGAGTTAATAAAGTAATAAAGTATAACCGGTAGTACCTGCGACACCGGTAGCCTCCATCGTCCTATTGTATAATTCGTTCACGACTTCTGTCATCCATGCAAGTGCAGGTCAAATTCAACTTTATTGCATAAACAAGTTTTGTATTCTCACGGACGACCTGGAACGGACACTCAATGGAGGCTAAATTATAACGGGGCTTCTATTCTCATGTTAATAGAGGTAATCGGCTAACGCTGTAAACAGATGCTACTCTGGGGAATTATTCCTTTTTCATTCCGTAATCATAATGCAGTCATGCCTATCTGAATAAAATCAATTTTCAAAGAGTCAATTCTCCAGAGTAATGTGTGTTTACATAACATGATCTGAATTGGGTGGCAACAGAGTTAGCCGATTACCTATATTAGCTTTTAACGAATTTCTCCGCATGAGCCTCCATGAGTGTTTGTGAGAATACAAAACCTTCCGACTATTAGCCGTGTATAAGTCAAGTTCGTTATTTCGTATTATTTTTACATGAGGTAATTGTTTTGAATGGTTAAGTCTTTAAACATGAACATGTAATGTCAATAAAACTTGGTCTTCGTAGCCGCACATCAGAACCGTTTACAAGTATCACCCAGTGTCCTTTGCGCACCTCGCAGCCTATCAGATTCCTTTCCTGTGATCCAATTCTGAATTAAACAAATTAAGGTATCCAAGATCCCGGCGTTGATTACTGTACGTATTTCATCAAAAGTTGAGGAGCTCGAGCTACAAAACTGAATTTTGGCTGCTTGGCGGCCATATTCTAAGCCATCAAAAGTGACGACCCTTTGGACATGCAGCTGGCTCCAAGGTGTTGCTCTTAGAGGAGACGTCATAATCTCATGACTGGTGGTAAAGAGGTGACCGAAGCGAAATTGAGAGCCTTTATTCACTACATTTTCCAATCTGTATCTTGAAGGCACAACGGGCGTACTGGTTAGTGAAATATCTTGGGATTTAATGTGGCAGCCAACAGGAGATGGTAGGACCCGGGATGGACGGCACGTCGATCAGACGATGATTTTAAAATTGCTGCTGTTTATCTTTCTCCTTCAAGGTAGTTGATCTTATTTATCATTTTCATCGTAAGAATACCTGTTATTTATACGAAAAAGCCAACGGGAATCTTTCCATCTGGATTTATTAAACCAAGGAACAAAGCCAAAGACCAGAGACATTTCCCGCTAATTAACGATTGGCTGAAAGTTTATTCAGTTTCTGGATATTAACCACGCCATGAGGATTTTTTTATGACAAAGTCAGTTTTTACTGAAATATATACAATCAAGTAAACTGTTACTTGTGGTTAAATGTTTAAATGTTGTTACTGCTTTATATGCTATTCCTGACAATACTGATTTTGTTTAATGTGACGGACAGATCCAATGTTTTATGACTCAGGAATTTGGTTCAGTTGTTGCTCAGCTTTAAGGCGGACAGGCAGACGGACGGAGAGCAAGACAGACACGCATTTTAATTGTATAGCCATATAATCATATGTTCACACCAAAGCTTAAAACATGTTTAATGTTATCTAGCAAAGCCTAACTTAATGATAAGGTGACTATATACGGTCACACCGCATGCCCCCTGGAGCAACACCAGTTTTAAAACCCTTCCATTAATTTGCTTCTCACCTAACACGGCAACCTGTTCGATGTAGTTTTCACTCTGTGGAACCATAGTTAATAGAGTGGAATGGTTAGGAAACCCGGCAAACTTCAAAGAGGCTAACAAAGGCGCTGCGATTTAGGTTGGAAGGGGTAAGACAAAAGATTGTGCAGGGTTATAGTTCATTAGCGTCCCCTCAACGACTGAACTCACGCGTTTCTATTGGCTGAATGATTAACACATTGGAATTTCTATTGTCTTTTGTGCACGTTCAAGGTTGAAAAAAGCTAACAAAGACCTATAACAAAGAAGGTCGCTGGGTTTCCTAACCATTCCACTCTATTAACTATGGTGGAACTTAACACATTCAAGATGGTGGCTGGGAACTTCAAAAAGTTTTTAAAAACATAGTTCTAGTGTTTGATTTGTGTGATTGCAGTATACGAAAAAATAACCGATTTGGAGTTCCCTATGCATTGGGCTGTTATCGCAGTTCGGCCATCTTGGATAAAACAATAGTTTTGGCCCCGGTAGCCTAGCACTGGTTGGTTTCAGAACAGTTTACCGGACGAAAACAAAGGTTTTTATTCGCCGTGCGATAAAAGCTCATACCCGAACGCTATCATTCCGTTTCAATCAGTGCAGCTTGCATGTATGTCACATGACTGCCCTCAGTCAATCTGTTCATCTCCAGCTCCAACAATTGGACTGTGAGCTCGAGGTTTCTGTCGGCTGATAGTTGGCGAGGGGCAACAGTCGATAGAAACCAAGAGAGAAGTCTAATTGTTTAGTATAATCAAGCTACTGTTCTTTTCAACTAAGCTGTCGATTTATATTTTTTACGACAATTGCCGGTAATCTCGCGATCTGATTGGTCAGCTCTTTCAAAGCTGCATGTCACGCTTTGTAACGAAACTTCCTTGTACGTTTTCTAATATTGTTGTAAAAAACTCGGCTCCGCCTCGTGAGTCCACAACAAATGTTGACCATGTGATGGCGTAAATCGTGGTAAATAAGAGTCCACACCACGGAAAACCAGAGGAAATTTGCTAAATAGAAAAACCTGTGAGAAACATTGAGGGGATAGGGGGAGTTGATTTTTGTCTATGCGCGCTTGTTCTTTGATAGAATGTTTTCCATCTAGTACTTGAATAAAGTTGTTGTTGTCAGATTGTGAGTTTGCCGATAGTCTATGGCTGCGTAGCCAATCCGATTGCGAGTTTTCCGATGGTCGATGGCTTCGTTATGCTAATCTTCAGTTGGTTATGCGGTTAAACTCGCCGCCATCTGATTGGCTAGCCAGGCACCGTCTATTATACAAATGGAGTGTGTCCGTCGAGGAACTGTCGGCTGATAGTTGCCCGCGGAAATTTGATGTTCTTAAAACTAATATAAGCCCGAGAACGCAGTTCGAGAGCTAATATGCTAGTTTTAAGAACATCAAATTTCCAAGGGAAACTATCAACCGATAGTTCCGAGAGAAACACTCTATTTGTCGTTATTGTTCATCACAAAATTGTCTTCCGCTCTCAGCCTCCGCAGACGACAACTATCACGTCACGTGATCGCTTTTGGCCAATGAGCGCGCGCCAACCTTTTGTGGTGAACAAAACCGATAGATAGTCGACCGTGCGCGATCGCTGCAGACAACATTCACTTAGATTTTTTTCGCTAGTTTGATAGAACGGTGGCTTGGTTGTGCTAAAACAATTAGACTTCTAGCTCTTGGTTTCTCAAGATCGACTTTGATAGTTACCTCGGGACTGCTTCCCTCGCCAGCTATCTGCCGCTAGAAATCTCCAGCTCGCAGTCTAATTGTTAATTCTTCTTCTCAACAGGGAGTTTTTATCTCGTAAATTCAAAGCCGCATACCAAACCACAGGAAACCTGCTCTCAAGCTGGTGAACTTGAAAAGAATGTGACTCTCATGTACGGTTTGGATAATCCAAAAGTTGAACAGCATATCATTGCGCATGTCAGATCTTTCCAAAAATGTGTCGACATTGCATGCAAGAGAGAAAATATATCACTGGTGTATATGTCTCGTTATGATTGTTTTGGTGTCACGTGCCACGGAGAGGAAGAACTCTGCTGGCTCTTACCGAGCTTCGAACACCCAACTTTAGTGTTTGCAAGATTGCAGAGAGGAGCTCCGAGTCTAAGTGATAAAACCAAGAAGAGAAAGAAAGGTATGTGGAGCTGCTGTTCAGTACGTTACTGGTTTGGGTATTGAAATAAGCAATTTCGGTGTTTCACTGAGAGAGACAGCATCTGAGTACGAGTACAACTTTCCAGAATTTAGGAATAATTTAAAAAGATCACGTATTAGCTACTTATTGACTTAGTGTAAGGGCCGGGCGGGAAAATATTTGGCTCGAAGTCATGACGTACGGACAGAGCGCACAAAATGACCGAGAGCCAAATATTTTCCCGTCCGACCCGACTTAACTCAGTCAATAGGTTTTTTTAACATATGACCATATTTTTTGTAGATCAAACCGCAAAACAGCAAGAAAAAATGGTGCAGGGCCGGACGGCTTTTTCCGGCCCGCTCACGCCATACACGTCCAGCCCTCATCACGTGACTTTTGTAAATGGTTTTGGGAAAGCGCGCGCGGGGCCGTACGGGTCATATGATAAAACCAAATACTCTTAGTATTATGTTAAATACTCTTAGTTTTTATGTCTCTAGAATTGTTTAGCAGAATTGGAAGATCACTAGTTTCCTTGTGAGTGCGATATTTTGACCCTAAAAGTAAGTAAGTCGTACTCGGATCTAAAGGTCTAAATTCTAATGAGTAAAACGACTCATGACGAATCTTGTTTTTCACGCGTTTCTATAGCTAAGAAAAAATATTTTTAATCTTACCTTTGTCTCGTTGAAACTCTGATTGAGCGCCCTGGGCGCTATTTCATTACTCGCTTCTTTATTTAGTTTTTCTGACTTGACAGTTGTGCGATAACCTGAGAAGAGAATTTAATGCTCCTCAGTTATGACAAAGATTCTATATGTCAAAGTTGGACGTCGCCCCAAATTTTTAACCAATTGACCTACTGCCGCTTAAGTATAAAATTAATACTTCTAGAATTTTATCAATATCTCAATGTAAATCTTTGCTTTGTAGGACATAAAATACATTGAAGCTGAGACGATAGGCAGGAGATGGGAAAATCAAACGATGTTAATTCTCTTGGTATACTTTACAACGACCAGCGATGCTGTGTTCTTGTGTTCTTTTTGTGGCATATAAGGAAATTAACGTTATTCTCCTCCATCGAGTGTAAAACATATCTCCCTGTGACAAGCTGGTACGACTAGCCTCGCTCTGATGCCCTTATGGATAAGGTCCGGCAACGATACGGCTACTCAGATACCCGGGGGTACTCCCCTCGGACTCAGACAGTTAAATTACATAGACAGTAACATTTAAATTTAGCTTCTTTGTGAAAGGATAAAATATCCAAAAAGCGAACGAAGCGAAAGTAACGATCGACGATAGGTAATCAGGTAAAGACGTAGACTCACCATGGTTTTAGTTCGTTTTCATAGCTGTCAATCATATACATCTCTTCCAATCTTGTGACAGACTTAAGCATTAGAATGGTTTCCTAAACCTGTTTTTTTTAGTGAAATGACAGACGCACGATAGCAGCAACGTGGAATGGAATATTTTCTCAACTGGACAAAATATGTAAAGTAGAGACAGAGATAATAGACATTAGGTTAGATATTCGTCGTATTGCTCTAAGTTCCATTTTGTTATTAGCCTTTTGTATCACTTAGGGAAAGCAATTTTATTTACAGTACAGAGCAAAAATGAAACGCATGGGGATAACCTCGAGGTTTCGGTAGTTTTCCAGTTGTCTGGTTAATGCCAAACACGAAAAACGGGCCTTTTGCAGTTAGACAATCACGTGGTTGTACTGGATAGCAAAAAAATCTTACTTAATTTATTTGAAGGTTATTAGCAAAACCTGTTTGTAAATCCAATCGATTGTCGATCTTTCTAAAACAGTGTTTTAAAGTTTGTTTGCCATCTAGTAAAGCCTTTCCCATGGGATCACGAACTCAATTTACTGGTTATTGTAGTGATGTATCAGCACGTGACTGTTAGCTGCAAAATGCCTATAAGTGCTTAACACTATATAGCTTCTCTAGCATTTAGGGAGCGGTCATTAATTACTGGGGGGGGGGGGGGAGGGGGGGGGAGGGCCGGTAAATTTAGGGGGAGGGCTAAGATGTTTTGGGCTTCGATTTGGGGAGGGTCACAAATTTTTGGCCGCCTGTTTTAACAATGAAACTTTTACAATATTTTTAGGCTACTTCGATCGACCATTCAGCTCCACCTTGGAAATGTCCCTTAACCAGCAATCAGCGCGTGCTAGATGCTGCTAATGGGCAACGTTCGATACCTCAAACATTCTGCTTGATAATGAGGTTTTCAGGAGTAAAACAAAAGAAATGCTTTCCTCTTTTGTTAAAAAAAAAGACGTCATTTTTTTATGTTTGGGGAGGGCCAAGATTTTTGGGTCCTCGTTTTAGATATTTTACCGGCCCTCCCCCCCAGTAATTAATGACCGCTCCCTTAGGGCGTATTGGCATGCATGATACCGGATCGAGTTCAGTGTCGGTCCGTTACAAGAACCGGAGTGAACTCATTCTGGAATGACTTGTTCCAGTATGATAATTCGTACCGGTATCAGGTAAACAATATCGCAATAATGGACTAAGGGTTGATTTTTACGGATGGAAGAAAACCGGAGAACCCGGAGAAAAACCCTCGAATGCAGATAAGGAATCAACAACAAACCTAACTCACATATGGCGCCCGAGCCGGGAATCGAACCGGGACCACAGCGGTAAGAGGCGAGTGTTTTACTACTGTGCCAACCTGCATCCCCTGTACACCATCCATCTGTAGACCGTTAAGCCCTTGCCAAACGGACTCGCAAGTCAATGCAAGTTTTCGACTTGTGTTGGACTTGCGTTTCGTTTGGTCACCCACTTGCATGGACTTGCAATGAGTTGGGTTGACTTTGATCGAGCTCAAATTCACACGCAAGTCGACGCAAGCTTTTCACCGTTTGGCCACCTAACGCAATTTGACTGCAAGTCGAAAGTGGTACAGAAACGCATTTATTATGGGGGATTTTAACTAAACAGTATGGAAAGAGCTTTTGATGGCTAAAGGTGCGTTAACGTGCGAGTACGTTTGGCCGCAATACGAGAGCACAAGTTTTGATTTAGCAACGTGTGTTGACTTGTGTCGACTTGCGACTCCGTTTGGCTAAGGCTTTACACTTTGCGCGACTCAAGCGGATTTCGTGTGCTATGGATTTGATTCGGAGCTTGAAAGCGTAAAAACAATATAATGGACCTTTAGCAGGACACGATCACGTGGTTGCACGTACTGGGTGCCAACAAATATCTGAGATGGGAGTGTTATTAAATGCTATTTTCCAACTCTAATCGATGGTCGATCTTTCTAAACCTGCGCGGTTTTTTAAAGATTGTTTGCCATCCAGTAAAGCCTTTCGCATGGGATCACGAACTCAATTCATTCATCATTGAAGTGATATATCAGCACGTGACTGTTTCCAGTAAAGCCTTTCGCATGGGATCACGAACTCAATTCATTCATCATTGAAGTGATATATCAGCACGTGACTGTTACCTGCAAAAGGCCTATTTATATTCATTTGTTTTTAGTATTCCCAGAAGGTATGTATCAATATCTACACCCTTGCAAAGCATAACAATCGCCAGGTCTTTAAACACTGTATCTGTTAAAAAAAAGAGAAATGCCACTAACAACAAGCAGTCATGATGCTTTCTCCTGTATGTGGAACTTATGTGCGACTCCAATCCGTAAAACGGGCCATTAGGAATCCATTTAGTACTTGGCGCACTTGAATACAGCTTTCATCTGCAATGCACAATCTCCATCTACAAAAAAATCGGATTTCGATTTCTTTTTTGGCTTCTTTATGTCTTATTTGTTAAAGTTTCTAGTATTCTGCCTGACCTTTAGTTCACCAAAATTGTGAGATTTTTCAAAATGATAAGGTGCACAAAAACAGATTTGTTGGACAAATTATAAATGTAGTGCTTGTATGATATGAGGCTGACGTTAGCGATGTTTCACTCCCCTCGGACGAAAACATTGAGTCTGAGCGTCAATCATGTGACTAACGCTTTAGTCCAGAGGTATGTCATCTTGTGGAGCTGTAGAAGTCTGGCTCTGACCTGGAAATGGCGGCTCAAACGCATCGAACGTCCGAGTTAGTAGCTTAAAATGCCACCAATCGGAATCACTTACGCCAAGGAAAAGGCATCACTGTCTCCTTGCTGTGGGTTCAGCATTCTGGCAACAATAGCCTCCTCATTAATTGCCTTCTTCCAAATCGGGTTGGCGACACACTCAGGTCAGGGTCTTTACCTGACCCTATAAAGTTAACAGCAGCCTACGTCTGGGATCCCCACTACTCTGCAACAAAGAATTGGTGAAAATATTCTCAAATGAGCTACATTCTAAGATCGTCATGAGATTATCAGCAGATTGATTATTCTGCTGGAACATATCTCTCAGTCTAGACACAATAGAGCTTGTGACGTCACCTTCAAAAGAGGTTATGTCATCGGTTATGTCATCGGACGAGGCAAATTTCATGGTAAAGGTTTGGAGCTCATGAAAGCATGGGAAACGGGCGGGTTCTGACGATTCGACACTCTCGACACTCGTTTTTCCAGATATCTGTTCCTTTTGCAGATTGTTGCTTCCTTCTTGATGCGTCAGGGTGGGCAACAATTTAGAATGCTCACTTTCCGTAGTAACATCAGGAATTTCTGCCTGCTTTGGGGAGTCCATAGGATTCTCTTTAATCTTTCTTACCTCGATAGCAAGTGATTCCAGTTCTTCAAGAAACTCTCTCACCACATCCTCTAGCAAATTGCACATTGTGGGATAAAGAAAGGAGGAATCTGAAGTGCTACCTGTAACTTCTCAAAAAGCATTCGCCACGAGTTTTCTCGCTCCAGGCCTCCATTCTAATTTCCTCCACTGTCCAAAATAGAATCTTTAATAGGTACGTAGTAAGTACATTGGGCTCCCTGAGCTTGAACACGTTTTTGTGGTAGAGCTTGATACCTCGGTAACACTCTTGCTAAATCTTATTCAACTCCTGGTTCAGGAAGAACTCTGCGTGCTTGAAAGACAATCGATATTAGGTTGTCCGCCTGATTTGGGAGACTTGACAATGTGAAATCCGTAGTCAAGTACGTTTTGGATGACGTCCGGTTTACTGGGTTTAGGTCACATGCGATCAGGTGTGACCCATGAGCGTGCTTACCGAGGCCATCCGCGCGCATAGAATGCTGGGACCAAGTACATACCACCCTCGCGTGTGGTTTTTGCCGCCTCTCTTAGTACTGTTCTTGAGTGCCTTCTTGAGGGCCTTCAATTCCTTTTGTGTCCCGAATAAGATTTTTGCAAAAGTGAAAAACTGCTGCACTTTCTCTTCTGTTGCTACAACTTCCGTTTCTATCAGAGTTAATGGACCTTTTTTGCTTGCATTTGTCTCCGGTTCTTAACTTGATTAGTTCACTCATTCACATCAACAACTATTGCCTTATCTCACGATACGTTTCCTTGAGGTATCTTTTTTCTCCACACGCTCGTCGTTGTCATGCATATGATCCTCTCTCTTGGTTTGATCCTTTTCCTTGACAATACTTTCTTTCTTGATTTCATTATCTTCTTTCACACGATCCCATTTCTTAGCGTGATCATCCTCTTTCACACTGTGCTGTTCCTTCACATGATCACCTTTCTTAGCGTGATTCTCTTCCTTCACACTGTGCTGTTCTTTCACATGATCCCATTTCTTAGCGTGATCATCTTCCTTCACACTGTGCTGATCTTTCCCATGATCACCTTTCTTAGCGTGATTCTCTTCCTTCACACTGTGCTGTTCTTTCACATGATCCCATTTGTTAGCGTGATTCTCTTCCTTCACACTGTGCTGTTCTTTCACATGATCCCATTTGTTAGCGTGATTCTCTTCCTTCACACTGTGCTGTTCTTTCACATGATCCCATTTGTTAGCGTGATTCTCTTCCTTCACACTGTGCTGTTCTTTCACATGATCACCTTGCTTAACGTGATCCTCTTCCTTCACATTGGGCTCTTCTTTCACATGATCCACTTTCTTTGCGTGATCCTTTTACTTCACACTGTGCTGTTCTTTCACATGGTCCCCTTTCTTAACGTGATCCTCTTCCTTTACACTGTGCTATTCTTTCACACGATCCACTTTATTAGCGTGATCCTCTTCCTTCGAACTGTGCTGTTATTTCATATAATCCACTTTAATTTCTTTGTATTATCCTCTTCCTTCACACTGTTGTTCTTCACATAATCCACTTTATTAGCGTGATCCTCTTCCTTCACACTGTGCTCTTCTTTCACATGATCCATTTCCTTCACACTGTTCTCGTTTGTCATGTTAATCTCAGGCTTCTTTTACCAGGCTTCTTTCCTTTTCGCCAAACCTGGGATCCCAAGGTCTCCCAAGATGCTATGTCCCCTGCGAAAATAAATTCAGGTTCTTGTTCACGTGACTTAAGTAACGCTTCATCAACTAAGTTTGTATCCTGAAATACCCATTGTTACTAGACCAAAAGTTAATTGACAAACAAATGTTAGCAAAATTTACTTGATGTGATTCACGATTTTATCAATGGCATGTAAAAAGAGTCGTCACAAATTAACACAGCACTACTGTCTTCGGAGTAGAAACCAACTAGTAGATTACGATCTGATAAGTAAGGTATGAGTCAAGGTTTCTATTTAACAGTGTCTGTCGAGGAACTATTATAACAATAGAGTATGTCTGTCGAGGGCTATGGGCTGATAGTTGCCCACGAAAATTTGATGTTCTTCTAGTTCTTGCCAGTTAAAAAGGCCAACTATCAGCCCATAGTCCCTCGACAGACACACTCGATTGTCATAATAGTCCCTCGTCGACAGACACTCTATTGTTATAATAGTCCCCTGACAGACACACTCTAATGTTAGAATAGTCCCTCGACAAACACACTTTGATTTCTTAGAATGCTCTCGCCCTGACAGCGGAAAAACGGAGCGCATGCAGACTAGGCACCTTTTTAGTGAATAAAAATGGTCGCCGAGCGGGAGTGACTTGTAGCTCTTTTTCATGGACCTCTCACAGCTCAAGAAATACCACGATTACTTTATTACTTCACACCATGGACTGATAGTCATGCAATGACTTCTCTGAGCCCGAATTAAATAACATAATTTATAATCCAGTTCACAGAAAGAACGCTGCACTGAATTGTTCGTTCAACTCTGTCTTCAAGAAAAGCGAACCATTCCGAAATGTTCATATGTGACTGGAAAACCGCCAAAAATAAGGCGGGAGCTTATAAACATATAAGCTTCATACTTCGGTAGAGAACTAATGAGGTAATGGTTTTCAACATATAAAATACCGTATTCCAGATTTTTTTACCATTTGTCAAACGAAGCATTTGAAGTTACAGTAGTGACTAGACTGTCTACAGCAGTAGAAATCCTGGAACGACGCTCCGCATTACCAAATACTGTAAGTAAATCTACAGAGTTAGTATCAGGAAATTGTACAATATTTCACTTGATTTGGTTATTATGATATCACATTGGAATTTTGACGAAATAGTTGATTGTTTTACCAATGTAAAGAAAATGATTTTTAATTTTGTTTTAAAATGAAGTGTTACTTGTAAAAAACTTAATATGTTATAACTGTTCTGTTTTCAGAAAGCCAACAATGAATCATTGTTGTAATAGAATACCTTTGGCAGAGCAGTTTTACGTTCATTTAATATTGTTCAAGTTAGAAGAGGGTTGACACTAATTATGTTGTATGGGACTTTTGTGCGGTTCTGTAAGGGAGGTGGTTTGTGTATGAAATCAAGAGCCTGCATTAGCTGCATATGGACTTTCTCACCCAAGCTTTGTGTTTGCTTTACACGAAACAGTACTTCTTGTTGTTTTCCCAGGAAAAAGGAAACCTGCAACAGTATACCTTTCCCTTCCCAAATCCCTCAGTGAATACTTGGTGATTTTGAATATCTGGACTAAAACAGCAAAGGAGCATGTTTAGACTACTTGAGAAATGGAGACTCTTCAAGCACCATCACTTCTCTTGATCTTCATTTTATTCTCCCCAAGTCAAGCAAAATACTGACATCGGTGTAGGGTAATTGAAAGAGATATAAATAGCCTCCATAGCAAACTACATGTACGTGTATGAGAACAAATCTACATTTTTCATGTATACTTTATTTGTTGTTTCGTCTTCTTAGGACTCGTCAGCACGGCATAGCAATAGTTAAAATAAGCCTCAGTGAAACTTCCTTGGCCTATATACTGCTATTGACCCTAGAGTCGAGTTCAGAGAAAAGCTTAGTTATTCGCCAGGCCACGCATAATCGTGGCAGAGAGTCCAAAACGATACAACTACAGAATACCCCGCACTAGTATACCTAACAGGTAATGAATACTGCTCCGCTCAGTTAAGGAAGTGTATTAGAAGAGAACCTACAGAAGAGAACCTACAGTAGCACTTTGGCACGAAAATTATATTACTGGGTGATAAAAATGCCAAAGTGTTAGATGAATATATTTTGTAGTTTTGGGGCTATCGTGCGACTGAATCCTGTTTGAGTTGTGGTGTGTATCTCAAACGTTGTCCCGATTTATTTTCATTTTGTCCCGACATATCAACGATCTCCCGGTAAATTCCCTGAGCCTACCAATTCCCGACATTTTCTTAAGATTCCCGACACAAAAAACTGCTATTCTCCCCGGTGAAGTTTAAACACCGAAAATCAACTGTAATTGAGAATGTAATTGTAAATGCTAATTGTGTTTTGAACCGGCTGCTTGACTTTATCGAAGGCCAATATATAGAAGAAAATTATTTGCTGCTCACCATCTTGATAACAGGAGAGATCTTGCTCTTTGGAAACTGTTAGTTCACACAGAGTTCGCCTACACGTCAACAAATTCATGATTACACAAGGATCGCATACACAGAAATGCATTAAAGAACGGTTGAACGTAGTTAGCTCCAACAATGCAGATTCCGCCTCGTGTAATGTCACGTGACGATCAGATCAGTGCAAGCCACTGTGGTAAAAAAAGACAATAACTCCTGAGTGCTAACTCAATCCAACCCCTCCCCCCCCATCGTAGGAGTGAAATGCAGTGTAAACATGGCGTGGTTCACAGTCGCTTGGTGTGTTTCATCTGCAAACAAACCTGATGGTTGGAAATATTAAAGAAGGTACTGTAACGACTGAGTGCTGATTTTGTGTTTGCTTTTGATTTCAAGTACGAATAGGAAGAGTTTTTTTAGCCGATTTTCAGCTCCTCAAAATTCGCGAAAATCGAAGAAACGAAAAACGATCTCCAAAACAAATGAGTTTTTCTCCAAAGTGGGAGAGTCAAGCGATCCCTGTTATAGCTCTGGCTTGGAAGTCATTCATCCCTCGAAATAATATCGCAACATTGTATTTCCACCATGTCTAGATTTGATGCAATAATTTTTTCCAGGTACATGCTTCATATCGTTCCAATTGAGGAGGCTTGAAACCATTTCCAAACAAACGTTAACTCCTTTCTAGCACTGGCTGAGTACTTTTAGCGATAAGCCATTCACTGACTAATTCGATAATGTGACCAGAAAAACGATACAGCCCTGCATATGCGCGCTGAAGCACCTCTTTATATTTGGTTTATTTATACGTGCAACAGTCAAAATTTGGGAGTCACATTTTTTAATTTTACGTTATTTTATTCACTCTCCAACACGTTTAACAATACTATACGACAGTCCGTAATGCGATGATTACTAATGAAAAATACTCTAACCATGTTTGATGCGGTTTTTCTGAAATTCAATTTTGAACTGTTTACTGACAAATAAAATCTTACTGTCAGCTGACAAATTTGTTTTTTGTGGGTCAAACATTGTACATTTTCTCTAGTAATGATTAACTAACAACTGACAAATGACCAAAATTTTAACTGACAACTGACATGTAGACCCCCCATTCAGACCCTCTCAGTACAAAATAGCCGAGGTTTTGATGACTGAGTGTATTACAGAAAGTATAGGGTCACTACAAATTGTTATTAAGCCGTCCTCGGATACCCAGGGGCAGTGCAAAAAAACAAGGAGAAGGGGTGAGGGGAGAGAAAAAGGCTCTTCTTTCCCCTTTTTCTTTCCCCTTCCCCCTCATCCCATTCTTACCTGTCGCCCACTCACTGCTCCTGAGTATCCGAGGATTCTATTAAGCATGTCATTTGGCTGGAAAGTAAATTAATTTAGATTCCTCGTATTGGTTTACCGAAAGTGCATTCATTTGGGAAGGCTCGAAAATTAATACTAAAAGTAAAAAGTATACTAATGCCAATGCTAAACAACTTTTTGATAAAGGTATAGAGCGGTGTTCGATTGGGTGCCGAAAGTAGTCGCTGATACGATTGCTTTGGTTTTGCGTTTGTTTAGCTTTTCCTTTGGCTGTGAAAATGTCAGAAATGTGTTGTGATTATCTTACCCACTAGAGCGAATCAAGTCGAAGTCGAAGTCAAGGGCACCCAACGTGTACTTTTTGAAATTCGTTTGAAACCAGTTGTATGCAGCTCATCTAGCCATTTTAAGGCGCCTACTATGTCTTTTGACGTATTCTAGAAAGCTATTAGCTGTTCGGATTTTCTAGGTGGAAATCGCGTCAACCGAAAATACTATGGCAAAATATTCCCGGCCTACGAATTTGTTAGTAGTCTAGAACAGAAACAAGAATTTTCTAGCCCAAGTAACTTCATGTTGCAAAGTTTTGTGGAAGTACGATTTTTTTAGGGATTCTTTTTTCCTTTAGGTAATTCTTAGGGAATGAAATGTGTTGTTCTGATTCTATTGATCAGACGAATTGGGACGTACGAATATTTTAGGGGAAATCTTTTAGCCTCCCTTTTCTTCTATAATTTTCTAGGGATTGAAAACTAATTTTCTAGCCAGTATTTCAGAAAACAATTTTCTATAGGGACAATTTTTTTTAACCGAAAGTTTTAGGCTAACTTACTCTCCCGAACAGCTTTTTAACCGAAAACTTCGTTGGGTGCCCTTGACAGTTAATAGTTTCCCATAGACCAGTTCGCGGTTAATTCCGACATTTTGAAAGGGGTGCACACATGGCGCGAAATACCGTGTTTGCATGGGAATACCAAAAAAAATCCGTAAAATCGAATTTCTGTAATATTCACTGTCTGCAAACTTAAGATACCAGGTAAAAGATTAACTGATCAAAATTTGAGGGATGTAGCTGTGCTGGGAAGCGTGCATCGTGTTTTCAGTTTTCCATACATTTGCCTGTAAATTTTCCCGCGGACTTTGACTCATTATTACAGATACATTTTGTTTAAATTCGTAAAGTGGCTTCGTAATTTTATTTTTCATAGGAAACCAACGTAATTGCATGGCTAACGCTGTGTTGGTTCTCCTGGCCTCGATGTTTCGTTTGTTGCATATTTTACTTTATTCTACTTTGTATATTTCATTATGGCCGAAATAAAAATAAAATAAAAAAATAAATAAAAAAAGCTGGGACAGCTGGCCTCGCTTTGATATCTCAGTTGTAAATAAGGTCAAGAACACTGCTTTTCAAATCTGTATTCTCTATGAAATATGAAATTAGAAATATTAATTTAATTTATGTGAATTATTAAATCATTTTTGTTACTTGGCAACCATAAATTAAAATTATACTAGCGTTCTCTACTATAGTAATACATTCAATGCAGAAGCGTCCTGTTGTCATATGCCAAAATTGCTTTAATGAGAAATCCTTTTGGCGTATACAGAATATAAAATAAGGAAATAAAAGAAAGTACAGGAAATATGTTATAGCAGGAGTCCATTGGGCTCCTGGTTATAGAAATATTTTTTGATAGTATAGACCTTTTCCGCTTGGCTCAATGTTATCATTTCAAATCTTTGGGGAATAATATTCTTTGTCTGAAGTATTTTCATATCAATGTATCATCTCATGCGTTAACCAGAAATAAAATAACTATACACAAGGGTCACGTGATCTAAAATGTTGGGTTTGCCATAGCGCATGTACCGGATATCAATCGCATTTGGTCGAGGTTACGCGTGACAGCTTGAATTGATTTAGCCATGCGCAGTTTCTCATTTAGCTCATTCCATATTTGGGCATTTGGTCGAGGTTACGCTTGACGCAGGATAAATAATACACTTAGGATGACTTGTGGGGTGTCACAATGATCAACGCTTGGACCACTCTTATTCTTACTTTACATAAACGACATGCCAAACTGCTCTAAGAAACTCTCTTTTCGAATTTTTGCAGACGATACTAATGTTTCCTACTCAAGTAAAAATATGAACGAGATTGAAAATGTAATGAATGAAGGACTGGGAGATATATTTCGATACTGTGCTACAAATAGACTCTCTATCAACATAAAAAAGACCAACTATATGCTTATTAGCTCTCAAAGAAAAAAAACTTCAAATATCCAAATTGAGAACATCGAACAAAAAGACCATATCAAATATTTAGGAATATATATTGACAGACATATCAGTTGGGAACAACAGATTAAACATGCTAATTGCAAAATCGCAAAGAATACAGGTATTTTGAACAAATTGAGATATCACGTTGATTTAAATATGCTGAAGCAACTCTACTATACTCTAATCTACCCTTACATCAACTATGGTATCATGAGTTGGGGTAACACATACACTACCCATCTTACAAAACTTCGTACCTGCCAAAACAAATGTATCAGAAATATATTTTTTGCTTATAAAAGAGAAGACGCCACTCCCTATTTTAATCTATTACGAATCCTCAAGCTCGACAACGTTTTTAAGTTGAAAATAGCGACTTTGACCTTTAAAATTATAAATAAAAAAGATACAGTTCCTTCTATATTCTCAAACACCATAAAAACAGCCGCAACATGTCACACTTATAACACCAGATTCGCTGCTAAGCTAGCCTGCTTGCCGGCTCTCCTGTAATTTTTGTCGGTCGTTTCTTTTCGGATTGGGTCACCTGTGGCACGCGGTCAAAATGGGGCAAACGACCGACAAAATTACAGGAGAGCCGGCAAGCAGGGTACTGCTAAGCAAAATTTTAGCAGACCAAAAGCTCGAACCAACTATGGAATCCATACATTTAGATTTATTTCGTCTTCAATTTGGGAGTCAATCGATTACAATATAAAACGGCAAAATCGTCCTACGCATTTTCAAAACAATACAAACAATCACTTCTCCTTTCTCAAGCATAAACTACTACAGACATGCTTTATTTTCATTATTTTCAATATTACTATTATATTAAGTTCCGGTTCACGTATCATTGAGTAATCTTTACGTCCAAATATTAACATCGCAGGCAGTGGTCAACTCGAAAGCCCTAATGTTACTTTGACCACTGCGCACGATTGATTCATTATATTTTCTCTCACTTATATTTACTTCTTATATTACCTTTCTAATACTCATAAACTGTAATATTTTTCTTCTTGAACATGTGCAAAATAAATCTGAACTGAACTGAACTGGTCTATAGTATCGAAGGCTTTTTTGAGATCGATAAAAATGGTACCATATATATAAAAGACCTTGACCGATGTTCATAGACCAGTCATTTGTAGCTTCAAGTAGCGCCGTCATGGTGCTATGAATGGATCGGAAGCCAGATTGCCAATAAGTGGTTATTGTTAAGGTACTTGTAAAGTTGGTTATGTATAATGTTTTCAAATACTTTGGCCACAGCTGTGACAACAGAGATTGGACGATAATTATTAACATCTGTTTTAGTCCCATTTTTGTAGACTGGGGTTACTCGATCGAGCGAGTTTCCATTCCTCAGGTACAATATTCGCTAAGATAGAACAATTAAATATTTTCGTCAAAGATCGGGCAATAATTTCTGCTGATAATTTCAGTAATTTACAGGGGATTAATAACACTACCGATCTCGTACAAGTGCCTTTATATTAATATATGAATTAAGAATTGTTTGCATCTAGTACAACCATGTGATTGCATTCCTGCAAAAGGTCCATCCATTTTATATAAATAATTTTATCACAAGCATCAGTAGTGAATCAATTATCCGGCTTCCCTAGCACAAACCATGTATGACACAAAAATATGCTAGAACTCCATGTGTTCACCTATTCCTAGGTGGCCCGAGTTAAGGCCACGTTTCGTCATATAATGCATGCTTCATCTTGATGACCACAATTAACATTCTCTCAGCGCCTTCCACTGCATGGCCGGCTTAGAAAGAGCCATTCCTGTGATACACAACTGATAACTATCATAGAGGAATTTACAAGGCAACTTGATCAAGGCTGCCAGGCATTTGACACCGTAGCGCACCAACGCCTCCTATCAAAGCTGGACTACTATGGTCTACGGTGGGAGATCTGGGCATGGACAAAGTCTAGCTTGGTTGACTGATAGAAAGCAAACAGTTGTTGTGGAAGGCCTGTCCAAGTCAAATCAGGGGTACCCCAGGAACTGTGTTGGGACCCTTGATGTTTTTCCTGTACATTAATGATATTAGTGATGGTATTAATCGGCCCAGATACCACTTTTTACTGATGATACCATCGTATACGGTTTAGTCAGAGGTTTAAATGACGCCTCAACTCCGCAGCATGATCTGGACAAGTTGTTTGGCTGGTCTAAGGCATGGCAGATGTCCTTCAACCCAGATAAGTGCAGTGTACTTAGGATCTGCCGTTTGAAGACACCGAGTGTGTTCCAGTATACGATGGGAGGGATTCCCCTGAGGTCGGTATCCAATCAGCCATATCTTGGTATGGAGTTGACATCAAACCTTGAATGGGGACAACACGTTACTAACATTATTGGCAAAGCTAATCGTTCTCTGGAATACGCCAGTACCGTCTGGGACGCCCATCTTCAGAAACATCGGCAAGATATGGAAGGCATCCAGAGACATGAGAGGGGAATGGTCACCAATTTGCTAAGGGAACTTTGGATGAACACCGCAAGATTGGTAAATCACTTTTCACAAAATCATGGATGGGAAATAGCAGTCGTGCTACTCGATCCTCTCACCCTAAACGCTTTGTAAACCTAGGTAGTTCGTGTAATACTTATAAATTTAGTTTCTTTACAAGAACTGTTAAGGAGTGGAACATGTTGCCTAATTATCTTCTAGAAAAGTCCACAGTTAATTAATTCAAGTCCGCACTTATTCAATATCTCAGCCATGACCAATTACTGCTCAATTTATTAATAACTATTTCCATTTTATTTATTTATTTTCTTACGAGTGAATTATTTAGTTTAATTTAAATGTATTTCTTTTTTTTCTTTTTGTATTTTCAGGGCTGACGTTGTAAGAGGACTTGTAGGAGGACAGTGAAAGTGCTGGTTGTCGGGTTTCCTTAGGTAAAATTCGGTTCCAAATTCTAGTGGCTCTTATCATGTAGGATTTCTGATATGTTGTTGTTTTACAGAAGCGTTGCTTAAACTCAGTGCCGCTGGTGTTATTACTAAACCTAGTTAGTCTAACAGGGCAGATTTCCTGTGGTAAAGCGTCGTTATTAAAATTGATAAACCCTCTGATAGCCTTAAATAAAAATACCATATCTAAGTTACTCGTAACATAGTAACATAGAGGTAGTAGACTGGTTCTTATTAGTTTATCCTTATAACTCGTTTCACAGAGAAATGGTAAATTCAAGATAAATTTAGTAGCACGTCGTTGCACGCGTTCTATACGCTGAATACGTTCTACTGTCTGAGGGGCCCAGACTTGCGTTCCATATCCCAAATGGGAACGCACGACAGCAAGGTAAAGGGTACGTCTCGTAGAAACTGCTTTCACACTTTTTGTGGAACGCCTAACGTATCCCAAAAGCTGATTGGCCTTTGTACTCTGTACAACAACTTGTTTCTTCCATGTGAGATCAGATGAAATCCACACACCCAGGTCATGTTCTTCTTTGCAGCGTTCAAGAGGGATGCTCTTCATTGAATATGGAAACGTGATCCTGTTCTTTTTCCGGCTTATGGTTTGCACCTTGCATTTCTTCTCGTTGAACGTCAGGCCAGATGTTGAAGACCATACACTTAAACCATATAAGTTGCAGAAGGGTGCTGTCAGTCGGGTTTGTGATGCATTTAAAGAGTTTTGTGTCATCCGCGAAGGCTGCTATTTTAGAGGATGATACTGCGTCAGGTACTAAGTTGTTTACGTATTAATAGTAAGAAGAGCATAGGGCCAAGAATAGATCACTGATAAAGAATGTGTTCGAGGGATTCGCCTACAGTTTCACAAAAGGAACAGAGTGAGAGGAGACAATTTTCATCTTACACAAAATCTTATTAGTATACAGAATACGGTTTAGAATTTTGTACTGAAATACCCTTAATGATGTATCTAAACAAGTTTTGAAAGGTAATAAATATATTTCTCTCCAACTAAACTGAGAATTAGGGTAGAGGGAATTGAAAGTAGCTTGAGCAGTGGGGGCGATGGCCTTGCTAATTATAAAATGAGAGTATATCATTTTTGAAGAAAGACTGTCACCCTTGAAGAAATAGGGAGTGACATAACTGAGTGACAGTTTTCTCCATTGTTCTAGTTCCGAGCCTGTTTTAAAAACTTTTCCACTGTGAGGGTATGGAGTCAACGATCCCCATTAACAAAAATATTCAGTTAATGTAAAGTTTCAATAATGTTTTTTAATAGAGTCGAAAGAACGTAATTTACCAGCCCTAGTAACAAGGTCACCTAATTAACCTTACAATGCCCTGATCCATGATTTTGCGTCTATATATAGAATGTTTGCTGATGCAGATATTTTTATTGTTCCATATAATAATATGGAATGTAGATGGTGCAGCTTTGTTAAGTAATGACCAAGAGTTAAGCCGATACTCTTTATAAAAGCTTGGGATAAATATTGTTATACCATGGTAGCCTCGGATTCTTTTGTTCTCCGAGGCACATTTAAACCACTAATTTTCCCTGATGGGGGGATATTTAGAAATATGCATTGTCTAGAAATTTCCCGCGCATGCGTAATGAGGGAAAATTAGAAGAGATGCAGGCTGGAAGTGAGAGAGTCAAAAGCAACAACCCCTGCTCCCCTCTGGCACTACTAGCCCTGCGCCCCGGATGAAAAATACTGAATCCAAACTGACCTGTCTTCATTATACCCGTTATCGTAATCCATGTGGGATGAGCTATTTCAATCTGCGCGTTATTCTCTTCATTTCTCAAGCCCGCTTCTTCCATGTGGGATACTTAAAACCATAAACGTGCATGCTCTTTGAATATTTAGTCAACCACATAATTACATTGTATTTTAGTGTTATTCTTCTCAAAAACAATACGCTTGTCCCCAGGGGAAGCCAGGGTCATTCAATCAATGGCGCTCAGTCAAGCATTAAACAAAACGTTTTCGAAAGCAACTCAACTGCGACGTCTTTAGTTTCGGCAGAGAGAACTAAACTTCTCAGAGATTTGTTCCATTCCTCGGCGATCATGGTATAACAAACTTATACCATGGCATTTCGGGGTATTAGTGATTTAAATTGCCCCTCGAGCCTCGGGAAGATTTGTAAAAGTCCCTCGGCCGCTTATGCCATGGTATAACTTATAAATAGTTTCACAATACTAAAATCACAATTTAGGAGAAATTTCCGCCTACGGCCGTGCTAGATAATGCTCAAGAAAACGTTTCCATGAGCTAGGATAATCATCGCAATTTTTTTAATACACATTATTCTCTGTGACTGAATGTTTGATTGGAGATCGGGCATTTTTAGACCTCCTAAATTGATCTCATTTATAAGGGCTAATCGCTTGATCTTGTCTCTACCAATCCAAATAAAATCATACAAAATGCTATTTGCTTGGGCGATCGTTTCCTTGTCTACACATATTAGTGAAGTTCTATACATGAATTTAGGTATATAGTCTAGCAGTTAAGGGAAACCAATGTGCGTTTTTTGATAAAAGCATGAAACTTTGCACGATTGTATGTCTATAGGTACTTAACAAATCTGGATATAGAGGCATCTCCGAAAATCCCTGTGAGCGGAATAATGAAATTTGAGAAAAAATGCCCAAAAAATGCTGAGTCAGCATTTCATTAAATTAATTGTTTGCAGTTCCCATTTCTTAGGAGGCATGAAAAAAAACTCAAAATCGATGTACAATATGCACATTTCTATGTAAATAATAATTATTTAGCCTATAAAAATGTTTGCTTGAAATTGTTGTTTATTTTCCCTAGTTTGTACGGCATTTTACCATCTATCATTCTGTGTTTTTTTGTAGTTTTTCTATATAGTAATATTTTACCATACCCTTTAGCCGTAGCAGTTTCCGCCGCAGGCACAAAGAGCTGTACACGCCAAGTTAGCCCGACTGCATTTGCACAGGCCTCTGCAGGCTTTCTTGCATGCGCAGTGGATTAGTTCATAGCAGGTTTGCTGTGCTTGTGGAAGCATTGTCCATACGGACTTCCAAGGGTCACCCCTCTCCCAGCCCCATTCAGTTGGGCTTGGTATTTCTTGAAGCCTCAAGTGTGCCTGGCCCCAGACGTGGCCACCTTGGTATGTAGCACGAAGGATGTGCTGTTTAAGAGCAGCAGACGTTGGAGGGATGCGATCTAGACTGCGAGATCGCTTGCAGAACAGTTCCTGTCTTGCTTCGTCAACTGAGCTGAGCTCACTTCCTCGGTCATACAATAGGACAACAAAACGCTCGATGGACTGCAGGCAGTTGTCAGAGAGGGCACTGGGGGTAGCAGCTATCTCCAAAAACGACCTGGTTACGTCTGGAAATACATTCCATGTGTCCCATGCGCTTTTCTTGCTTTTACCTCCAAAGTATGACACAGTGTCGCAGCCTGTTATTGCGTGGAAAATGGGCAAGGCTAAGCTTTTTTGAGGACCAAGCGATGGAGCAATATCATGAATCGCCAGGTACTTAAAATGACGGCCACTTCCAAACGCAAGCCAAAGTTCGTGCTGAGGGATCCTATGCATTACAGACACGGCCAGGACAACCACATCCGTGTCGATCGTCCTTATCATTAATCGCTTGTGCTGCTGAGCGGCATGAAGAACATGAACGAAAAGCCGGGTATCTGCTTCTTCGTGGTTGCAGGGGTTGAAGGCCATCAAGGGACGACTTAATAGCGTTACTTAAAACTTCATTACCGTATGTGATGAACACCTCTTTGTTTGGCGTACCAAGGCGACTTAATTCTTCTGCGAGGAGCCCAAAGAGTTCTTTCTTGTTTTCATCCACACGAAGGAAACTTTTCCAATTTGGCGGGATTTTAACTGACAGTGCTACGCGGCTACGGGACCCCGATCCTCTCCTTTCTCTTGTACTGCTCTTCAGACTGTCATTCTTGTAAGTGTCCCATACGATATCAACACGTTGAGCTGACTGCAGCTGGGAGATAATATATGGTATGAAAACAGTTGCAATATAATCTCTGAATGTAGATGCTGTTTTGGGGGGCAGCATTTGAACAACTACCGCTCCGTCGAACACTTTTGCATCCACTTGAGGGCCTTCAGGAGGGACTTCTGTTGTACCTTTGAGGCACGGTACCAGGTCTGCTTTGTTACTCTGCCTTAGCCAGGCATCAATGTTACTAGAAAAACTTGATAATTAGTTGAATTTGCGATATGACACAGTTATTTCGAAGTCCCAAGATAAAGGATTTGCTCTGTGTTTTGTTGTCAAACACACCGGTACAAATGGAAGAGAATGGCCTGTGCCATAACACTGAGTGTTGTGATAGCGACGGCGGGTAGGGGTGGTTTTCATGCTTGAAAAACTCTTGCACGTTACCTTCTCGAGACTGGCACGCTATGTACAGTCTGGAAAATAGAGAACAATCTTCTTTCAAAGCTGTAACTTGTGCCTTGTCCTTGGAGGGGACTTTTGCTGGAGGTCGGCTAAACAGTGATAGTTTGTTCCTCTTGATAGGGTCAGTTATTGGCTTCTTCCGGTCTATAAATCTTTCTTTCACAAAGTCCTTGTATTGAGCTTGTCCCATCTTCTGGACATTTGTGACTGCATCAACTACTTCTTTCGGCATGTTGTATTTTATGTCGAGCACCAGAAGGTCGCCACTGTCCTCTTTAAAGGGATTTCCAAGCTCCTCTACTGCAGTCACAAGAGCAGTTACTTGCTTTAAGAAGGTTTTTTGGACAAAGGGCACTTGGTCGTGATGCTTCTTGGTCTCCTTTTTCGCTACTGAAGACTGTTCTTCGTACTCCTTGACCATCCTAGCGAGCTCTGGCCCGCCAATCATCCAACGCCTTAATGCGTCTGGATTGTCTGTCAGCCCAACTGCTCCACCATCGCCCTTTATGGATGCGTTTTCTTGTTCATGAGCGTGGTCCAGAGCAATGGCGGAGAATGCACGCCTAGATTTGTGAACTATGAAGGCACCAGTTAGAAACTGCTGATACACACTTGGTTGAACTACTGACAGCGCAGACATGTCTCGGACGTGGACAGATAACCAGCGCGCATATATAGTTCACGTGGTCGAGCGCAAACATCCAAGGCACAAGGCGCGCAACTGATTGGACGTACTCAGTGAAGTCTCCTTCTCGTATCGCTCTTACTATCTCAAGAACAAGTAGCTCTAGCTTCAACACTTGCAACCAGAAGCAAAACTGAGGTTGAGTGGAAGACATCTTTTCACACCATGGCACGAAGTCTAACGGGGGCTCCGAATCGCGTAGACGCCTTGTAATCGTCATATGCCGTTTGTTGCAGCACGTACATGGCCGCAGCAGTAACTTCATGCGCATGTCTGGTTCTTGCTACATGGCTAACTTTTAGGAACGATTCAGCGGTGCCAGTGCTAGCTATCTCTGCATTAACTAAGGCAGTCACCCAACCACTCCCATTCATCCACTCTCCTAGAGCTTTCAGTGCACACATCTCGATGTGTAACCCTCCAAACATTACGACGTAACGCTTCTCTCCGTGGGTTTCGGGCATGCTCCACTGTATCTGCTTCGCAATGGCAAAAAGAGGCTGATCCATAGCTAGGACTGGTGTCTGGTCAGGATTTACGTATTGCACAATCTTATTAACAACATTCATACCATGTAGTATCATTGCAACAGAATGTGCATTCTCAAGAAATAGTGGTAACAGAGCGACAATATCGACCTGGTGATCAGGTGGCGGTTTCAGTGAAGCATAGAATGCAACCCAAGACAAAAAGTCCTCATTGTTCAGTTCCGCTTTCCCATAAAGTGATTTGACGTCGTTTAACCAATCAGATTCTTTCAAAATCACAGATTCAGAGTTATCTTCGTTCGGTGGAGGTCTTTTGTTGTAAGGACTGCAGGCTCTACGTTTCTGTATGCATCAGGAAGCTCTTTAACAGTCTTTTGTCGTGGTGCGCTTTCATCGATGACATTGATACCACGGTCAGTTCCAAGGTTTTCAGCAGTTACATGCTGCATTAGTGATATTGCCGTCCCATGGAAGGAGTCCTTTGCAGTTGTGGCACTGGGGTTGTGATCGATGTTGTCGAGAGCAGCGGTTGTAAAAACCTGGCTCCGTAGCCTTGGCGGGCAAACTAAACCGTCCTGTTCAAAGCGACAACATACATGCACTATTGGCTGCATCAGTTGAGATCGACATGACACGATCATACGAGATTGCCAGTCCCATCTGAAAGAGTGTATCAATTAGGTTTCTACTCCTGTTCTCTGCGTGGATCTTCAACCCTATGTACAGTGGGACAGGTGTCTCTCGTTCTCTATTATGACGTACTATAGGTTGAGACTCATCTTCCCTAGAGTCACGTTTCCTTTTCTTGACAGAGTTAAAGCTTATAAGTTGCGAAACTACTAGACCTGCAACACTACCAGGCGATAGATCATCAACCTTGTCAGTCTTAATAGCGCATGGTCCGTCAAGAATCATTGACACAAGGGCTTTGAGAGAAGTGGGGACGCTCTCTTCTTGACAACTTTCTTTGAAAGATCCATTAAATGGACTATTTTTTAGAGCAAAGATATCTCTTCTTACTATTCGTGCCGCTCTGGCGAGGTGTAACGCTTCAGAATCATTATCATGCTCGCAAGCCTTTAATATAGCGTCACCCATGTCTTTGTTGAAAGCAAATACTACATTATTCTTCTGTTTGTGAGCAATCAAATCCGGTAATTCTGCTTCAAGTTTCTCTTTCAGCCGTGTTGCATGAACCCTGGATGATTGTTCAGCTCCTAAATCTGCTAAAATTGAAGAATACATTCGACACAAATGTGCCAAAGGAAACACCGGTGAAGTTTGTTCATTGCCTCTAAATTCCTCTATGTACGACACCAGCTGTGCAAAAGCGATTGCATGCAGTTTACTGTTTATCTGGTTTTCGGTTCCTTCACCATAATTTCTCCTGGCACGATTATAAAAGGAAACAATACAATTAGTGTGATAGGTGGCATCGATTGCCACCATATCGCCTGCAGCAAGTTTGTAAAGCAGCCTGGTGTCCTTTAGTTGTGTAGTATATTTCCTCACTCTTGAGTCAATACCCTCCTGTCTTGTCGCAAAAAAAGCACACGTCCTCGCCTTTCTTTCCATCACTAATTGCTTCTCCTGTCGAGCGCCTTCGTTTCACTGGAGTAGCTGGAGCACTTTTATCTTCCTCCTTCGTTTTCCTTTTAGCTGCCCTTTTAATTTCTGTGCTATTTATTTTATTCCGACATGATTTGTGCCAACCAGCGTTGTTATTTAAATTTGACTCGATACCCTGCCCATTGTCGAGATCTTCGATGTTAAAATTAAAAGGTTTTAAACCCAATTCATTCATTTGTGAGAGATTATTTACTAACGATTTGTAACCAGCTCCAGCATCGTTTCTTTTTGATTTAGCTGGACAGATAAGGTCTTCAGTAGTTTTCTTTCTGCATAGTATGTACAACTCCCAGTCAATCGCATTCACTGCACTTCCACTCTGTTCACTGGATGTGGATGCTTCACACGTGATATCAACTACTTTATGCCGGACCTTTGCCATTTGGATATTTGATCTAAAACGCAAATGACATCAGTGCAGCTCACTGAACCACTTTTTATATAGGTAGCTCTCTTCAAAGTATTGTGCTGGTCTTACCTTTAAACTTGTGCTGGTTTACTAATAACAGCTCTAGAACATCTGTAGTTTACTTCATAAGCTCCAGGGTATGGGCGCGGCCATGACAGTTTGTGTATTAGAACCCAGGCCTTCTCCATGACAGTTTGTTTATTAGAACCCAGGCCTTCTCAAGTAACTTGAGACATTTTTATCAACACAAAGGTTAACACAAAGGAATTTATAGTGTGCCATTCTTATCGCCATAGCAATAACAGGTTTTCTCTGGTTGACCTCACGAGTATGATTTAGATATTTATTTTGTAAAGTAAACTGAAAAATACATTCTACTTCTTATGTTGTCTGCCGGAGTCTACAATTTCAGGGGTTATTATCTAGTAAGTGAAATACTTATTATTGTTTAGAAATGATGAATAATGACATTTTCCGTTTGTCAACATCTCATCTCGTTTCAGAGATATTCAGGTTTTTGTAATATGCAAATGAGGTTGCACAGCCTGGAGACAAATCACAAAATGAAGAACATCTCTGCAAATATTGGGTAAAAACTATTGAAACTTTGCACATGTATGGCACTATGGAAAGTACACATCATTGTGAAAATTATGGTGTTGCCATGGAAACACTCATGGCCCCACGCACCTTTCACCTTGAATATAAAATTCCAATTTCTTTCCTTGTTATAAAAAAATAAGTTGCTTAAACTACTCACATACAATGTCTACATTGTTCCAAATCTTATTTTGGATCCACACCAAAAAAATTGTGTTTGACAAAGGATAAATTTATATAGGGAAGTTTGTGTTATTTGCCTAGAGGAAGCCTGGGGCCAGAGTGTTTCTATGGCAACAATATAATTTTTTAAATGATGTGTATTTTCCAAAGTACCATATATGTGCAAAGTTTCAATAGTTTTTACCAAATGATTTGCAGAGATATTCTTCATTTTGTGATTTGTCTCCGAAGGCTGTGCAACTAACATGACGTCATAGGTCATCTCATTTGCATATTACAAAAACCTGAATATCTCTGAAACGAGATAATGTCATTATTCCTCATTTCGAAAGCAACTTAAAATTAGATCAACATAATTTTCGCTTCATATGCACTTTAAGTAGAAATACAAGAAATGTCTTATTAAGTAAAATAACAAATGTACAAGGAACCATCACACACAAAATCAACCACAGAAGATAGATACTCTTTTCATACAGACAAATTATGTACTAGCTACTGAAATACAGATGTAAAACATTTTTTTATATACAATTTATTCTAATGGCTCTATCAAGTCCAAACTTGCCCATCCCCTCCCTCCATAGCCTCCGATGCAGACGTCTTGTGACCACACAAGACGTCTGCATCGGAGGCTACTCCCTCCAGGCATTTGTGGGTATTTGACATTTTGAATCAGAGCATCGCAAATGCCCCACTGTGGGGTCAGCTAAGCTATGCAAATGTGGGCTTTGGAATGAGTGCAAATCTCTTTAAAAATTCGCTATTTAGACTCTCTTTGACCAATTCCCCACCAACTTTTCTTTGCTGCCAAATGTTCCACCCCGCCTGTGAAAAAATGTTTTAAGCCATTTAGATCAGATCATTAAATAAATACTCATTATAAATGCAAAAATGAGCAGACACAAAACTAGTTTAAGCTCAACAATTACATTTCAAAAACAAGCAGTTTTAATATATTTATGCCTTAGTGTTATCATTAGAAAAAAAATGTCAAATATAACAATTGCATGTTTCTAAACATCTGCAACTAAAATTTATATCAGAAACATTAAAAAAATCATATTTTGATGTATACATTAATTTATTGTATACATTAATTTATTGACATCCGACTCTTATAAATCAGTGGGGGAGGGGCGGGGGAGAGATTAGAGTAAACATACAAACCATTAATTCACTATATTCTTATAGAAAGTACTGAAAGAAATCGGATGTAGGGATACGTAAAGGGTTTACTTTAGCGTGTGTTCGATTGACTGTATAATTCTGTAACAACAATACACAGAAGGTCACTACGAATCAGTTACATTATTTTGAAGGGCTGTGTGCATGCAATAATGACGAAAGTAACTCCTGATCACATTCTAAATTCTCCCTTAGAAAACAAAGAAATTGAAGGAGAATTTAGAATGTGATCAGGAGTCACTTACACCCTTATTGCACACAACCCTTCGTTTGTATATCAAGATAGTTCAGGGATCGATCCAGCATTTTGTGAAAGAACTAGCCTTAGATCGAGGGGTTACAATTTTTTTTTTTTTTTTAAATCTAGAGACATACAGCGATCTCCAGGAGTCATAATGGGGTTGCAACCCTCTGAACCTGCCTCTGGTACTAAGTTTATCCTGAATATCATATGGAAGCAAGCATTAGGGGAGGGGGAGAAAATAGGTTGCTTAAAAAATGCAGGCTGACTGGGGCTCTTGAATTTTTTTCTATTAAAAAAAGTTCTCCTCCACATCCCCCACCCTTTATTCTCCCCCCTCTTCCTCCAACTTAAAGTGCCTCTACCATTCTTGACACTTTTCTACTTATGAACCTGTGAAAGGTTTTGAGTACTTCTGCAAAGAAATGTTTGGTTTACAGATAATACTCTATGTTCTACTGACCTTTCCTGACCCATGACCGCGTAAGTAAAAGCCTGGGTCGATTTGCCGGGGTGACGTCATCTAATTAATAATACTTAGGATTTTGTCTAAAATGACTTTTTTCTTTACTAACAACTCACAAACTACCATATTTCCTCTATTAAGCACCCTGGGCGCTTATTTCAAATTGTGTTGCCAAGGGGGGTGCTTAATCGAGGGGGGGCACTTAATGGCTCACGGAAACTGGTCTTATCGTCCCCGGCTGTATCACAGCACTTACCCAAAGCGTTGAAATGGGAAGAAGGATGAAGAACGAGCTGCTTCGGGTACAAGAGCTATGCAAGCACATGGACTTAATAATCACGGACTGTGAGTTGGAAGAAAATAAACTAATTTCCCTTATCAGCCAAACATAACTTTAATACGGTACTACATATGGGAACATGCCATAACTTTGTAATAAAACGCAAGTTGTATGCCATCTCTCTTACTGTGCCATATTTATTGGGGGAGGGGAGGGGGGGCACTTAATTGAGGGGGGGCGCTTATTTCAAATTTTGTTGCCAAGGGGGGCACTTAATCGAGGGTGGGTGCTTAATCGAGGAAATACAGTATGTATATTTTCTATAAATCAATGTTGTTGTGATAGAAAAGCACCCACCCCCAGAAATCGACCGTCTTTTACTTAAGTTTTTCACCATTTCAAACAAGTGTAGAACATAGAATATTATCAGTAAACCAAAAATTTCTTTGCAGAAGTACTCAAAACCTTTCACAAGTTCATAAGTAGAAAAATGTCAAGAAGGGTTAGAGGCACTTTAAATAATGACTGGTCCCCTACAGTGCAAAAACATGCCCTTAACAAGTATATGGCCAAGATAATGGGGAATACACACTATGCATAACTCGCACGGTCACAACACAAAAAAGAGGCTGGTAGATCCTCTGGAATGTTAAGTCAAAATACAAGCAGGAGGTGTGAAACGTGTTGAACATGATTGTTTAGTGGGAAAATGTTGCTAATCTGTCGACATTTATCCTTTATTTTTCTTTATAGTACAACCAGCCAGGCGTATAGCAAATTAACGCCATTGTTTCACTGAACATTCGTTCAGTGTATTTCTCAAACTCCCTGGGCGCTTCAATTTCAACATTCCAGAGGAGCTACTGGCCTCGTTGACATGCTAGTTACCAGGACTTATGCATAGGGTCTGTACTATGGAAGAAACTGTAGATTAAAAAATATCTATATTAGGAGCACACAAAAGATACACAAGCAAGACATTTTATTTTTTTTCACCAGGGGGAATCTAGGGGAACGAATATAATTCAGAGACAGACAATTCAAACTTAACCCTTTTAGTAACGTTATGATCTACCACCCTTCCCCAGGTTAGGGGGGAGGGGGGAATCTGGTACCAAAATGATGGGGATGCTCAGCAGTCATTTTGAAAATGACCCTAAAAGGTATTCATAACTTAAAGGTTTAAAAACAATTATTATTTTGACACCTAAGAGGTATGCCATTATAAATTTATATAGAGATTCCTTACATGTTGTGATTCAAGAACCTTAAAATAAATATATAAACAGAACCCTAAAATTCTAATTATGAACCCCTAAAAGGTATGACTCCGGTTGTGTAACTAACTTGTGCAAACAGGTCAGCAGGACTGCCTAAAAGGTATGGTTACTATGGTTACTAGAATGTTTACCCCTAAAAGGAGCACTGAGCACCTGTCAGTTCACCATAGGGAGTCCCCATCCCATAACCCTTCCCTGTAGATGGAGAAAATCACTGGTTGATGGTGCCTATTGAAACAACTGCAAGTCAGATCATATCGAATCATTCCCTACTTACAATAGTACCTTGATTATGTCCCCCAGTCCTTAAATAAAAAAACCTTCCCTCAAACAAATGCCCACCCCCCCCCCCCCCCCCCCCCTCCCCCCCTTCAACAATATTTTTTTTAAATAGCTACCCCAGGCACTTACTAAATCTAGGAAATACAGTAATTATCTCATAACCAAGCATTATACTTGTGTGGTCTTTTAACAAGCATGTCACAGAAGGCTTTAGCTTGAAGAGGCTGATCAGATTTCAGTGTTAAACTTTCTTTAGATTTGTTTTCCAGTGCAAAATTAGGCCTAAAACTTAGTGCATAAGAATTTGGACTCTTCTATTAAAAAAACAATGGGCTTTCACATTTTTATAATTGAGTGCACCTATCATTTCTGCAACCATATTAAAAACCAAAGTTCAGATTCTGAAGTGACCTTTCTATAGAATTTGTATTTTTGTAAAATAGTGTTTGATGCTATCGAACTTGTCTTTCAGAATGAATGTTTAGTATCAAGACATAAGTAATAATGGAACTATCTTAGCATGATGTAGCAGATAAACTTAATTTGTTATGTTCCCTTCGTTTTGTCCAACTGCTGTGAAAAAGTCAATAATCACTTGTCGAGCTTTCACGGTTTTAGCAAATTGCTACAAAGGGTGTGGGTATTTAATGAATGATATCAAAGTCAATTCTTGTCTAAAAGCTCTTGTGTTTAATGTAAAGACAAAAAAACCTGGGGATGTTGTTACCAAAATGTGCTCTCCCTACTAATCTTGTATCTTGCAAACTTTCTAATAATTAAATTAACAATAAAATATTCTCATATTGTGTTAAGCCATTATTTTAAAAGCTAGCAAATGCTGACAGCTTAAAGTCTGGGTTACTTTTGAAGTTTTTTTGCCACTTAGCAAGATATTCCCCTAACCCAAAAAGTGCTTATCTTTAAAATACTTGGTAGAAAACAATTAGATTTTAGTCTAACAGAAATGGACAGACAGTATACTTATTAGATCTTTGTTTTTTTATTGATTTTTCGCTTTTATACAAACATGAACGAGGGTCCTATGGTAGGACTATTAAACAATAAGAATGAACTTCGTAAGAAGTGTAGTTGAGAATGTACAGTTCTTTTATAAAATATATATTCTTGGTCATTTTGTACAACGTGGAGGCACCTCAAAACACGGCCTCCGGCACGGGAATTTGAGAGAATTTTATATAAACACCCTACCACAAAACCGAACCTTAGGCAAGAAAACTAAATTATTCTCGCCGGCGAATCCATTTCCTAAACCGTCTATGATCGTAGTTTAATACAAAATTTACAATGAATGTGGTTGGAATTTGCTTGTCCACAATGAACTTGGCGTAAATACAGTTGTATACTTGCGCTGTGCGTGTTTTCCAGTTCCACAGTCTTATATTTCTTGTGTATTGATGTTGTGCATTTTATTGAGAAAAGGGCCTGTTATAAGTCCGTCCCCCGAGTTTTCGATTGTGTTCGAACTCGATTTGATCTTCGAATGGTGTGTTTGGCATCTCGGCACTTTTGACAAATAAAGGTGTCAGGAACGTTGGATCGGCGAATTTTGGCACACGAGAGATGTATCCACGTCAGACATTCAGAACACTCGATCATCGGTCGACCTAAAATAAGACGGTGAAACAAAAATTAGCTTACAGTGTTCTGCCGGGGAAGTAAACTTATTATCAATTTCTCAGGCGAATACAGTATTAAATAAATCCTTAGGGTAAAGTTCGGAAATCAACAAGTTTAATCAGTGTATAAAGCGAATACAGGCTAAGCCTTCGAACGCGTGGTGTTCAGAAAACACCATTACTGCACTCAAATATATTTTAACATCACTTATTTAGCCTTAAACTTCTTCCAAAATAGGGAGAAAAGCAAATATAATATTTCAATTAAGTAGACCAAAAGTAAGAGCGCTAGAACAAGCTCCAAGGCGTTAATTCGAAGACTGATATTTCGTATTTCGCAGTTACAGATGAACTGGTGTATATGAGGAGGAAACCGTGAGGAGTGAATGGTAGTCGGAAGTCCCCAGATTGGTTTTGCCTTGGGAGAAAAATATAGTCAAACCCAAATGTTGTCGATCTAAATGTGTAACGAGAGATTATAGAAGAACAACCATATACTTTCACAGACTAACGTGGAGCTTCACGAGCATCGATCGGCTCATTTAGTGTAATTTCCACAAACAAGACGATGTACATACGATTTCATGGTCTTCTCCCTAAAATCCAAAGCCTTTATCATTTCATTGAATACGAAACCAACACCAGCTTTAACGTTTGGAATCGGGCTTTATGGCCGAGAAAGTGGAGTACTTTTGCCATTAATTTTGATATGGATGTGAGACGACGAAAAAGAGAACGCCGGAGTTCGTTCATTGAGGAATGTCAAAATGAGACAAAAACAGGCAAATGCTACCGTACCATAAACAGTATACAACACGGTTTCTACAACACCCTGTGCTTGCTACACTAAAGCCTAAAGGATCCGTTTTCTTAAAACAGGGGAATTAGATAGAAATAATATACAGCTAGAAGAGTAACATGGGAATAAACTGGCGTGGTTGTGAGATACGATTATTTCACGTTTCAAAGACGTCACTTCGGATCACGTACCTGCGAAGGGTTTACAGCAGTAACATGTTATTTTATCCCACGATTCGTCCCCTAGGATAACAGAAAGGAAGCAAAACATTAGCTTTATGTTACTTTGAATTGAAAAATTCAAATCCAAACTCAAAAGGACAGAAAAACAGCAGAATTATTGCGGAGTATACACCGGCATACACCATTTAAAAGCACAAAGGACATACAAGCCCAACGGCAAAGATATCTGTCTTTTTTACCCGACTCATATTCTTCATCTACATCGTCTAGCAGTCTTTCGTCGTCGTCTCTGTGGCTAGTTGTCGGAGAAGAAGCAGTTTCACTATACGCTGAATCAGTACTCGAAGATATGCTGTCTTCAGAATTGGGGCTTTTCTGTCGTTTCAGTTCCTACGACAAGATTGCAAACAACACGAGATTACATATCGGTCGAGTACAAAGTGAGCTAAATTAGTTTTTTCACGTTAAATCGCTATTAAAACTTGAAACTCTCAAAGAATAGGTACTAGGGTTGGTATCTGTTGAAGACGAAGAGAAAAATTCGAACAGAATTCGGTAGGAAACATGGAATTTCGAACCGCTCGACTCGGCAAGTTGACTGTCTCGTAAAATTCATTGTGTTCACCTGATCCGTTCACCTTCATAAACGCCTACCTCTTGCCGGGCTTCGTACGCCAAAATAAGGCTACAAAAGGCGTTGAAATCTTCTAGGGTTCTCTTCTTCTTGGGGACAGGATAGAACTGAAAGAAAGACGAAAGCTAGAGTTTAAAATCGCGGTTAAATCCACGGTTTTGTAATGAGACCTAGTGAGAAGCATTGGTCAACAATACAAAATGACTCGCCGCTTACACCAAGTAAAATTACTCGACATGCGGCAAAATGTGCGATTCAATTCCCTTACCTCCATGTTCCCTCTCATGGACTGCTTTCTCGAATCTGTTGAAGGAAAAATCATCTTAAAATGAATCAAGGGTAAGCAGAAAACAGCATTTCAAATATGCTTTCCACAACATCAACAACAAGAACCGATGGTTCGACTGCGAGCGCCCGATAGAAACGCACTGCATGCTCGCAGGCTATTCAATAGAAAACCAAAATTTTTACCCTTAGTGGCGAAAGTCGTCATTGCCAATGTCTCTAACTGGAAATTGTCCCGAAATCCTACAAAACAGCTGAGCATGCAGGGCAGTAAAAACTCCAGATAAACAAGAGAAACCCACACCAACGTCGAAATCACCAGTTCTACGATTCTTCACAGAACACGATCCCATCGGCCCTCGCGGCCTTAGGACCTCCGACGTCACAATAATCCTACTGGGTTATCTTGAGTTGTGATTGGTCAGTTTTGCTGAAAAATTCTCACGTGACCAGCTAAGTGATCAACGTGTCATTCATGCTTCTAAGTTTTCAGTGATATGCGTTCCGATAACAGACCCCCAATACTTACTCTCAGTGAGTATTTAGTTCTAAAATGGGTCAAAGACAAGTGTGTCTGATCTCAGAACTGTATCACAAAATTGACCGTATTGATCCGCTGATCTTGAATTTGATGTGAACATTTGCGCGTCACCTTGAAATGCCACCAATGTAAACTTCGCACGAAATCATTTTAACCGGCCTTACTGAGTGAATTCTTAAGAGTAACATGGTCAGCCATTCAAAAGTTTTTCTGAGTCAAATGTAACCGAACAATACCTACCTTTCTGAGTTAGGTCCATCCATCGCGTTAGCTTTCACCACGAAGTCCTGCGATAAGCCTGAAAGAATTCGTAATGAGCGTTACCATAGCAACAGTCTACGTCAAAAACAAGAATTTGTTCAGATGACGCGATTAACCGAAAACGAGTTGTTGAATGTTTAGAGAATGAAAATAAAATGTCTCAGAGAAAAATGCTTGAGGTGTTGTAGGATATCTTTCTACTCGATAATGCAAAACCTCTGCTTGTAAGTCTTGCGTCATAGTACAAGGTCCATACCCTAAATGGAACAACTAGACTGGGGTTTGGCAGGCGGAAACAACACATTAAAAATTCAATAAAATCAGGTTTAAACTATCTGCAATATTTGTAAGTGGAAATATCAATAATAAAGTACGAAGCAATCGCGTGGGTTAGTGGAAATTATTTAATGATCAGGATCACTTTTCTGGGTCGCGAGAATGCGCAGCGAAATCTGCTCTTGGCTTTTGTATGAATAAGGCAATTATCGTTTATACAAGCATGTGGTATCGCGTCTAATCATGGATGCACGGATGGTTGACTAATCACAATCAATCCACCTCACCACGGAAAACGAAAATAACAGTTCACTTGAAAGAAATAAAATTCTCACGCGGTTATTCCGTAGTATAATCGAATATTACTTACCTTGTCGGTCCTTGCTTCTTTAAAGATCTGTGGAATGGCATAATGATAGGGGCGACCAAGGCAATTTGAACGATTTGAATGACAGACATCGACAGGGCAGCACCGTGTCAGCCGACATCTTGAATAGCGGGCAGGCTTAACTTGCCGCCGTATCTTACAGAAAGTCGATGTTCTACTGAATTGTGCTCGATGCTCCGAAACGTCCGATGAATTTTCGGCCATTCTGTGCCCTCTACCGAAGCTATTTTTCGAAGGATTCTAGCTTTAAGAGGATCAATATTACTCAGAAAAAGGAAATCATTAAGTACAAGCTTGCTTTCACGCTCTGACAGCTGCGACACCATAAGGCTTGCATTGGGTTCGCGCCAAGATAATTGCTTTTGGACCAATCCCATCACAGGTAATTCAATCCTTTGCTTGTCTTCACCCACGCCTATTGTTGTCATTTGGACAAAATTTGCATATGATGACAGTGAAACTTTATAGAGCCCAGTCCTCCCCAATTTCACAGAAAATTACCATAGGTATTTTAATTATGTGACAATTTTGGCACGATAATTTGCGCTAACTGCTTAAATCACACGCGCTACGCACGCCAATGTTTTTTTTTAAAGAATCCTCGATTCATAATAGATTTTATACGCTTATAATATATAATTATAATATTTGGCAGAAGCCATCAGTAGTAATTACCTGTATGGAAGAGGACAGCTCTTTTAGCGAAGGGAAATTGATTACACACACGTTCGGTCATTTAGCCAAAGGTACAAGTTGATTACAGTCGAAGCTCTCTTGACGGACACTCTCGTAAGCGGACAGCTCTGTTTACGGACGCCTTGACAAAACCCCGTTCACAAATATTCCTCAGTCAAATTCTGTACACGTTCCCGTAAGCGGCGGACATCTCCAGTTGCGGACACCTTTACTGCTTCCCGAGGGTGTCCGCTTACGGGAGCTTCGACTGTACAAAATCTTTATCTTTCCAAATGAAATATAAAGTACCATGTCAAACACCATTTTGCGGGTACCCGCCATAGGTCGGTTCTCTCAAGTTTTGTGTTGATCCATTAAAAATACTGGAAGTGTTCTTTAGAGGATCCACTTGTTGGTGTGAGAAATGTACAGGGTACATTATCTGGGCGAAAGTATGATGCCGGATGACAGACAGACGGACACAGCGATTGTAAAAATACTTTTACATGAGTGGGAGTCCAATAATTGCGTTCGAGCGAGAGCGAGAACGCATACTAATTGCGTTCGAGCGAGAGCGAGAACGCATACTAATCTTAACGCGGGCTACCTGTGGTCCATAGGCGCAATCCAAACACGAAAAACGTGTGTTGTACCTTTGCGCATAAATTAACTCAGCATGTCCATGATGCATTACGATATACGGTTCGCCTCGTGGTTTGAACAGTGCAAAAGGTGAGTAGTGATTTATCTCGGTAATATGCTGAAGAAATTCATAAGTGTTGCTCATCAAAGCGTACCCTGGGGGGTACCAGAGGTTCTACTGTCTGATCAAATTCTAAACTTAACCACAGATCGTCTCTTCTTGCGTCAATATTCTTGCTGCTGGAGCGGAAAGACGAGAAACACATTCAGCTATCGTTGTTCTCTGACGCCTCTAATTCCGGCTGGACTGACTGATCGGATCCGATGCATTAAAGCTCTTTTAATTCAAAAGGAATTGCACTTTCCCAGTATAAGTTTTCTGGTAAGAGTATAGAAGTTTTTGCACGTCTTTCAAATATGACAAACGTTCCTTCAAAACTCTGTTGATGTTCTGTAAAAAAATCAGACTGACCCGTTCACGCCTGACTGATTGCATGCACGTGAAAATTCAGACTACAAGAAGAGTTGAGATTTTAATACGCAAACATCTAGAATGATTTCTGCCGAAACCTTTTAATACTAGTAACAAGGCAAGGTCTGCCGTAAACGTGAAACTACACTGAAGCAAAAGTTTATTTAGTGTTATGCTTTGAGTCAAGCTTTAAAGCGAGCCACGTACCACCGGTCTGGGAACTAAGCGAGCAGCCGTTTTGTTTATTTTACGGCTCACGTTTACGGCTCACGATATTTCGATAACTGCATGGTCCGAATTTACTTGAAAACTTTATGCAATGACTTTTACAAAATAGTGAAGAAAGTAAACTTAAACATGGTTATGATGCTATATGCCCGTAGTAGACCATTTAAATGAAAACATTGCTACACATTAATGCATGTTACAATATTACACATCAAATCTTATACCGTTACCGTTAAAAACAGTTAAAATATATTAGTTATGTTACTATATAGTTTTATACCCAGGGAGCCAGAGGCAAATCTTCCAAGTAAGAATTGCATGTGTACATATAGCAGATAAGTCTAGCACAAGGATAACCAGTTGAATTGATATTCATACGATAATTGTAAACAATGAGAATAAATATATTCATTATTCATTTGTGTTTACTAGTCCATTTCCTCTAGACGCAATCAGACAAAAGGGTATGATGTAAAAAAGTAAATAAGAAGAGGTATATTTTTCGGTACTTTCCTTGGTTTCACCAAACAAATACATTTCTAAAATCTGAATGAAATTTATATTACTTCAAAATATGATTCTTTTCGAACGAACGCACTTCCTAACTGATAGTTACTCTAGTCTTAACGCGGGCTACCTGTGGTCCATAGGCGCAATCCAAACACGAAAAACGTGTGTTGTACCTTTGCGCATAAATTAACTCAGCATGTCCATGATGCATTACGATATATGGTTCGCCTCGTGGTTTGAACAGTGCAAAAGGTGAGTAGTGATTTATCTCGGTAATATGCTGAAGAAATTCATAAGTGTTGCTCATCAAAGCGTACCCTGGGTACCAGAGGTTCTACTGTCTGATCAAATTCTAAACTTAACCACAGATCGTCTCTTCTTGCGTCAATATTCTTGCTGCTGGAGCGGAAAGACGAGAAACACATTCAGCTATCGCTGTTCTCTGACGCCTCTAATTCCGGCTGGGGAGGCATCGCGAACTGACTGATCGGATCCGATGCATTAAAGCTCTTTTAATTCAAAAGGAATTGCACTTTCCCAGTATAAGTTTTCTGGTAAGAGTATAGAAGTTTTTGCACGTCTTTCAAATATGACAAACGTTCCTTCAAAACTCTGTTGATGTTCTGTAAAAAAATCAGACTGACCCGTTCACGCCTGACTGATTGCATGCACGTGGAAATTCAGACTACAAGAAGAGTTGAGATTTTAATACGCAAACATCTAGAATGATTTCTGCCGAAACCTTTTAATACTAGTAACAAGACAAGGTCTGCCGTAAACGTGAAACTACACTGAAGCAAAAGTTTATTTAGTGTTATGCTTTGAGTCAAGCTTTAAAGCGAGCCACGTACCACCGGTCTGGGAACTAAGCGAGCAGCCGTTTTGTTTATTTTACGGCTCACGTTTACGGCTCACGATATTTCGATAACTGCATGGTCCGAATTTACTTGAAAACTTTATGCAATGACTTTTACAAAATAGTGAAGAAAGTAAACTTAAACATGGTTATGATGCTATATTCCCGTAGTAGACCATTTAAATGAAAACATTGCTACACATTAATGCATGTTACAATATTACACATCAAATCTTATACCGTTACCGTTAAAAACAGTTAAAATATATTAGTTATGTTACTATATAGTTTTATACCCAGGGAGCCAGAGGCAAATCTTCCAAGTAAGAATTGCATGTGTACATATAGCAGATAAGTCTAGCACAAGGATAACCAGTTGAATTGATATTCATACGATAATTGTAAACAATGAGAATAAATATATTCATTATTCATTTGTGTTTACTAGTCCATTTCCTCTAGACGCAATCAGACAAAAGGGTATGATGTAAAAAAGTAAATAAGAAGAGGTATATTTTTCGGTACTTTCCTTGGTTTCACCAAACAAATACATTTCTAAAATCTGAATGAAATTTATATTACTTCAAAATATGATTCTTTTCGAACGAACGCACTTCCTAACTGATAGTTACTCTAGTAATAATAATAATAATAATAGCATTTATTTAAACACGGTATTGGAGATCCTGCAGCGTACAAAGCTGATGTAGCCGTGAACAAAGCTGATGTAACTCACTCAAAAGTTAGCTATCTAAAGCAGTGCCTTTTTCTCTTTTGGAAGCAATCATAAATTTATTTCGAAATAGTTTTCATTAACTTTCTTGGTGGATTTATTAGTAGCCTAAATTGACCAGTTCGCGGTAAATTCCGACATTCCGGCAATCGCGTGTTTTAAGTTTGCCATACATTGTCTGTATTAAAAACGAGTCGAATTCCGCGTGAAAATTTACAATGTATGGAAAACTGAATAGACGCTTCCCAGCACAGCCACATCCCTCACATTTCGATGTTAATCTTTTACCTGGTATCTTAAGTTTGCATCTGGAGAATATTTCATAAATTCGATTTTACGGATTTTATTTGGCATCGGATTCCCATCGATTCCCATACAAACACTGTATTTCGCGCCATGTTTGCACCCCTTTTAAAATGTCGGAATTTACCGCGAACTTAAATGTTGAAATTGGAGGTTGTTCTGTTCTCTCAGATCTTTAGTCGATTGCCTTTTTAGGTCAGTGTAAAATCAACAATTGGTTAGAAAATGTTTTTCATCTTCCTTTTCAATGGTACAAAAAGGGCACCGCCTCTCTTCGATGTCTGTCATTAAATACCGTTTACCATATCCTATCCCAGACTTGAAGCAAACAATATATACCCTATCCCAGACTTGAAGCACGTTATATTTTCAAAGATTTGTTGCGTTTTTAATAACGCTTGTAGTCTCCTCAGGAGTGATGTCGTAGCTCTTGTGAATCGCGCGCATTGCGTTGTATTTGCATTATCGATCAAACGTGATCTTGTGATGTCTACCCAACATGACATGTCCAGATACCGAACAGTTCTTAATTAAAATTACACTACGAAAGCCGTTGTTTTGTTTTAATAGCCTTAAATTCGGCGAGAGAGGTAGTAGAACCTCTGGAACCCAGGGTATAGTGTGGTCGATAGAGCGCAAAGCATGGCGTCAACGACAAGTATATCAAAATCCATACCCTTTCCCAGATCAAAACCGTACGAGGCTAACCTGGCAAAAACAAAGGATTGCCTCGCTTTGAACCCAAGATGGCATCCAGTTCAGGCTAATTTAAGCTGACGTCAGTAAATTCACATTTGAGCCGCGTCAGGCAAAAAGGGCCCGGACGACATAATATCACCCGTGTAAATGTATTTTGAAATTGTGCGGTGGTACAATTAATATACATCGCGCGCGAACGCCACATTGTGCTACTATAAACAAGTAGTGTTGATTTCATGAAATTGACCAGTGAAATCGAAGACGAAATTTACGATATTTTTACACGAGCGTGTAATCACAATTATTGCTAAAATCATATTATGAGCTACGGGGAGTAGAATGACTGCAGAACATATTTTTTTGGCCACAGAGTGATAATCTTGCTCATCTTATTTATTTTTTGACTCTTTAATGCCAGCAGGCATAAATGAAACGAATGTCATACATCAAAATTATCCCCTCTGACAGGATTCCTAATTTTTGTAGTCATATTTGTAATCGGGTCCTTGAATCAAAATCACGTAAATTTCACTCCTGATTTTTGTCGTCAATTTCCTAATTTGCCAAACTACCAAAGAACTGGTTCTAGCTAGTTTGTAGCATTACTGACATTCACGAGTTGTTTAAGGCAAATTGTACTGTTTTGTCACGTGAATGGTCACCGGATTTGAATTTTGTAAAATGTCTACATGACAAATTTCAATTGGTTACCGAAACAAATTAAATATGAAGATTTTTTCCGATTTCTGTTTTGAATTCATGGGCTATTTAACTCGTAGCCCATATGAGGGCGAGAGGTCTAATTGTTTTAGTATAAACTAACTAGTCTGACTGTAGAAAATAATAGAAAGAAACAAATTAAAGTTGATTTTTTATTATTATTTCGTGAAAATGCGTGCGGTTTTTCTCTACCATGGGCTACTGATCACAAATAGACCTATAGTAGGGTAGCCAATCAGAATGCAGGATTTGTAATAGTCCACCAGTTGGTTTCAGTACTAATAAGTTACATCCGTTGGGGCGTCGGCGAACTATATCATGTTCTATTACACTTGCATTTTTCAGCAGTCCCCGATGTGAAGTCTAGTCCAGATTTCGATCGCAGACGTCTGCTTAAGATTTTAGCCTAAAAGATCAAAACAGTTTGCTCTAAACTTTCTCTAGTGTAAACTCATACCAGACCACCACGATCGATCACATACCTTTCTTCATTTCATTCATACAACCCATCACCTTTGGATACCAGGACAGCAGGCACGACCCAAATGCCAAACTGCTGATCAGTAAATCCACTCAAAACGATTAAAATATACAATCTGTAAATTTTATTCAAATTAATTAGAATAAGGAAGACTATATATTAGAATCATCACATTAAGAGCTGGGGAAAAGCCACAAAGTAATGCGGACGCACTTGTCAATGTTTAGCTTACGAGGGGATGGACTAAATTTGAATTAGGGGGCGGATGCCCAGGGATCAACTCTTTGTGATAAATTCCCGTGCCCTTCCTGGGAAGAGATAGTACCTGGGGCTCCATCGTTATATTAAATTCCCCACCCACGGGAAAACGGGATGGAATCAAATCCCCTGGGTGTTTCCAGTCAACGATTCTGTTCTGTCTTAGCTCAGAACAAGGACACCAAGAATACAAAAGTTTTCAAATGTACTTTTCCCTACTTTTATAGCCTGTAGAACAGGCGCTTTGAGATCCTCTCTCGTGCCAGTCTTATTTTCCCATTTTCACGCGGCCAAATTATCTTTTCCCGTTTCGTAACCTGTTAGGTTTAGTCACGTGATCGGAACGCTTGAAAATCGTCAATAGATCGTTCTCACTGACGTCACACAAAAAAATTGCCTCAAGAAATGACTGATATTAGTAAAATATGTTTAATGTTGTGTATAGAGCAGGTAAAAATATATAAATGACCGAAATTTTGGAGCATTAGAGTACTTCGTATCTGAGCTGTCGGGCAAATAACATTCAAACATTTTAGTGTAATTTGTATGCGGCGGCCATGTTGGTGTACCTCTTTGGTACACCAAGATGGCGGCCGAAAACGTATTCTACAAATAAAGCTGTTTTTCCCAGCAATACGATTAGCATTCACTTCAAACCACATTAGATATCACTTTTAACGTTAAATCAAGTCTAACATTTTTAATTGGCAGAAATATATGGATTTCCATGACATTTAGGAAACACGCTGAGCTGGGCTGTCACAAAATTCAAAATACTCTAACTCAATAACGATTCACCGTATCGACTTAACATTTTCAAAGAATACTGAGTATACTGATACCTAAATCATATTAAAAGAACAGGGTTATAGATCATTTAGTTTAGATTTTAGAATTTTTATGACGTCACGTGCACACGATCTATACTCCGTAAAATACAAACCCTTTTACCTCTTATATTAAAACATCACTGAAATAAACTGCTCAGAATTGGAGATAAAATATTAACGAATGATACTGTTGCTTACTTGCAACTGTAAAAATAAACTTGTGGATTCAACGGAAACAAACGGCCGCGATTATTGGTCAGGTGAAGAAATAACTGTGTCCGAAAGAATCCCCGCGCGTTTTATTGGCCCAAAAAATGAACAGCTGATTTCGAAACAATACAGTTTAATAAGCCGGAAGCAGTCTATAAAGTTCCTAGGCAAAGCACGCGGTTGTGAAAGTAATTTTATGAGTTTTTAAAGAGAAATTTCTGCCAGTTTTAATATTAATTTCCGGCACTGGAAAATACTACTAAAGTAGCAACATTTCATATCTTATTTAGCTGTTTACCCCCGGCCCCAAAAATATGTATTTTTGCTTCAATTGTGGCGCGGAAATGAGTAGTGAGCAAATAACAAGCAAATCGGCGGCGAATCGCGATTGATCGATATATCAGCATGGGTAATAATGAGGATATACAAGTATAAACACTTACACAGCTACATTAACCCCGGGATTTACCCTCCACTTCAGCCCCTAGTTCAGTCTTACCTTCTTTAATAGAAGTTTGATTGAGATACCTCCACTAGTTCCAAAATTACATAAGTGTACTGAACAGTGGTGGGAACGCCGCGGCAAAACGTTTTGCTCCACTGGCCGAAAGATCGAAGGCTCTGGAGTTCAAATAAAACTTTCCGAGGACTTACACTTGTTTTAGTCTTTAACTTTCTAACTTAGTAAACTCACAGTGATTTACAATTATAAAAAAGCTGTTAAAGTCTCAAGCTTAGCTTTAAAGTAACTTTGCTGTTTTTGGCGAAACATTTCACAAACGTCAAGGGCACCCAATGAAGTTTTCGGTTAAAAAGCCTAAAACTTTCGGATTTGAAAAAATTGTCACTAGAAAATTGTTTTCTGAAATACTGGCTAGAAAATTTGTTTTCAATCCCTATAAAATTATAGAAGAAAAGGGAGACTAAGAGGTTTCCCCTAAAATATTCGTACGTTTTCGTCTGATCAATAGTCAGAACGATCCGGAAAAAAAACATATTATCACAAATCATTTAGTGAAGCGGCCACCTAAAGTTTTCGAGAAAACATTTTCATTCCCTAAGAAATTCTGACATCTAAAATCCGAAAGAATAAACCTTTAGCAAATGGAGGTCACCTAAAAGAATTGCTTAAAGGAAAAAAAGAATCCTTAAAAAATTCGTACCTCCACAAAACTTTGCAACATGAAGTTACTTGGGCTAGAAAATTCTTGTTTATGTTCTAGACTACTAACAAATTCGTAGGCCGGAAATATTTTGCCATAGTATTTTCGGTTGACGCGATTTTCACCTAGAAAATCCGAACAGCTAATAGCTTTCTAGAATACGTCAAAATACATAGTAGGCGCCTTAAAATGGCGAGATGAGCTGCACATGCACAACTGGTTTCAAACGAATTTCAAAAAGTACTCGTTGGGTGCCCTTGAAACGTACCTAAAGTTAGAAACAGGGGTGCCTTTGCTTTCTTTCAGTTTCGGCGGGAAACTAGCGGGACGCACGCTGTGCTAATCAAAAGCGCATACGCGTGACGTTTTGCCGTCGTATGGGGGAGGAGAGATGGAGGAGGAGGAGCTTCCTGGTCAAGTCCCTTGCGCTGCTTTGCCAGGTTAGGGGAAGCCCGAGATGACTTCAGTAACTACTCAAGTCTAAACCACCGTATAAACAATGAACTTTAAAATACTCTCACCGTGCTGATTCGATTTCGCCCTGGGCCGGGTTGTTCGAAGCGAGGGTAACTTTATCCTAAGGATAGCACTAATAATATGTAATTGTTCTGTACAGTTTACCCTCGGGTTAGCGATTTAACCCTGGAGTAGCGCTTACCCTTAACAGTCACGCGCCAATGAATTGAGTTCGTGATCGCATGGGAAAGACTTTTTTGGAGATTTCGAAAGACCGACAATCGACTGGAGGAAAATAGCATTTACAAACAAATGTTGCTAATAAGACTACCAATCTCGTACAAGTGCCTTTAAATACATGAAGTCAGATTTTGTTTGCCATCTAGTGCAACAACGTGATTGCATTCCTGCATAAAGCTCATTATGGGAAGAGTTCAGTCAGCCGCTGCTACACGAGCGACTTTTTGCTTACACAGGTGACGCGAGTTTCTGAAAACTGTCGCGTTCCCACCGCGCGGTGAAAATCGCACGTGGCCACTCTTACACAGCGACGCAACAGCTGAAACTGACATCCCGAAAAAAATCGCCAGAAATTCAATGTGTTGAATTTTTCGCGACAAAAAGTAGACTCATCACACGTGTACCCACCCTAAAACCTGCTTCCCGCCGGCCTGCGACGCGACGATAATATATCTAGTTTGTAAGGGGGGTGTCTAGATAACGAAGACGCGTATAGGAATCGAAGACCCTAGATAACGAAACCAGCCTAAAACCGGTCAATTTCACTCTAGCATTCATTTTTGGTTAACATTTCCCAGATCGTGTGCACGCTTTATAAGCTCATTTCTATAAAGCTCTTTACGTCTGCTATCACAGGCGTCTCTATTTTATAAGATCCACAGGGCTTAGTTAGCATCCAGATACCATCTGATTTTGTTCTTTCGACTAGATCAAGTAGAGTCCATAGTCGTACTTATCGGCAGGTTCCGTCTAATGTGCAGAGTTACTTATATTATTTTCTAGAGTTACTAGAGTCTGGAATATTTCGCCACCAGAGACAGTGAATGCCACATCACTGCCTATCTTTAAAGCCGCTGCCGCACAGGCTATTCCACGCTTAGTCACTCCAACACATCTTAAGCACCTGTATAGACTTCTTGCCCAATATTTACTTACTTATTATTGTTGTGATTACTTATTATCATATGTATTAGCGTAAGCTATTTAGAAGTGCATACATCCCAGCCACTTTTTGGACAAATTTGATAGGAAATATAGGCTGTGCAAGTTCTAAATATAGGAAAATATAGTGTGTTTTTTCCAAAATATAGGCACTTTATATGAGCTAAAATAGCTTTCAAACAATAAATAGTAAACAATAAACACACAATTTTTAAAACATGTGAACTTTTAATGTGTTTGATCAAACCGTTTTTTTTATAGGAAAGAATTTTGCTTTTGTTAATTCACAACAAAAATGCTAAAAAGTGCAAAATATAAATGTATCACTCAGGATACATCGTATTTATAGGAAATATAGGAGGATTTCTTGAAATATAGACTCTTCATAGGATCCTATACAAATTATAGGATATATAGGAAATATAGGAGGTCTGGGATGCCTGGAAGTGTAATAAACTGAGAACTAAGGCGAACTTTACGCATTTGAAACTCCTTCACGCACGAGTAAATTGTATGCTAGAAATCGGTAGTTTGTTTGTCCATATATTGAAAAAAATTCCGCGTGAAAACCATCTCCTATAGGGGGGCTGCCTACAGGACCTACTCAACTTCTATCATTGTTTCCACTTGACTTTATTAAACTACAGGCAGAAGCATGCAGGATAGATGACCGTTATATAGGGTCTTCGTTTTTGGGTCTTCATTATCTGGGGTCTTCGTTTACTAGATCTTCGTTATCTAGACACCCCAACGAAGGTGCAAGTATACGAAATCAGCGCAATTGTCGTACATAGTCTTCCATGAGTCGCGCGACCTGCTTGCTAACATTTGTCGCCAACGTTTTCCGTCCGTGTAGCTGCTACTGCGCGCTACGGACGCGATATTTGTTTTTTTTAGAAAGTCGCGCGTCGCCTGTGCAAGAAAAAAACTTAAGTCAGCAAGTAATGCGCAATGAAAATTTATTTAATGACGTTACTAACTTGTTCGTTATTAGAACAAGTTATTAGAATAGGGGCACTTATATATTTGAATCAGTAATAAAAAAAAAACATTGAAACAGGGGTACTTCAGGGTTGTCAGTAGAAATTGAAACAAGAGGCCACCCAGTGTTTTACAGGCGGTTACTAGAATAGGTTCAAATACCATAATTGAAGGAAAATTTGGGCAAACAGGCGGCTACTTTTAATCTGACAGCTGTCGAAAACCGCCGATTGCCGGCTTCTACTAACAACCCTGTACTTATTAATAGAGATAGGTTATTAGAAGGTGGGCGCTAAATCAATTCATTACGGTAACTACAACTGATGTGTCTATATATTAACCATAGAAACATGAAGTGCACCACACATTATTTGCTTCTCGTTTGGATGCACTTCATGTCTATATAGTACACCTATAAATATAGGGGTCTGGGGAAAGCCGAGTTCAGTTTGAGGTGCGAGTTTGAGTTGGATTTGTGAGTTTGAAGTGCGATATGGATTTGAAAACCTTAATCGAATTCCGTTTAAAAAAATGCTTTCTTGGGCCCAAAAACTACTTTGATACATAAATTTATAATGATGCCGATGCTGTCGAAAGATTAAAATTTATGAACTTACCATTGTATGCTGCAAGCACGCGCATCTAGAATATATACCAAGCGGCGAGCTCTCGCAGAAGTACACGACAACTTGCATCAAGGTAACCCATCTTTACTTAAATATGTACAACAAATTTCCAGCCTAAAAGGTCATATAAATCATATAAATCTACGATTTAGCTTCCGACACGAAAAGTCTCCGGGAACGGGAACGATAGCTAAAACAAGAAAACACTCATATTGAAACAAACTCGCAAATCCAACTCAAACTCGCACTTTCCTTTGATCCTAAATATAGTTACTGTTTCTACTCAGTTGATGTTGGGATAATTTTGATATTAATAATTCTATATGGAAAACTATTGCTAGTCTACCATCCAAACATATACTCCATAGCTTTAGACACTACATTGTTGCTTTTCTGTGGTGTCTTGCCATCTTGTGGTACAACCTGGAAATTGGAAGGAAAAATGTCACAAACAGTATCTTTTTTTCCAACAAATAATTAAATACAAAGATCTTGTAACAATGTAACTGTCATCTAAATGTAAACAGTTGCAGACAAGGCCTACGGCTTATACGTCCCTGCCCAAGGACACAGCCAGCATTCAAACTCCCAATCTCCAGCCTAGACTGTGTTTTCAGTTTAACCAGCACTACTACTGCTCGTCATTCCCAAGAAAATCCCATGAAAATCAATTGCAAGTGAAAATACCATGAAAATCCTCCCGGTTAGCTCAGTGGTTAAGCTCCGGTCTGTTGAGCGGGAGGTCGCGGGTTCAAACCGCGGCCGGACCAACACTCAGGGTCTTAAAATAACTGAGTAGAAGGTGCTGCCTTTCTGAAACAACTGCAAATGGTAGACCTTCACGTCTTCTCGGATAAGGACGTAAAATCGTAGGTCCACTGACTGAGGCAGGCCTAGAAGGGACCTTGAGTCTTATTGTTTGTAGTCTTGTGATCAGGCCCTGATCAGGATCTGCTCCGAATGTCTCAAATCAAATCAAATCGAATCAAATAAAATACGTCAATGAAAACACCAATGAACATTGCATTCTAGTGAAACATCCCATAAAAACTATATAGTCCCATGAAGAACCTACAAATTGGTTAGATTGGAGTGGTCCCCATGAAAATAACTCCATGAAATTGTAACCATTTTAACTAGCTTTTCATGGGATTTTCTTGGGATGTTTCACTAGAATCCAATGTTCATGGGTGTTTTCATTGACGTGTACTTGCATATTTTCATGAGATTTTCATGGGAATGACGAACAGTAGTGCAGCAAGCTGCTTACTGTTGTGAGTTAATTGTTGATTGTTGAAAATAGTTATTTTTCGGTCACTACCCTTCGTTGTTTCAAAATAGGGGTGTCCCCCCTGTTGGCCAACTCCATACTGATTAGCTCTTGATCTATAAACTCTCACCTGGTGGTTACTGCTAACAGCCTGGTATGCAGCTGTGAGTGGTCGAATGGGTGCCCTTGAGGGGGTGACTGTCCTCATTGTAACATCCATGTTAGCTGTCTCTGACGTGCTGTAAGTATTCTCCTTCCCAGACTCCTCCATAACACTCCTTTCAATACAAGGCATTACTCCAACCATAATGTTACTGCCATAGACTTTGCCGTTTTTGCTCAGTGCCTAAAATTGTGAAAAGTATGAAGTAAGCAAAAACAGGTTTACCAATAACAAATGCTTTTAATTATCAAATACAACATAATTGCCGCCTCCCGGTTAACTCAGTGCATGCATGGTTAAGTGCCGGTCTGTCGAGCAGGAGATTTTCCACAGGTTCAAACCCTGGCCGGGCCAACACTCAGGGTCTTAAAATAACTGAGTAAAAGTTGCTGCCTTTAGATAATACAGTAAACGGTTAGACCTTCACATCTTCTCGGATAAGGACAATAAATCGTAGGCCCTTGGAAACCTCCAAAGAAGGGCTTTAAGCCTGTTGAGATTCTCCATCCACATTCGAGTGGTAAAACAGAATTAATGTAAATTTATCAAAATATTTTTTACTACCCCAAGTAGGAATGTGCTCACCTTTTTAGCCTGTAGCTTGGACTGGAATTGTATATGCATCCAATTTTTATTTGCTACAACCTAGAAAAGATACAGATTAAATACACTAATGATGTACATTTATACATACAACTACAAACGTATCAGGGCTCGTGCTTCGGCATAATTTTGCAGGAATTTGCACCTGTTTTTCTTATCTCCCCCGATATTCACCAATACTCTCCCCTCTTTTATGAAAACAGGGGAGACATGCTCCCCATATTTTAAAATCAAAAGCAAGCCCTGACTATAACAGTACAGAGTGGATTTCGTATGAGTGGGCAATTAAGTCAAGGCAATGACTTACAGCATGGTTACCATATGGCGTGCCGTGACACTGAAATGGCTTACTTATTGTTTTTGTCCTTCGGATCCAATCAAATTACAGACTGAGTTACGGCACACCACGGTTAGGGTAAGGCTATGGACATGCCATATGTTTGTGCCACTCATACGAAATCAAATCCACTCTATGCTACCTAATGGTGATTGGTGATCCACTCTATGCTACCTAATGGTGATTGGTGATCCACTCTATGCTACCTAATGGTGATTGGTGATCCACTCTATGCTACCTAATGTTGATTGGTGTGCGTCCCATCTGTAGTTAGCGCCTATGGGCCAGGGCTATTGATAAATTTTGAAGTAAAAAGCTGTGAATGAAAAGTAGCTTTTAAAAATAGCTTTATAAGCAATGGCAGAAGGAAATAGCTGGCCTGAAATGGGCAACTAATCAGTCATTTTTGCAGGCCGCCTGTCTAGACTAACTCCTCATGGTGTCTTGTACTTTTCAGGGGCATAGCCAGGATTTTTTTTGGAGTGACGCACTTTGGCCTTTTTCTTTCTTTTCACTTTTCATTTTATTCTAAAACAAGCTACCGGTACTTTGCTTTTCTTTGCGTCCGGGTAGCTATGCCCCTGCTTTTATTGTTAATTTAGTCACAATTTTATTTATCTTGTAAATCACTGTAAGGTACAATAAAAACGTTGTTGTCGTTATTGGCAGCACTGGTCTAAGCATAAGAAAGAAAAGATGATATTTTATATAGAACAACAGGGGTGCTTACATTTACACTGAAAACCAGAAATTCCGATTGGAAAATCAAAAGGTATGCATCATTTCATTCAGAAAGTTTTGGAAAATGCAGGCTGCCGGTCGGGGTAATCCACTTATCCTGCTCTTTTTGGTCTTTCCAGTGGACATGTGTACTATTTTGATGTTATTTTATTTACCTTTTTTATTTTGTTCTTAAATTTGCAAGCAGAGGGTTGGATGGAAAAATGGAAGCACCCCAGGTGTCAGAACATACCTCATGCCTAATAATGTTTCCATACTGTGCAAATTGTTGAAGAATAAATGATGTTGCCGCTGGTGGGAATCTAAAGGAAACTTGAAAAGTTCAGCTACTGGTACATAATTAGACAACATTGGTTGGTCATTTTGAATCCACAATTTATTATTATTGTGCCAACTGAAACTGTGGCCACTAAGACAATGAGAACCAATCACATTGCAGAACGAAAACAAAGCATACATGTACCAACTTACAGTCAGTTGAGCCAGTCAGTGTCGAGTACAAGACAATAGCATTTTAATGTGCTTGAGCTTCGATCCAGTAAAAGGTAAATTTTGTGGACTAGTTCTGAAGTTAAAGTCATTTGAATGAAGAAAATTGTGTTGATGTTCTAGGATTTGTAAGTTGTCAGAATGCTTTATTTTCATTTTGCAATGTGTTTAGTTCTTTAGGTCTAAGTGGCTCCAATTACAGTAGCCACACTGTAATATAATGTAGTTGCTTTCAAGCAATAATTATTTATTTGAACAATTCAGCTATATGTACTGTCAGCTGTTCCTTGTTGGCATGGCAACTCTAGGTGACTCTCTCTCTCTCTCTGTTTTCATGGTGGGGCCAACCACCCCCCTAATGTGTCATTAGAACTGCAAAAATATTATTGGGTAAAATCTTTTCACTATTATTCACGAAACTTTGTATGTAGAGTGGAACGTCACAATCGGTGACGTCATCACATAACCATGTTACGAAGTTCAACGAGTCTGTAATAGAGCAGATTTGAGAGATATTGCCAAGAGGAGATAAATGCCGAAAACCGCTTCTCAATATAACAAAAATTCATCGAGATATCACATGTTAAGTAAATTATAAGTGCCCCCCCCTGAAGCCAGGCTTAAGCTAAGGTTAAAACATCTGTGGAACTATCCGTTGGCACAAATTTTGCTATTTTTGTTTAACTTAAGCCAATTTTTGAGTAAATAGATGTGGGAAGAAATTGTATGATTTTTGAATTTCAACATCATAGTGAAATTATTGGCGACTGTTTAAATTATGATGTCACAGTGAATGACTTCACTGAAATGCATTTGGAACAAAATTTGGGATTAGAAAAAGTTCTAAACAATTTTTTTTGTCTACTCTTTCCCAGCTTACTTGGTGATATTCCTGATAAAGTATTGGTACATTTTGGCAGGAAACATGAACATATTGCTTTATTATATTTGATTCATGAAATCCGGGGGTAAGTATTACTTTAACAGCAGATTTTTCCTGATTTTGATGACACATTAGGGGGGTGGTTGGCCCCACCATGCTTGGTAAAATGGAAAAGTGAAAGGAAAAGCTATGCAGGTATTGGATGCTTTAATAATTAAAGCATCCAATGCCTGCATATTGTTTCATTAACCTCCATCCACAATTATGGACAACTCAAATTAGTTTTGAAAACCGGTTTTACCGAAAAATAATTGCATGTTTGAAGTTGCATGTTGCTGAGCTTTTGTTGAGCCCACTATGTTATGGCCAGGGATAAACATCACTTGTTGTCAAGGTAAACTTCCCACATCCATGACAGTGAGAAACCATTGGATGCTATTTTACCAAGACAGACAGAGAGATCTCTGCTAGCAGGGAATGTCAGCTGCAAAATTGATACATCAGTAATGTCTGCAAATAAGTGGAAGCTGATGTAATGTCTAGGTTTCTTGTTGTTATTACCTTCAGTTGGTGTTGTTAGTGCTCATTCTAGAATTTTTTTTTTTTTTAGGTTTTTGCAAAGGTTGGCACTGAGTCAAAATGCAAAAAATATTGCAAAATAGTGCCATATAGAATGAACACTGAGTATATACCATTAATGTAGTCTGCGAATACTGTCAGCTAGCCGTCTCGCATCGAAGGCCACAATCAAAATGTGCCCCCCAAGAGACGTCTGCGATTCGAGGCCAAAAATTCCATACTGATGACATTATGTGGCCAGGATCTGGTTGTGTTATTTGATTGGCTAGTATATGATAATTAGGCATACTAGCCAATCAAATGATGCGACCAGATCACCTACATAACTGCATCACTATGTAATTTTTGGCCTCGAATTGCAGATGTCTCTCTCGGGAGACGCGTTTTGATTGTGGCTCCTGATGCGAGACGGCTGTATTCACAGGCAGCCATTAATGTTAATAATACAATCATGTAGATTAATCTGATAATTTCTTTGTGTACAATCATATATTAATCAACCTACCCAAAAATTGTTACCCAGCATTCATTGAGAACATCATCACTTGATAAGCTCTCCCTACCAAAAAAAAAAGTGTTTAAGAACTATTAAGAGTAGCAATCATGGTTTAAACCTTTGTTACAAAAAAATTAATGTATGTGTGCATACAGAATTTTAATGCCCTCCAATGGAAAATTCAATACATATGTCTGCAATTGATTCAAACTTTGCATTTTCATAACTCTGTGGGAAACAACCGATTCCTTTCAAAACTTGTCAATCTGGCTATAAGCTTGAGGTACTTTTTCCAGTTATTGTGTTAGCCTAAGGTTTTCATTTTAATGAATAAAAAAAATGTGTTAGGTGAGAATTTGTTGTATGACTTACCCTTGTGTATAGAAGGGATCAACCTGGGCTGGGGATGGAGGGGAAGCCATGTGCCGAGGGCTAAATACACTAGTATCTGGTCTGTTTTCTTGCATACTAGTTGGGGTAGATGGACCTGGAGTGTAGTGTGTTGTCCTGTTACTTGGCGAAAACATACCACTTGAGTCAATCTAGAAAGTACATATGTTGAATTATTTAAGGAAACTTTTTGAACTAATAATTTAAGATTGGATTCACTTCGTTGTTACTTTAATTGTTAGTAGTAACTGTCCACCTGACAAGGGGCCTGGAGGCCCCCAAGTTGGAACTGACCATCCGCCAGTCCTTGTCAGAACATATTTTTTCACAGTCTTGTATTTTATGTTCATTGGGGTACTGGTTTGGGTCATCAATTTCTGTGCAGTTTTAGTGAAATTCCAAGCAATTATATAAATGTGACCTTTCACGAGAAAACGTACACTAAATGCTTTTCCTTTATTTTAAATGGGCAAATTTAAACGGTAAGTAAAGTACGCTTTTTTGGGTTGTTTAAACAAATTTTCAGATCATTTAAACAATTTTTCGGATCGTTTAATAAACAAATTTTCAGATCGTTTAAACAAATTTTCAGATTGTTTAAATGGGCAGCTTCGAAAATCAAATGGTTTGCCAAAATGTTTAAATGGTCTGGGTTGAAGAGCAAGCGGTTTCTAAAAACGTTTAAACGATCTTGTAAAGTGATTAAATGTTTTTTAGTGATTAAAGCCCAAATGATTAAACTGCTTGCAGAAAGCAACTCACGAGCATCCTGTTGGCCCTGTAAGGCCCCGTTTACAAGGAGATAGGGTTACCCTAGCAGTAGGGTTACCCTAGTGCCGGGTCATTTCCTCTTATTTTTAGCGATGTGTTTATAAGCAGGTGGGACAACTCAACTCAGCTGCCCGGGTTATCCTAGCACTAGGGTTACCCTGTCTGAGAGCTAGGGTGACCCTAGCACAAGGGCTATATATGTTTTGCCCTAATGTAAACAGTTTGCTATAATGGTAACCCGCCTACCCGGGTCAACTCTATTCTAGAGCCAAATAATTTCACATTGCCAGTTTCTGGAGTTCTCTAGCAATTGACAGGTAACATATTACAACATTCTAGGATACTAGACAGCTGCAATAAAGGGCACCAGAAGAAAGAAGAATCAACGTTAATTCACCAAAACTCTACTCGTGTCTGCCATGTTTTTTTCTATGCTTGAATAATTTGGGCAGCTGCGAGCCTAGCAGTTCACAGGCTACCAAAGAATCAGTAAAATCAAAATCACTTCCACAGATCTGTTTAAACCGGATAAAAATGAAAGAAAAGTGGAAGAGTAATATTAGTAGCACATGTTTTCATTCATTATTATGACATTTTATAAGAATTTGCTTTTCAAATGAAGAATATATTTGTTAGAACTGACTTCAAACTGGCTTGTGTTGAGTTGACCCAGGCAGTAGTGCAACCCTACCTGGATAATTTTGCTTGTAAACACAGGCTATCTTTGACACTAGTTCTAGGGTAACCCTACATTGTATCTCCTTGTATACGGGCCCTAAGTTTGGTGCATGAAAAGTTCACCATCTAAAACAGGACTACAATTTTGATACAGATTCTTTTAGAACTGCATTCATTGATCCTAGCATCCTGGAGGGACTCCCTATATTTAACTGATGGGGGTGCTCAGCACTCCTTCTAAGGGGTAAAAATACTTGCCTCTATCCATTTGGGGCACCTGTTCATATGGGGTTGTTACGCAACTGGAGTTGGTACCTTTTATAATTGATATATATATATTTATTTTTTAATCATTTATTTGTAGATCATGCTAAATATGTTCATACCTTTTAATAAGGGTTAAAATCGTAATGGATTTTTAAACTCTGCTAATTTCTGCATACATTTTAAGGGTTATTCGCCAATTTCCCAGTGAGCACCCTTGTTACTTTGATACCAGAGTCCTACTGAGCTACATGTAGTCCCCTGGGCTGAACCCTACCAGCTACAGTATTATCTCCTTATAAAAAGTATAATCTAATGGCCAGTAGGTTGCTGTTTATACCTGTTTCCTATCCATTGTCAATTGTGGCATGGCTGGTGAAACATGCCTTATGTCATAAAGACCCTCGACAGGAGGAGCTCCAATTGAGTCTTTAGGAGTACGGCCAATTGTAGGTGTCCCTCTGGGAAAGAAGAACGTGCAAGGTTATGACGAATGTTGATTCATGTTAAAGAGTGACTCAATGTGGGAATGCGTTCAAGGTGACGAATGATCACAGGCAGTTAACTAATCGATTGTTTATATTGATAATCAATAAAAATTGATATCACAAAAACCTTTGTCTTCAAATATTGTTCATCAATAATTATTATCAATATCAATTGATTGATTGTTATTGATTGGCATCAATCATCGATTGTTCAAGCTGGGCAATGGATGATATGGAGGTAAACATCGCTATAGTCAGTTAATTTACCATATAGTGTTACTTTATACAAATGAGTGTATGATACAATATCAATATTGATCTCCTCTATGATTTAATACCTGACAGTACTTTGTTGGAGTTTCTCTGACATGATCAGTTGCTTCTGAGGACTTGTCATACCAGAACCAAGGCCCTTGGATGATGTCATAGGACTTCTTGTTGCTGATGAACTTCTGAGTGATGAGGGGGATGACCAGTTCCTTGATAGGGGCTAAAATCAATTCATCATTATGCATCAATCAGCAATTTTTCCCTGGTGGCCACCCCCAGGGACCCTGGGGGATTTGTCCAAATGCCCATTCAAACCTCATCTAATCCCCCTTTGTATGGGGCAGAGGAATTCCAACAAATCCTCACCCCTGGGGACAAATAAAAAGGACTCCTGTGATGTACATGTACGTCACTAAAGATCAGCTCTCTCACCTAGAGATCTTTGCAGTTATAGCATACAAAGGATGGTAATTGTTCTGCCCTCTTCTGGCTAATCCTTACACAAGGGTCATGGTACCAAATGAAGCAAAGGGGACTTTGCTTATCACACTGGATAATGAAGAACACTCGGGAATCATCGAGTGGGTATACCGCTGACCTCATGTTACAAATCCCCAGGGTCTGGCCCCTGGGTTCAATCTCCATGAGCAAATGGTTTTCCCCCACACCCTCGGGCAACAACCAGCTGAAATGCCCCTGGATTCCCATGGGTGGCCCCCAGGGGGAAGCCGCTGATTGATGAATTAGCAATATATCTTTAAACTTAATTAACTTTTTGTACTTATACTTCTTATAAAAACTGTAGCATTGTACAAGCTCCTTGGAGTTTTTTTTTACTGATCTAGCTACCATCCATATAATGATATATTGTAACTTTCCCTCCTATAATCTAAAACATATCTACTTATTCTATTCTATTTTATCCCTACCTATATTTATAGCTTACTATTGTGCACTTTATTATAATACTTAACTACACTTATTCCATCTCAAATGTAATTATACATATATACACATATATATATATACATATATATATAGTAAATTAAAATGATTGATTGATTGATTGATCGATCGTACAGTCACATGCTGCTAGTGCTTGATGTGTGTGTACGTTTGTTGAGAAGATCGAGGTTTATAAAACTGTGACTACATGTACAGTATTGGATTTTAAGATACCGTGTACGTGTTCAAACGTTAAAACCTACCGATGACGATGGTGCGTTTCCACCGAGCAAATAGCCTGGAAGGTAGCCAGGGTTGGACGGAGAACTGTGACCAAATTGTGAGTCCGCAAATCCTGAGAGTATGGAAGCAAAGAAGATAAAATTAATAGGTAAAATTCGCAAAATATGTGAATCAAATACGATAGGATCTCTGCTCAATAAGTGAAATATACCTTGATCCATAGTGATCCGGAAAAGGTTAGAGTTACAACAGAACAAACTAGATGAAAATCGAATCCAGGCGCGAATCTATGAGCTTTTCGATCGAACCGGCGAAGTGAAGGGTATTACTATTAGCCAATGAGAGAACAAGTTTTTGCCATATTGCCATATATGGAAAATTATGCAATTTGTGTACGAAACATGACGTAGTTACCCTCAGCGGCCATTTTGGATTCTAATGTGGAACTGCATGCAAGTACCAGAGTCAAAGAAGAGCTGAAACTGTGTTAATTCTTCATGAGTCTTAAATTCATCAAATAATGGCATTCACAAACCGTGCATCGCAGAGTTTTATGACCCATGCTCGCCTTTGGTATTTGATAGACGCCAGAGATCAGGTTTGTGGCCGACTTGCGGGATACATAGGCCAGATTTTACAAGGAAAAACAAAACCAATCTATCACCACGCAGTCGATGTAGGAGACTACGTCGTAGTAATAAACACTAAGCATGTTGTACTCTCTGGAACGAAATGGAATAATAAACTGTACAGACACCACACAGGGTACCCAGGCGGACTAAAAGAAATACTTGCCAAAGACTTGCACAAGAAAGATGGCACTAGAATTCTATGGAGAGCTGTGAATGGGATGCTACCAAAGAACAATCTAAGACCCACATGGATGAAGCGGTTGTACTTGTTTGAAGATACAAATCACCCCTATGCTGAGAACATTTTTGCGAAGTTGGAATCTCCAGCCCCAATCCCCAAGAGACTGCATGAGTATAGCCCTGAAGAGATTGCAAACTACCCCAAGCTGTTTTAGATTCATGATGAACTATTGAATAGCACAATATAGTCAATTTATTAAATACTTTGCAGTTAACCATCTACAACAATAATCTGCAATGGTTTCCTATCATGCAGATGCAAAGGGTAGCTCCATAGCCATTGAGACAGTTGCTTTGGTTAAATTTTAACCTGCTTGCTGAAAAAGTTGCTGTATTTGTTGTTTCACTACTACATGTACATGGCTGTGTGGAGTTACAGATTTTATATTCGAGTGTTGCTGAAATATCTTACAAGTGAATGCAGAAAATAATTAAAATATTTCAAAACAAGAAGATATAATTCATATCTCCAAGTATGATATATAATTATTAATGAAATACCAACTTTCATCTTTTCTAAAAAGCCAGTCAGATTTTCAACAGTATTATCTTCACATGTGAAGATGTCCGTTTTTAGAAAGAAATATGCACTGGTAGTTCATCGATACTGATATATTAAAGAAAAATAATAGTTATAGAAAAATACCTTAAATATTTGGTCTGATATGGGCTTGGTCATACCATGATTAAGATATACCTTAATAATAACTGTGTTAATTTTTAACAAATGCATTCAGAAGCTTTTTAGTACCCTGAAAGTTCATTACTTTTTATAGGACAGGAAAACTATCTTCTATGTTCATAAAATTTGCTCTATGTGAAAAGAAAGCAGAGCTTTGAAGATGAGGAAAACATTGGGGCAAGAATCAAAAAGCAAACTAACGACAGCAAATGAAAAGCCATGCTGAATTTGTTTACAAAGACTGAAGTATTGTTGGCAGCTTATTGGGTAGATTTTGATCACATTTCTCATGCTCGAGTTTGCATTTTCAGGTGTTTTAATAAAAGCCAGGTAGCACTTACTAAAGTGAGGTTTCGTGTAGTTGGGGTGTCGTTTCAGCAGTTGGGGTGTCGTTTCTCCAAAGCCTAGTGGGGAGAGAATCGCGGGCTCACCGAAACCCCCATGGCTGGAAACCAAGCCTAGGTAGCACTTGGTATTTGTATGCCAAATATACTCCTAGTAATCTTTGTGAGGGTGTCATTATGTAGGATAGTTTGAAGCCTTAAACACAAAGTTCCGGTATAAAAAGGGGAGCCCAGGGATTTATCACCTCCAGTTGTCAATCTGCTGCTGTGGAGTGAAGATCTTTGTGATGCTTCGCTTGAGTGCACCCTACTGATTTCTTATCGTGCAAAATTCAAAACAAATACATTAATATTAAATGAAGTAAGGGCTATAGAGTTGGTGAACAGTCATAAAGTACCATTGGCAGTCGTTAATGAACAGCTGTCTTCACTCTGGTCACTTTTTTATTGCTTGTTTAATTTTAAACATTAACAATCTTGCATTGTATGGGATAGTGCTTGCTTGCTTTCTTCATTGCTCTGCAATAGACCTTTTTCGCTGGGCTCAATGTTGTCTCATTTGAAATCTTTCGGGTCCAAAGTCATTTCCATATCAATGTATCTCCTTATGCATTAACCAGAAATAAGCCGAAACATAAGGGGATGGTCACATGATCTGAATTGGGACAGAATTGAGCCAAGTGAAAAAGTCTTTGAATTTCAAATTTTGAGTTTCAAGGTGTGAAAATAGGAGGGGCTTACCTGCTCAACCGGAACTTCATGTTTTTAAAAATGGTTTAAGAGTTGCCTAAAAACAATTTCCCTACCAGTGGTAGAACAGGTAAGATTGATGCCTTGGGGTGGCACATTGGTTAAGCGCTTCGCCTCTCGCCTCTGTGGCACAGGTTCGATCCCTAGACACAGCTGAGTTTGTTGGTACCTCGCCCTTTCTCTGAGCATTTTTCTCCAGGTTCTCCGGTTTTCCTCCCTCCACAAAAGCCAACATGCTAAATTCCAATTCAATATGTGGTTTAGCCAGGTCCTGGCTTTGATTAGCACCTATGTTTGTTTGGAGGATATGCTGAAACAAACTTAGGGCACATTCTTTTGGGGCATTTTGGCTATGATACCTACAAATCTGGTATATACTTCATGGTAGTTTCTCGTTCCATAATCATTTTCTCTACTGTTTTACATGCAGTATTATGCAGGGAGACTATACGGAACGAAACACTACCATGAAGTATATACCGGCTACTTGTAGCCGGCGAATACAGCCGGCTCGCATCAGGAGCCACAACCCCGGAGAGACGTTGCGATTCGAGGCCAAAAGTTATGCAGCCAGGATCTGTTCGCGTATTTTTACGAAATTAACGAGTAAAAATTGACGAGTAAAAATTCCCAGCCGTACTACATAACTTTTCGTGTAATAAATTGTTTATTATACAACAGCTAACACGAACAAAACATGTTCGTTTTCGCTTACCTTTATGCTGCTCTGTTTGAAGAAAATCTTGAGAAAAGAAATCTCGAGTCGGGGGCGGGCGCGCAACTTAAAAAAAAAATTCGCGCGCTAAAAACTGGCCAATCGAAATGGGGCTGTTTGAGTAACGCGCTTACAAAACCTTTTAATTAAGTGTTGAACTTGTTCGCGACCCGTGTAATACGGTCTCATATTTGCACTCGTTTTAGCCCGTATTTGCACTCGAAAAGGTCAAGTCGTATAATAATATAATATATTAGTATATACAACACGGGAACCTACATAGATCATGCAATTTGATTGGATCGCTATCTCGGAATAATTAACAATTAGTATAAACCAACTAGTGGACTATTACAAATCCTGCGTTCTGATTGGCTACGCTACTATATAGGTCTATTTGTGATAGCCCATGGTAGAGAAAAACCGCACGCATTTTCACGAAAAAAAATATTTTCAACCGCTTCAATTTGTTTCTTTCTATTATTTTCTACTGTCCGACTAGTTAGTTTATATTAAAACAATTAGACCTCTCGCCCTCATGGGTTAGCTCAGCGGTTTATTTACCATATAACTCTACACTCAGTAATGAGTATTTTAGACTGCGTTAAATGAATAATAATAAGATTAAATTAAATAAAAAAATACAATCAATAAGTGTATGAGAAATAACAATATGATAATAATAATAGTATTGCTTATTATTCTATGTAGATTTTGGAAATAGCCTCTTTGAACTGGGCCAACGAGCTGCACATAGGCTGTTATCGCAGTTCGGCCATCTTGGATAAAACAATAGTTTTGGCCCCGGTTGCCTCGCACTGGTTGGTTTCAGAACGAGTTTACCGGACGAAAACAAAGGTTTTTATTCTCCTGGGACTCAACATGGCCGCCGTGCGATAAGAGCCCATTGCAGTATGGTGTGATTGTTCTAGGATAGAAAGAGTAATCACATTTCAAAAGAGGTACTTTGTATGCATGCTCAGAAAACCTGGTTACATTATGAGTTACTAATTGGAGCTTGTCACAATCCGAGACAGTCTCTTGAAATTCTAAAATTTGAAAATATAATAAAAAAATATAAAATAGCATTCCAGCCGTATTCTCTGATATCCTTAACACCAATATCCGAAATTCATTCCTACAACACCAGATATTAATGCTGCCAATTTTTTTTTACAAACCTAAAATGAGAACAAATTATGGGATTCATACATTTCGGTCCTCCGCACCCAAACTCTGGGAAATTTAAAGACCTTCTATACCATGCTTTCAAACAAAAATACAAAAAGTTTCTTTTGGATGACCAAATCTAATTGTAAACAAATAAAACCACCTTACATCTTTTCATAAGCATTTAATGAATGTATAGCTATATCATTATATACTTGTTTACTTACAATATCTGTATACTGACTAGTTACTCATCTTATTGATTATTATCATTATCTAGTAGTCATATAGTCACTGTAATTAAGTTATAAAATCGTCCTTACTATTAACATAGGCGGTGACCAACTCGAAAGCATTTCTGCTACTTTGGTCTCTGCACACCTATTTTGCATATTCCTTTATTATGTTATATGTCTTTTTAAATATTTGTAATTAATGAAATACACTTTCATTTGAAATCCTCTTAGTAATAACCAAAGGGAATAATTATTAGCTGAATTTAGCAGTCTTTAGGAGTGGCCGGTAGCGCGGTGACTTTCATTCTCTGCTCCCCTAGTATATATGTAATTTAATAGTTTTATTTTTCTCGTATGTTGACCTTTTAATTTAAACACTACTTATTCGTTTAACACACTGCATTTGAGCAGGCATATATTCATTGTTTTGAACCCGAGAATTAACCGTACTACCGTACTTCATGGTCCCTTTCTTTAGTAGTGGGTTGTCGGTCAGGTGATTGTAAACTCTCGTCATTTAGCACAGAAAATGTATTCTGATGAATAGGGATCGGGTTGTCATGTAAGAAAGATGGCTCTTGAACAAACTGATTCGTTGCTAAAGCTTCAGTAGGTTGGGTAGTCTCGGAACACTGGAGACCTTGGTCTTTCATTGTCTTCTTTTTTGTATTCTTGATTTATTTTTTTTAGTTTGAAAGTCGGATCTGAGCTTTATTATATCCGCTTTCAACTCGCCATTTTCAACTTCTAGGTCAATAATACGCGATGACAGCATCTTGATTGCGGTCTTGTATATATTATCTTGCTGCACTAATTTGTCTTCCAAATGACTGAGTTTCGTTTTGATGTGACGAGAGTAAGAATTGATCATTACGCATATCAGTTAGGTCAGCCTCCATGTTACAAATCAAGGTCATTAAAGCAGCAAGAGAGTTATTATTGCGGGCTAACAATCCTCGTGAATAATCTAAAGAATTCCGTCTCTTCCGGTTTGAATTTGACTCATGTGTATGTTGCTTTTGGAGTTTCAAGGATATGTTGATCCAAAACTACAGGCTCTTGGGGTTTTTCATTGACTTGTGAACTTAATTGCAGGCTCTGTAATTTGTTTTGTTTTCTTAGTATAACATAAAGTGTTGAACGCGTGACCTCTGTTTCTTCATTCATTAAGTTCTCTACCTTCATCTGTAATCTGGGAAACTCAATCTTTGCCCATGCCTTGGCACATAACTATTCCTGTTGTTAAGTAGACGTGGATGATTATAAGTAAAATCCTTCGACAGCTTGTACCGTTTCCGCTAGGTCAATATCCTCGCTGGAACGAAATAACTTGATCTCAATACTCTCTGATCCAACTTACGGTAAATTTAAATCTCTGACAGTTTTTAAGAGACTCATAATATTGGTCTTGAAGTGCCTTCACCCAAAATAAGATGTTCTCCTCGGATGTTTTAAATGCAGCACAGCGAGCCGATGGCTTATAGATTCCAATATCTATTTCTTCGAATTTTAGCTTTCCGGATCCTGGCCCTTCGCTGGCTTCAGGACGTGTCGTATATAAAATCAATGGCCATCTGGGTAAAAAACGCGGTCCTTCGGCTCCGACAATAGCGCCAGTTGAAATATCCTGAGCCTGTTGGAAGGCTTTCGCACGAGTGAAGTTAAATAAAACATTAAACTGGCTTACATTTGAGAGATGGGACTCCAAATTAGAGAGAAAGTTGCTCGCGGGTCCTCCGCCATCTTGCTTTACTGTATTAAATTATGTAAATAAATTAACCTGGCGATTGTTGCGTGACCAGCACAGTGCAATCTGATCGGTGTGAATTTGACCTTTAACGCATGCGCAGAAATTTTGCTACACGGAATAAAAAAAATAAAAAATTACGACTTGCATTTTAAGACTCGGTGCTGCCACAGGCAGCCCGAGTAATTATGTCGTTGTTTATATAGCATTGTGTCACGTGCAATTTCTCTTCTGTATTTTAATTGACACTATCTAGCCGTTCATACTGATTGATCGAGATTGAGAACCCACCGTGTAGCTCTTCTCTGCACCATTTCCACCTTCCTGGTATTCTAAGATGTATAGGGATCCCAAACGGTAGAGCTATATTCGAGAGATGGTTGAACCAGTAAGGTTTTGTATGCTCGTTCTTTAGCTAGAGGAGGACAGCGCCGTAAGTTACGTTTTAAGATTAGCCTTAGTCGTGATCTTATTTACATGTTCATTCCAACGGAGATCATTCGATAAATGAACTCCGAGATACTTAGTAGTTATATATAATAGGAACACGGCGCCGAGTAACTCTAAGTACATTACATTTAGTTATATTAAATTCCATTTTCCAGTCTGACTCCCATTGTTCTAAATTATATAAATCATGTTGCAATTGTGCACAGTCACTCTCTGATTTGACAACCAGGTAGATAACAGTATCGTCAGCAAAGAGTCGAACGTTAGACTTAACATAAAATGGTAGGTCGTTGATGAATGCCAGAAACAAGATTGGTCCCAACACGGAGCCTGAGGCACACCGGAGGACACAGGAACGTACCGGCTGACTTCACACCTTCCAGGAAGACACATTGTTTTCTGTCTTTAAGGAAATCCTTTATCCAGCTTAATGTAAGGTTGTCATGCAATACCATAATTTGTGAGTTTGAAGAGTAACTCATTGTGAGACACCTTGTCGGAGGCGTTTGAGAAGTCCATAACTATGACATCACATTGACCTCCATTTTGCATCTCTTTAGCAATTAAGGTCGTCAATGAAGCCGATCAGTTGGGTTTCACAGAAACGTGACTGACGGAAGCCATTTAAGGGTCCGTTTACAAGGAAATAGGGTTATCCTAGCACTAGGGTCAAAGATAGCCCGGGTTTACAAGCAAAATTATTCAGGTAGGGTTACCCTACTGCCCGGGCCAACTCAACACATGTACACGCCAGTTGAAGTCTCTTTCAAATATATTATTCATTTGAAAAGCCGTTTCTTATGAAATGTCATACTAATGAATGAAAACATGTGCTACTAATATTACTCTTCCACTTTTCTTTCATTTTTATCCGGTTCAAACAGATCTGTGTAAGTGATTTTGATTTTACTGATTCTTTGGTAGCCTGTGAACCGCTAGGCTCGTGGCCGCCAAAATCATTCAAGCATAGAAAACAACATGGCGGACACGAATAGAGTTCTGGCGGGTTTTCGAGGGTTTTGGTGGATTAACGTCGATTCTTCTTTCTGTGGTGCTCTTTATTGCAGCTGTATAGTATCCTAGAATGTTGTTATGTTACCTACTAATTGCAAGAGAACTTCAGAAACTTGGCTCTAGAATAGAGTTGAAGCGGGTAGGCGGGTTACCCTAGCAATAACCGTTTACAAGGGCAAAACATAGCCCTAGTGCTATAATAATAAATAATAATAAATTCATGGTCGAATTGTAATTTAGGTTGGTTTTTGAGGAGGGAGTAAAACCGGAGAACCCAGAGAAAAACCCTCAGAGCAAGGGCGAGATACCAACAAACTCAACTCACATATGGCGTCGCGTCCGGGATTCGAACCTGGGCCACAGAGGTGAGAGGCGAAGCGCTTAACCACTGCGCCACCCCGTCTCCCCTGCTCCCCTGCCCGTCACCCTAGCTCTCAGACAGGGTAACCCTAGTGCTAGGGTAACCCGGGCAGCTGAGTTGAGTTGTCCCACCTGCTTATAAACGCATCGCTAAAAACAAGAGGAAATGACCCAGCGCAAGGGTAACCCTATCTCCTTGTAAACGGGTCCTAAGATGTGGTGTTTTTCCATGTGTTTTGCAATATTAGATACTAGGAAATGTTCCATTACTTTACTGCAGATACATGTGAGAGAGACAGGTCTGTAATTTTCTGCCAGCTGTTTAGATCCCTTCTTAAATATGGGTGTTACGTATGCTGATTTCCAGAGGGGACAATACCAGTTCAGAGGGGACAATACCAGTTCGTATGGAGGCTCTAAAGATGTTGCATCAATATCCGAGGGTGTAGACTGTAGGGGTCTACAGCCTTAAAAGGCTTTAGACTTGAAAGAAGTTTTTCAACACCTGCAACCGTGATGGAGATTGGAGGCATGTCCGGACAGTAGGCCTGACCACGGGCTTGATGGTTTAATATATAACGTGCTTCAGTTTAATAGGTCCGGTAGATGAGAAAACGCCATTGAATTGCTCATTTAACGCTGCAGCTTTATCGTCGGGCTTATCCAAAACAGTGCATAGTCCCTGGTTTCGCGGTTTAAGCGCCGGTCTGTTGTGTGCGAGGTTGCGGATTATAATCGGCCTGGCTGGACCACCACTCAGGGTCTTAAAATAAGTGCTGCCTTTGCTCTTATAGCTGGAATATGTCCCAAAAGATCATCCTTAATAAGGATCTCAAAGCTGATATCAGTTTGCATCTTTCATGTGAAATCTGTTAGCCCCTGTTTACATGGAGCGGATTGAGTGGTCGATACAATCGAAACCTTAATTCGCTTGACGTGCTTCAATTAAACTGCTCAACCATTTTCAAGTCGATCGGTCTCAGCCGGCTCGAGTTTTCGATCGGATCGCCTCTCACCTCTGTGGCCCAGGTTCGATTCCCGGACGCGGCGCCATATGCGAGTTGAGTTTGTTGGTATCTCGCCCTTGCTCCGAGGGTTTTTCTCCGGGTTCTCCGGTTTTCCTCCCTCCTCAAAAACCAACCTAAATTCCAATTCGATCCTGGAGTTCGTCGGAATACTTAAGTAATGGTCCAGATAAGAACTGTAGTAGAATTCATTGTTCTGCGGCAATGAGCCTCCCCCACACACGATTTTGCTTGAATACGCCTTAAGTGCTTTAGGAGGTATCTACAGTTCAAACTACATCTCGAAAATAAAGTATTTGTTATGCTATTGGATCTTTTTTCTGTGAAAACGCAGAGAAGCCACCATCCAGCCAATCGGATGTAGAGAAAACAAAGGATTTTTAAATCGCAAATTTGAGAACTTTCCCCACATACGATATTCTTCGACATTAAACCATAGTTTAATAGTTCGATTAAAAATAAATTCAACCACAAAAAAATATCAAACGATAATGTATTATTTCGATGGGTTTCTATTGAATTTATAAGTATCAACCAATGAAATTACGAGAAAGAATAATAGAAAATTAACACCTTTTAACATTCCTTGCCGTAGACACTACAGTTCTTATTTGGACCATTACTTAATAATTATTTACCGAAGTGGAGGTGAATAGTGGTAGATATTTACCGAGCCGCTTATTCACCACTATTCAGCGACACTGAGGTGAATAATTGTTTTAGTATATACCACTCATTAGTAAATATCCAGCACCAAATAGTTATTTTATTTTCTGTCAAATGGACAAAATCTCGCGCAAGGTGATCGCTGCTTCGCTCGGAGGGGAATATGAAATAATAAATTATCATGACCCGTACGGCCGCGCGCGCGCTTTCCTTTCAAACCCATTTACAAAAGTCACGTGATGAGGGCCGGACGTGTATGGCGTGAGCAGGCCGGAAAAAGCCGTCCGGCCCTGCACAATTTTTTCGTGCTGTTTTGCGGTTTGTTCTACAGAAAAATATGGTCATATGATTAAAAACGTATTGACTGAGTTAGGTCGGGCCGAACGGGAAAATATTTGGCCCTCGGTCATTTTGTACGTCATGACCTCGAGCCAAATATTTTCCCGTCCGGCCCTCCCACTCAGTCAATAAGTACCTAATATTCACTGTTTAAGTAGCCAATCAGAGCGCGCGAAAAGTGATATTCACTGGTGTGGTATAAACAATTACATATAAGCCTCTGGCGTGGGAGACCCGGTAACGGCTTCCTGTATCTTCGACGTAAAATAAACAATTAATGAATTTATTTATTTATTTACTGAATCCACTTCATGTAAACAGGCTTAGACTAGAAGTGAGGAAGATACGAGCATCGTATTGTTTGCATTTATTGCTTTATAAATTTCACTGATAACCATCTTTATGCAATTCTCGGATCCCAATTCTCTGCTCCTGATTTTTGGCTTATAAACATAACATATCAGCATTAAAAATATATACCAAATAAACTGCATCAACTGGAAAACTCAAGTTAATGCAAGGGAGAATGGCAGACTTTGTTGTTTAATTGTATCATATGCACAAGACTTTCCGCTGACCCTAAACTTCCGACATTGGTCCGATCTGAAACAAACCCTAACCTGAAATAGCGATACTTCGTGTTGATAAACATTACAATTGTTATGCTAATGTACCAACCATGATTTAAAAAGGCCGCTTTGTGTCAGGAACCAATGGATCTCTGGTTGGTACATTAATGACAATGGATGACGTGCAGTAAGTATCGCTATACAGTCGCCTCCTCAGCTCGTTCTAGGGACCACTCTGAGGAGGCGGCTGTATTTGAGGCTAAACAACTTCGTGAGATTGGACTACTGCTGGAAGTGCTACATATTCATCTCAGAAGTTCTGAGCACCAACATCGTTTAGGATCAGCAGGAAACGAAATCGCATGGTAATAAAGCAATTTCAAGATGATAAGAGATCGGTTGACAAATGAAATAAAACAACAAGCGAGTCTGCGGTACTCCCTTGGTTATAGCAGCAATAGCACATGGTTCAGGCGCGGATCCAGATAGTCCGTGTATAGCCGCTGCTCGTCCTCATATTTTTACGGTTCGACTTCACTGTTTTTAAGGTCGTATCCTATTGGACTTCACTGATAAAGAATCCCATTGTTTTAGGGTAAGGGTTTGTATTGTTTTAGGGGTAGGCTAATGTTTGAGTAACCAAAAACATTTCAGGTTGCAAACGGTGAAGTCTGCCCCCCCCCCTCCTTTTTTTTAGGGTAATCAGCGGCTATACACAGGCTAGGATCCAGACCTTATCTCAACCCCTATGGTTGTTTCGGGTCTCGTTAGAAATTCACACCGGTTTACACGTCGTTTTACAGATATCGATCAGATTTTTGTACTGTTTAAAACACGTGCTGTGAGTGTTTTAAACGGCTTCAAAAACGCTTTAAGAATGCAATGAAAGAAAGACGCACATCTCAAGGGAATGGTTACTTAATGAACCATTGAACCTTTGTATTCACAACGCCATGCAAAATATTCGAGCAATCACCGCCTGCAATTACGAACATCTCAAGGGAATGACATGAAGAAATTACCATACTATGTTGTTTGAAGCGGCGTTTCGCAATGCAAGAAGAACGTACCTGCACTTGAAGGATTTGGTGTCGTGGTTTACCTCGATAAAGTTCAAGACTTGGAAAGCGATGTGATTGACATGACGGCAGACTCTAAATTTTTGACTCCGGCACAAAATATGTAAGTTTGATGCACGTTTTTTTATTATTTTACGGCTTTGAGTTTGGTTTAATAATTGGAACTAAACAGTGGCTCGGTAAACAAGTAATGGTAGTTGGTAACTTCATTTAAAAAATATTATCTTATCTCGGTAGTCTGCTGATATTAGTAAATTTAGTGCAACATTTATTATCTAGGTACCTTATGTTCCGTGTACTTTTTGCTATCTTTGGGTCTTTATCAGTGAATTCTTAATTAGGATGAAACTTTATATAAAATTTCATGTTCATTAGTATTCTTTATATAAAACGTTCATCCTAATTAGCAATTCAATGAGAAAGCTGAAACATCAATAGAAATTCCAGTCTCAATCATTAACCCCGTTTCCCCCTGGGACAGAATTCAAATCCCTCCGCGGGCTTTTTAGAATGATGAGATTTTATCAGGTATAAAGGAGCATGCACGTGACTGATTTGCTTCATCTGATTGGGCAAAATGCTCATTAATTATTAATGATTTTTTGAAGGAATTTTAAAATCTTCTTGAACGTAGGGTAAAATGTTCTTTTTTTCTCTTGAGAATCGAGGTAGAAGCTTGACACGCCTTTGAATTCGGTAATGCGACAGTCAATAGCTATAGGGGTTTTCAATCGACCATTCTTATGGATTTAATTACAAGAACAACTCTACTAACGGGAATCGTCTTGCTCCATAAACTCTGAATTTCTAACGGGACCTGAAACAACCACAGAGCTGATCAAAGCCAGGACCCCGCTAATCCTCAGAACGATTTTAGCGTGTTGGTTTTTGCGGCTTTGCTTCATATTCATTATGACGCAACTAATGGTGCACTAAACAAATACCATTTTTATCGTTTAAAATGTCCTAACCCAAGCCGATTTTCAGTCTCAAGAACGCCGGAAATGGCGTCTTAGAGAGTTAAAAATCAAACATTTCTCGGGGTATGCCGAGTGGCTCGCGCTTTCGGACCTTGTAATACTGGAAAACGGTCAAATTTCTTCCTGGATCCGCGTCCGTGGTTCACACCTGTTTACTATCATTCTTATCTGGTTGTTCGAAGCAAGGTTCAATTATTGTACATATTACGATACAGATTTAGTGCTATCCTAGGGATAAAGTTTAAAGTGCATATCAATGTTTTAGCATATTCATAAAGTAGAGTTGATATATTATTACCTGTTAAATCGTTTTTCGATACGACAGGAAGTCATATTTTTGAACTCCGAATATTAAATCTAAACGTTCGCCATTACTGGAGGCCGTTTTATACTTAACAATTAGACCCGCAACCAGGATGGGCTACGAGTCAATAGCCTATGAGCCGCAGCCGAATGGGCTATCTAACTCGTAGCCCATGAGGGCGAGGGGTCTAATTGTTTTAGTATAAACTAACTAGTCCGACAGTAGAAATAATAGAAACAAATTGAATTTCAAAAAATGTTGACACCTCATTCATAAGGGCGTGGTCTCTGTACTTTAACAGTTTAGCTACAAGTTCAATGTATGATAAACAACATCCTTGCCATGCGAAAGAGCATACCAACATTGGTGATTCTGTAGAATTTGAATTTTGTAGCATAAAAGGCTGTAAAGATACAGCGATTTGAAATTAGAGAGATTTGTATGAGAAATACCATGTAGGCCTTTACGGCCTCGCTTTCATGTATTTTCCACATTTAAGATGCCAATACCTCGAAAGCAATTTGAAACATTGCTTTCAAACTGTGGTACCGCGATCTTTCATGTGGTAGCAAGTTTCTATGAACGAGGTCTATGGGCTTTCACAAATAGACCTATAGTAAGTAGCCAATCAGAATGCAAGATTTGTAATAGTCCACTAGTTGGTTTATACTAAGAAGGGTTATTCAGCGGAAGTGATGTCATACACTCAACGCTCGCCTGTACAACACAACGCCTTGGAGGCATATTTCTACTAAAAACGTCTTCATATGCACACTATTTCGCGCGACGTGGTTGTCGTGTTAAGTGTATTCCACTGAATAATGAGAACGGCTTCCAGTAATGGCGGACACGATTTTACCGGTAAACTCTCCTCGCATTTTGTGGTTTAACTTGCCCATTTGGGTATATTTTTTACTATTTCGGATATTTCTAACACAGATTGACCTAATGACACTGAAAAAGTGGCAAATCGAAATGGTAAATTTTCATCGTAGTTTAATGCTTCGGACATTATGGGCCATGGTGTTTATTTGTCTGTGAGGACTTTTGTATTTTTGCTAATGAGATGCTAGAGCGCTTTTCAATCGAGTGTCGAAAAGTAATCAAGTAATTGCTTTCGAATTTGATTGGTTAGTTACCCATGATTGCTTTTACTTTGCCTCGTGATTGGTTCAAGTAAAACCAATCGCAAATTACTTCAGTTCGTGATTGGTTAACTGGGTTTTTACTTGCTCCTGTGATTGGCTCAGGGTGCCCGACTCAATTAGTTTTATACAAAGCTATTTCAGGTATCCCGACACCCTCACTAATTTAATTAATGTTTATCTTAATTTACTGTAAAATACATTGGGTGTGAAATAAAATATTTGTTGTTGTTGTTGTTCAGGTTTTACTTTTAAGACACTCAATAGAAAAATGCTCGAACATTATCATAAAAGCATGGTCACAGCATTTGCCAATATCGCCAAAACCCAAACATTGTTTGCTCTCTGGCCTGTGACAAAACAACGAGATGGTTAATTGTATAAGAATAAGTTAAGCAAATAATATCACTGTTCAATCTTGATATCTGTTCTCCTCTAATTTATGTTACAGTGTTACTACTCTAACTGGGGCCACAACGACAACAAACCACATTGCAGTCGAATGAAAACAAAGCATCCAACTTACAAATCCTAACATCCACACGATTTTCTAAATTGAAAACACTTTCAAACTAGTCCACCAAATGTGCGTTTTACTGGATCAGAGCTCAAGCAAATTGAAATGCTATTGTCTTGTACTCAACACTGATTGGATCAAGTAACCATGTTGGAATGTTTTATTTTCATTCTACAATGTGATTGGTTCTCATTGTCTAAGTGGGTCCAGTTACAGTAGTTGCACAATAAAATTAATGTTTTAACAATTGATTGTCAGCATTAGCCTGAATTTCAGCCATCTCTGGAGACAGCTGAAATTCAGGCTATGTCAGCATCTTAGGCCCAGTTCAAACGTCGAACTTCTCATGTGCCGAATCTAATACTTATTTGGGTCGACTCAAATAATTAAATGCGACGTTTGATTCAAACGTCGAATTTAATGGAGTCGAATCTAATTGCTAACTTGGTGAATGCTTACATGAAATCGGTGGTTGCATGGCGACCAAAGTCACTCATGATATGACGGACAAAGAGCATTCTGTGAATCAGAGGATCCTTTTATTTTCAAAGACAACGACTATAAATGATACCACTGCCAATAACTTTTCGTCACGTTTTCTCTTCGAGGGATCCAGTTTCCCAGGAGTGATTTGTTTCTGCACGAACATGAGAATTCGTGTCGTTTTGTCGCCAGCATAAGGTTTGCAGTAATGTCTTCATCGATTTCGAATACTGAACACTTCATACAGAAGTACTGGAGGCATCCTAAAAAGAAGTGTACTTGCATTTTCACTTGCGTCAGGATCCAGCGGTACTTTCCCCGTGCTGTTTTCCCGCCATCCATGTCTGAGTTAACATCTGCGCATGACATTTAGCCCGAAAGTGTAGAATTGTGGGTATTACATAATTTATGCATTAGATTCGGCACATGAGAAGTTCGGCGTTTGAATCAGCGTCGAACTTGTGTCGTTTTATTCGACTGGCCCAGTCGCGTAAAACGACGAGTCGAATCTAATACAAATCTGTCGAACTTAATTGATTCATACGTCGAACTTTTCATGTACTTAATACAAACATTAGATTCGGCACATGAGAAGTTCGACGTTTGAACCGGGCCTTAGTAACTTTTGTTCATATGGAATGTTGTGGTGTAAGTTTTATGCACAATAATTTCAGTATATTATATCATTATTGTAATATTCTCAAAAAGAAAAATAAGAATCTGATTGTGATATATTGTCTGTCTCCATGCTCTAGTAGTTCTATATATTTTGTGATATTTTTCCCCAGGTGATCAATATTCTCATGACATGCCTGCTTCACTTTGCTCTGATATCTTAAAGAAACGTTACCAGTTGATGTTGATCACCCATGGGATTAAAGTTCTCTGATTATTAAGTTAATAAACGAAGGTGGTCCTGCAAGAACAGTTAAGTAATCTAGATCAAGTTCTAAATTCTCATTCAGTAGATGGTTCAAAAAGTGTCATCTATAAGGTTAAAACATCATCAAAGCCACATGGTGTTCTTACAGAGATGCTAAAGAAATAATACATTTAGACTGCATTGAAGGTAGTTTCCATTTTCACAGAAAGATCTCAAAGGTATGTAGAGGTAATTCCTGTTTGTCTTTCTATAATATATTGCTGCGCAGCAATGTCTGATGCAGTGATATCAAGGGTGCATACATGAACTCAAGCATCTTCTCTATCTTTTGTTCCTTTAAAGACCCTTTAGCACTTCCCGTGATACTTTACGCGAAACCTGTGTTTTTGTTTTGATTTCGTGTTCACCAACTGTGATGAGCGCCTAACTCAACAACCATTAAAAATCTATGAAACTTATAAATGGAATTGGTGACTCGTTTAAGAAAGCCCTAAAACCGATTCAGTGGTGAAAGCTAAGACTTATTCATTAATCAAACATCCACAAAGGAAGAACTTTCAAGAGAACTTTATGCAGGATGTTGTTATTCAGCACATTCTAGGATTTTAAAACTGAATGCATGAACACTTATTTGCATTTTCATGAGTTTAGAACACAAACAGTTTGATTCTTGATCAAATAAACATCTAACTAATAATCTAGATGAGGAATAAGTCAAGCAACAACATACAGCAATAGAAAAACAGTAGCAGCAATAACTTTATTTACTCGCTGAGGAGAATACTATATTAGTGTGTACTGATCAATCACTGCAAAGTTCTTTGGCACAAAAAGTGTCAGCAAATTTAGGTTCAATTAAAAAGAATGCCCGAAAAAAGTTATTAAATTTATGAAGAGTATTCATTGTATGTGCATATATAATAGTAAAAAATAAACTATCAGGAGTAACTGCATGTAAAGAATCTGCTTGCATCATTGTATACATTGCTGGTCCCAGAACTGAATTTTGTGGTCCACGAAAATACTTGTTTCGCGCAAAGCATCACGGTAAGTGCTATTAAAGGGTCTTTAACAGGCCAGTTCACTAATCATGCATGCATCTATTTTCCTACAAAAGCAACTGTTGTTACAGCGTAATTCAATCGACCCAGATCTTGTAAACAAATTCATAAAGCCTCTTTGTTAAGCTTTTTTTATACACTATACTCAAACGTTTCAGGCAATTAAATGGGTCTGTGCAAGAACAGTGAATACTGTGACTACTGATCATGACTCCTGATCATGACTACTGATCATGACTCCTTCATATTCTTTGTTTTCGGAAGGAGAATATGGAACCTGATCACATGTCACTTATGTTGCTCTTGCATGGGCCACTTCAATTGATAGCCCTTTTTCACCAGATAACTGACACAGCTAAACTTTTTCATACTGCCCCCCCCCCAACATGTTGTTATCAAGTGTGGCCAGCACAATTTGGCTTCATTTTCAGGCAAGACAAGGATACATGTGCATGATCAGTGCACTTCAGGGGTCCAATGTTAAGGTAATGCAAATGACCCCCCTAAGTAGCTATTACCGAGGATCCTCAAAAGTTCCTGTAGCAATGTCGGTCATTTTTGGATATTTGACCTTCTTGTTCTCAAGTTCATCCTGTGCCCAAAGCAACAGCTTAAGAATGTTTGCCAGCTTTGGCTGTGATTTCTTGTGCTCTGCCTCTAGGATCGCAGCATTAAGTTCACTGGCTACCTTTTGCCTTTGCGACGAATGGAGCAAATCCCCAAAAGGGGACTCCTCTGGGTTGTCAAAGGCAAGGAGAGCCATTGTTTGTTCCAGTTCTTCAAGGAAGTCTGTAGACTCCTGTCCTTGCTCTGCGAATTGACTCTGCGCAAACTCCACAGCAGCCTCGATATCCTTCTCTCGAATCAACTCAATAAGGCGTTGTTGTTGTAGATGGAAGTACAACAGTTGATTAGAGTCAAGAATTTCCGGATTCAATTTGTTTGTCATTGAAACTGCCTCTTCAAGATCCCCTCGTTGTACAGCCTCTCTGATCTTGATTCTATCGTCAAGACTGTCCAACGGAGCAGTTGGTTGTGTTCCTGATTCAATTCTGAATTTCTCCGCTGCTTCTTTGTAGCCTTCAGTAACTAGATAATCCATTATTAAGCGGTTCATTTCGGCCCTTTGAAGCCTCAGGTTCCCAACTTTCGCCATCCATTCCTCACGACTCACGTCTTCGGTTTTGTCAGGGAAGCTCATTCTGACGATGAGGGAAGACCTAAAGGATGCCAGCTTTCAATCAGTGTGTATACTGCCGCAAGAAAAATGGATTAAAGTATATTTTCAAAGCGAAACAAATCTGTCCAGAAATTGGAAACAACGCAATCCAAGATGGCGACAGAATCGTGCGCATGTTCAGGGTGGATATCCACTGACTGTCCTTTCAACACCGCAGATGCGTACCTCAAAGCGAGGCTCCTTCCTCGTTCTTTCCGAGCTTCGTCTTTTCCATAGCGGGTGAGTTGTACTTTATCGCTCTTAAATCTTAGCTTTTCTAAACCATCCTTGCTTGTACCTAGCTTAAAAGTTTTCCTAAACGATGCTCTTATATGGTAGATACGGTTTTGTCACCTATTTTCTTGTATTTCCATTTGTATTAGTGAGAAAATATCGAGAAAGAGCCCGGCGTCGTTATTAATTTTCAAGTAGTAAAAGTACATGTAGTTCATTTTTATTTTGCCTTACTTTTGTAGATTTCTTTAAAAATATCCACCCGAAAGTTATTATGTGTTGCCAAGGGCATAATTTCAAGCTTGTTTCGATTGCACAATTTCTGAATAAATTCTAAATCTAAATAAACTCAAGGCAAAGGGTATGTTCAACAGTTTATACTACTACTAGTCATAATAGTGGCTCTCATCTATAAATGTTCTGTAAGTTAATTTGAAATAGACCAGACTTAAAGAGTTTGATGGAATTTGCAGTACGAATAAAAAGAAGCAAAGAGTTCCATTCTAGGATAGTGCGTGGAAAAAAGGAGCTGTAACAGTTCTTATTAGTTTGAATGTCCCTTAAAGCAAGATTTGTCATTTGTCTACATGGTGGTGGTGTGTACGATCTTGTACATCAGGGTAAGGCAAGCTGCTGTACTGCATTCCTTAAGATTGCCATCCGATTCCATGAATCATCTTTGTCATGCTCGACTCTGTGGTAATCTTGTGAGACAAAACGTGCAGCTCTCCGCTTAACTACCTCCAGTGTTGTAATGCATGAATCAATGTTAAGCTGCAGGGGGGGTCTCAGGCAGATGTGCGGCATTTGATCAATCTTGGCCTCCCCACCGTGGGGAATTTGATTACAAGCTTTGCCCCAGGGTGTGGACATTTGAATTCGACCAGTTGAGGACTGTGTCCTAGTCTCTTGTTTCCCGAGTCGCCATCTTGGATGTTGGAAGGTATGAATTTTAAAAATGCATTTTCATCTGTTTTCAGAACATTCTGAGTTACAGTATATGAAAATAGTTTGGTGGAAGAGTAGACCAGTTGTAAGTTAGTGTAAACTTAAATTACAGGGAAAATTAGTTCAGAAACCATTGTGGTCAAAGTGTTTTACAATACATTATTGAACTTTAACCAAATTTAGGCTTAGGCAAATAAAGGTAGTCAATATTTCATCACTCAAACTCCCATGCTCAGTCAAACATTACACCATTTTGGTTCTGCCTGCCAATGATCCAACATGGCGGCGTAGCAACACTTGCTAGGAAGTCATGTGATGCTGCAAAACCTATATTAGGGATCCATAATTAGTTAAAGGAAAGTAAATTTGTTGGGCTGTCTGTAATAAAATTGGATAATGTTTAGTAAGACTACGTCTCCTGCCTTGAAAAAAGAAATAGGGCCATCCCAATAAAATGGTTTGCTTACCATCCCAGCACCTGGGCCCAGTTCCTGAAATCCAAATTAAGCTGAACCAGGATTAAGGGTAAACTGAAGGGCTGTGTGCAAAAAGGGTGTAAGTGACTCTTGATGATGTTCTAAATTTCCCCTTCGAAAACAAATTAATTGAAGGAGAATTTAGAATGTGATCAGAAGACACTTACACCCTTTTTGCACACACCCCTTCATCTGTAGTTCTATTTTGTAACTCATGGACTACTGATTTGGGATTAAAGACCTTGTTTGAGGAGGAATTTGTAATGTCTTTCTATTTTTAATCCTAGAATAAAGAAAGACACCTTTTACCAAGAGAACTAAAATCCTCGGTTAGAATTTAATCCAGGATTAACATTAATCAGGATTTCAGGAACTCTGGCGTGAAGTATGGATTGCAAGTTTATTGTTTCTTTGTGTTTTAACAGTCCACCTTCCTTTACAAAATGGGAGCCTATAAATACCTTGAAGAGCTCTACAAAAAGAAGCAGTCTGATCTGCTCCGGTTTCTGTTGAGGGTCCGCTGCTGGCAATACCGTCAGTTGACTGCTATCCATCGTGCGTCCCGCCCCACCCGCCCTGACAAGGCTCGTCGTCTTGGGTACAAGGCCAAGCAGGGTTACGTCATCTATCGTATCCGTCTCCGTCGTGGTGGTCGCAAAAGGCCAGTTCCTAAGGGTGCAACGTATGGTAAACCTACCAACCAGGGAGTGAACCAGTTGAAGTTCCAAAGGAGCTTGCGTTCAGTGGCTGAGGTATGTTTGTCTACTTTACTTATGAACAGTAATTATCAGGGGTCCCACAGTATGGGGAAAAACAATTAGTCAATGTCGATAACGTAAGGACATTTTAGATTGAATCTTAAAATTTTCAAATCATTTTCTTAATCTGCGAAAAGCTAGATAATCTTATGTTTATCCGGCTCAAGATTTAATATTTAAGTGTTGTAAGCCTTGAAAATATTTGACAAATAGCTACATGTAGTTATTGTTTTGTAAATAGCTTGTCTGATTTTCATTATAGATCGATATACTTTTATTTAAAACATCAAACTGTGATATTGTAATACCTTCCTTGAATGCCTCCAACATAATTTTAGGAGTAGACCAAGGAGAAAACAATGCTATTGTTAATTTTGTTATATTTATTTTCAAACTAATGTTGTACAAATACAGAGCACGTGGGAAAGTGCCAAAATTAGACGATTTTATTCAAAAGATGCGATATTATCATAGGATTGAAGGATCGATAGCAGAAAGAAATAATAAAATGGTCTCTCATTTACGGAAATGGGAGAAGCTTACCCCTTTTTTATCTCTCTGTTAAACACGAATATTAAGTTGACATTTGTTTTTCTCCTTTGCATTTTTTTAATGCTTGAAATTGATCGTATGTTTTACGTGTATGTATGTACTTTGGATGTTAGTGGATTATTATCAGTTTGAGGTTGTAAAATTAGTGTTAAAAATGGTGTTTAAAGGAACAGTGCCATGCTCAGTGCCCATGCGAGAATGTTTGAATTTTGGTTGGGTTGTCCAGAAATCAAAAGATGGGGAGAGATTTGATACGCGAAAGAAATCCTCTTCCATCGGCTTTGCCTAAGTTTCATTTGACCTTATACCTATTTAGAACAGTAATTTAGTTTTGTATCCTAGGATTTATGATTATTTCGTTCGTTTCTTTAATTTTTGCGAGTATTTTTGACTCTGAGTTCAGTGCCCTTGGACGGTTCGTCGAGCGGAGGAATTAATGGCTACAGAAGAACTTCTGTCTCCTGGTAGTTTCATCCAAAGCATTGAGAGGGGGACAATGGACGGCCTAGGAAACTTGGAGACAGTAAGAATGTAGGGGAGACATTTACTCTGCTTGTAAGACGCTGAATGTTCGCGTGTATTTATTGTAGTGTCAACGCGGCCTTCGCTCGGTACAGTTCGAGCTCGCTATTTAGCAAAATCGAACTCTTTTCTTTCCCAATGTTGTAGTGGAAGTGCTCTTATAATTGTACAACAACTACCCTAAAAATCACAAAGCCCCAAAGCTATGAAGTCAGAACATTAGTTTCCCCGTAGTTCGCGAAGTCCCCGGTAATTCCCACAGAAGTTGTTGTTTGTTTATGTCAGTCGGCATTGTCGAGTGGATTCCTAAACTATTATCCCTAATCCTATACATGCAGATCTTCTAAGCACTTATGTCTTGGTCCAGTGGGGAGTTTATACGATTCTAAATCCTGAACTTCTCAACTCAGATGCAAATCACAAAACTATAAACTCTAGATTTCGTGCTAGCGAAAATTCCAAAGGTCGTTCCAGATCAGTTGAGTTTTGACGTGACGTGCCATAACAGCGTGATTTTCCATTGTCTTTGGCATTATCAACAATCACGTGTTACGCGTGCGCATTACCGTGGCACTGTTCCTTTAATAGAATATGTTAAAAGTAAAAAAAAAAAAAAAAATCAATAGGAGCCGCCTCACTGTTAACTCAGTGGTTAAGCTCCAGTCTGTCGAGCAGGAGGTGATGGGTTCAAATCCCGGCCAGACCAAAAATAACTGAGTAGAAGGTGCTGCCTTTACATAATACAGCACAATCAAACGGTTAAACCTTCACATCTTCTCGGCTAAGGACGATAAATCGTAGGCCCTCGGAGACCTTCACAGAAGGGCTTTAAGCCTGTTGATATTCTACATCCACCTTCGAGTCACTGGTAAAATGGAATAACTGTAAAAAAATACAGTAAATAAATAAAAAGATACATCTGTTACATAAATGCAAGGACGATTTGAATACATTGTTGAACTATGAATTTAAAAACTACAGTATACATATTCTAATTGAGGAACTATTTAAATACAATGACTCTAATTCTAAAATTACAAAGTCACGTGTTAGATCGATTACAAAATTAAACAGCCATGATGGGTATAGTTAGTATAGTTGGTTTTATGGTTGTTATTGTAAAGTAAAATGTGAATTGCTACTATTAAAATGCAGTGTACTATAGAAAAAAAGAATGCAAATGTTGGCAAGTTTTTTTTCCTGCCTTATCCTCCTGTGCATACCTCCAAGTGTATAACAGTCTCCTCTTAAGGCGCTTTATGTGGATAGTGCTGGGGACTAAACTCGTTCCACCAAAGTCGGGTATTAATAATATTTGTATTTACTAATTTATAGGAGCGTGCTGGCCGTCACTGTGGAGGTCTGCGAGTTCTCAATTCGTACTGGATTGGCCAGGACTCTGTGTACAAATATTTTGAAATTATCATGGTTGATCCCTTCCACAAGGCTATCCGCCGTGATGCTCGCATCAACTGGATATGCAGAGCTACACACAAGCACAGGGAGCTTCGTGGCCTTACAGCCGCTGGCACCAAGAACCGTGGCATGCGAAAGGGCCATGGTTACAACAAGGTTATTGGCAGCTCCAGGCGTGGCAACTGGAAGCGGCGCAATACTCTGTCACTAAGACGCTATCGCTGATTGGGAATAATAATAAAACAAGTTCCTTAGACCCTGTGTATTTGTCTTCAGATCAGTCAAATCTAGGGTTATGAACAGCCTAGTTCCAGCCATTCTGGATATACACATTAGACAAAAACAATGTTTGGAAACGACATATCAAATACACTGCACACATTTGGTTAAATTAACCATTCTTTATTCACAACCTGCAAAATAGTATTGTCCTCAAACTAAAATGAAAAGTTCAACTATCGAGACAGCCGGGTAGTATTCACCGTTCTCTGCAAAAACACAACGTGAAAACCCCAAATTGTACGTTTTGAAGACAACGCGAAAGTAAATCAAATCATTTTTCGTTCGGCGTGAACGGAACTCTATAGTCATTATATTTTTCGAAAATCTGGTTGTGAAAAACAATTCGAGGCGAACAAGGAAAACAGTAAACATCAAATTCCTGGAGAAATTTTTTTCTTCTTCCCATCGTCACTGCCGTCGCCGTCCTGGTTGCTTAAAGTGCCTATGAAGCTTATTTTTTTATTTTAGATATCAATTCTAAATCAAGTGAATAGTAGAATGGTAAAATATATTTTGCTTTGAATGCTGTGCCGCTGAGTTAAGGAGGTTTTAATATCCAAAATGCTAATTACATGACGTCAGGGGAGGCATCTGCAATCACTTCTTAGTGGTTGTGAATGGGCGTTTCTACTGATATAAGAAAACAAATTTATAATATCATTTTATTTCAACCATAGGTATAACACTGATAATTAAAAAAAAAAGTTTAATTGTAACAAAAGATTTTGTATAATAATTGATGCCTCCCCTGACGTCATGTAATTAGCATTTTGGATATTAAAACCTTAACTCAGCGGCACAGCATTCAAAGCAAAATATATTTTACCATTCTACTATTCACTTGATTTAGAATTGATATCTAAAATAATAAGCTTCATAGGCACTTTAAGGTCCTTTGACTGCTCAAGTACGGCAAAAGAGCGGCATCTGAACTGTTTAGCCTGCTGCGTGACGTTTTGCCGCGGTGTGGTCGCTTGCGCTTTTGATTAGCCTTTCGCGCGCATCTCTAATTTCTTAATTAGTAATTCACTGAGTTTACTAAGTTCCACAACTAAAAAAGTTTAAGCCCTCGGAAATTTGTATTTGAAACCGGAGCCTTCGTTCTTTCAGCCAGCGGAATGATGTTTCAGTTCGTTCATTTGTGACCGAGCGCCACAGGTAGCCCAATCCGAAAACAAGCGAACAGAAGCAGGTGAATCGTGTACCGCTCGAGACCTGTTTTCTGATTGCACCATTATACTGTATTTAATTTGTTTTTACTAATTGTTATTCTGTTTTCGAAGATATTAGCATGTTTTTTGTTGTCTTAAATTCGAAGCAAAATAAAGGTTTAAAAAAAAGTGTGGCACTCGACCACAGGGAATCCAAATGCAGCTCAATCCCTCGTTTTATTATTAGAGCCTGCATTTGGTCTAAACAGCGGTAATATATTTGAATAGTAAGCCGTTGGCGGAGTAAAGAATAGCGGACAAAATGTCTTCATCTCGGCCTTTATGTTTTGACCTGAAAACGTGGGTTCCCCAAAAAGACTAAAAGAAAGCTCTTTTTGACATTCTCAAAACAGAAGACGCCCATATTGATACGCTTGCTATATAATGTCCAAACTAAAAGCACTAACTTTTAAAATAATTTTTGTTCCTCAATATCGATATATATACACATACTTTCATACCGTCGTTACTTATAATTAACAATTATTCACCGACTCAAGGCCTCCAGCATGTTAAAGTGCCTATCACCCTTTTGTAATTTTGATAGCTTATGAACCTCCGAAAAGTTTTGAGTACTTCTGTGAAGAAAGTTTTGGTTTAAAGTGAATACTTTATGTTCTACGCTTGTTTGAAATCGTGTAAATGTGACCTTTCCTGACCCATGACCGCGCAAGTAAAAGCCTGGGTCGAAACCTAGGTAGACGTCATCTTGACGTCATATAATTAATTCTGCTTTGCAATCATTCGAAGAAATACTTAACATGTTGACTAAAATAACTTTTTTCTTTACTAACAACTCAAAACCTGTGTATATTTTCTATGCATCGATGTTGTTGTGATAAAAAGGCGCCATGGAGAATAATGCATTAATGAGATGACGTCTACCCAGGTTTCGACCCAGGCTTTTACTTACGCGGTCATGGGTCAGGAAAGGTCACATTTACACGATTTCAAACAAGCGTAGAACATAAAGTATTCACTTTAAACCAAAACTTTCTTCACAGAAGTACTCAAAACTTTTCGGAGGTTCACAAGCTATCAAAATTGCAAAAGGGTGATAGGCACTTTAAGGCCTGGTTCATTTTACGGAAAATAGATTTACGTTAAAAATTGTTTTCTGACAGAAATAACAGTTTAAACAAAATCTAATTACGCCATAATACTAATATCAACTTCATTAAATTTGTTAAGTTGATGTTGTCGTATCACGTGATCGATGACGTCATAATTATATGAAATCGTTTAAGTGAAATGTGGCTGCGACAATAAAATATGAATATAAAGTAACCCTGCTGAAATATTACCCCTCCCGCAGTGTTTCAGACCACGCTTAGAAGAGGGGCTGAATGGGGGGGTACCAATATCAGTTAACAGCTAAATTTTTAGCTATTTATCAGTTATCAGTTAAATTTTGCTGTTATCAGTTAAGTTATATAAAAAGACTACCCTAACCTGATTTGAATACATATTTGCTGGTATGAAATGAATAATAACCGCTAATTCAACATCAAACACTACATTTTGTCTATTCATTTGAACAACATAACTTTTAATGATAACATCCTATTTTATGTGAAGGAAAATGTACATAATTTAGTAGAATGCTCGCATAAAAATTGAAAATTGCGAACCAAGGCAGGAAAATCTGTCGAAAACCATCCGAAAAGCCAATAATAGCATGTGACGTTACGTCATTTTAATAAAAAATAATGAAATATCAGGTAACAGCTATCTCACAAATATCACCTAACAGCTAAAAAAGGGTAAAATTCTCAGTTAACAGCAATATTTTTGGCCCATTTCTCAGTTATCAGTTAACCCCATTCAGCCCCTCTTAGAAAACATGACTATCATGTAAAGATAAGGAGATATTAAGGGTACAAAAAGTCATGTGACCTATTTTGCATATTTTCGCCTTAATTACTCGTTAAAGAAACATTGTAGTTATCTTTTCTAAGCTGATTTAGGTAAAAGGCTTCAATCTTAACTAAACATATCCACTCATCATCCTAGCTGTTTTAAACTCGGAGCCGCGTTTTTGATTTATTGATTTCGTGTTCTAAGTCACGTGACAGACCACGTGACACGTTTTACTACACACAAACCACTTAAGGTGTCAAGAATGGCGATACCTATTATCGTGAGAAACTTACCATACTCGGCTATGCTGATATAAGGAAAACAGTTTTTACCCGAAATTTGACCCCTGAACCAGGCCTTAACATGCTTGAGGAAGTGGAGGCGATTAGTGGCCTCTATTCACCAACACTGAGGTGAATAATTGTTTTAGTATATACCATACTCCAGGTGAATAGCCAGCACCAAATGGTTATTTTATTTTCTGTCAAATGGATAAAAACTCGCGCGAAGTGATCGCTGCTTCGCTCGGAGGTGAATATGAAATCATATTCACTGTTTGAGTAGCCAATCAGAGCGCGCGAAAAGTCATATTCACTGGTGTGGTATATACTAATAGTATTTATTTTGTTCTAAGTTTCCTCTCCTCCTCGTGATAATTATGTAATCGTGCATATTTTCGTTTTTATAAAGGACTAAGGCCCGCCGAATAGCGTCTAGCTTGTCCGGCTGCGGGCCAGCCACCGGCATTTGTAAATATAATACGTTAAAAAAACTATCCGTTGACTTAATTCGTTGGACCGATTGTAGCGGTCAGGAAATCTGGATCTAGCAGAAAAACTAAACATCCTCTCCTCCAAAACCTCAGTCGAACATGGCAAAATTCGCTCGGTCAGTATGTAAAATAGGCCTGTGACGTAATACCTTTGCACGCGCTTTTGTTTAAAGCGACTGCAAAGGTATTTACGTCACAATTGTCTTCCAGGCCCCTTAGAATCTGTCGCACAAAAGGTGGTTATTTTGGGTCAGGAAAAATTGTTTTTCCATTTGAAATTTTCTTTTACATTATTTTTTGTGTATAGTTATGTAATTTTAAATAATTTTCCCTTACAACTGTAAAAAAATAAATTTCGTTTCATAGACACGTTAAGGGTGTACCACAGAATTTGGTTTGCATTGGTCAGCAGTAGCTCGTTTTCAACAAAGGCTCGGATGTTTTTTCTAAGGTCGTCGGCTCGGTCGCTTCCGGTGGCTGCACAGGCTATGGTAGGCCGAATGGTGCAAAATTCAACAACCTTATTTTTACCACATTCAAGGATTACGATCACATTCAACGCCTTCATTCACATTCAACATTTTGTAATCTAGTATTTTCAACAAAACGTTTTGATCAGTATTCAAGGACTCATTTTGATCAAGGCTTTTTTTTTTAGCAACGTCCAACAATAATATGAACTTATATTATCGAATACATTCAACGTCACACAGCGATCACATTCAACGTCGCAGAGCGATCACATTCAAGAACGACTTTTTATTGTCAACAAATCCCACACTGCTTTGCGCTGCTGTCGACAAGTGCAATTCGCACATGCGATCAAAATGGCGGATGATGTAGTCAGGGAATCGATACGAGAGGAAGTTCGAGCCTGCATTCGCCAAGAACTGAGAAACACCTACGGAATCCAAACCCTCGTCAATAGGACACGACATTTGCTACATGAATCTGCATCTTCTGCTGCTCGCAGCTTGTCGGCACCCACACCGCGGCAAAACGGTATGCTCCGCTGGCCAAAAGAACGAAGGCTCTGCTATCAAATACAAATTACCGAGGGTTTCAACTTTTTTAGTAAATAATTTTATAACTTAGTAAACTCACAGTGAATTATAAATTAAGAAAACTTCAACCTGTTAAAGTCTTAGGCTTATCTTTTAAGTAGTTTTCTTATTTTTTGACAAAACAGTTCACAAATAGTACTTTTACGCAGAAATTTTAAAATCACAGGTATGTGCCTGTTGTTTCATTTCAGTTTCGCGGGAAACTGGGGGCGGCCGCGCGCCGATAAGAAATAGCAAATACGCATGCGCGTAACGTTTTGCCGCGGTGTGGTCGGCACCTCCCAGACCTCCTCAAAGCGTGCCAACCTTCCCTCAGGGGCGGCCTCAGGCTCTGGGTCAGTCGAAGTCGAATGGCGATAGGGGAAAGCGGGCATTGCCAGGCCATCCATTACGGTTTTGATCCAAAAAATCGAAAACGATTACAGAATCAATTCCAAAGAGCGTATATCTACTGGACAAGCCAGACAGTGATGACGAGGAAGAGTACAGCGTGGTAGACTCATTGGTGCTACTCAAGGGAGAATGTGATCTGTTCAGTAATGCAGATGAAAAGTCTATCAGATCAGAGCTTGTCAAGTTGTTCAAGACAAAGTTTCCATTACTAGACTGTGGTGACCATCTATGTGCCATAAACTATTTGGTCCTGGAACTGAATAAGTTCTTCTTTTAACAGTGACAGCCCACCTTATGTGTGAATTAGTTGGGTCTACACGTGCAATACTCTTTCGAATTCGATCTCTCTGTATTTTCAGTCCAAGTGACTTTAAATGGCCACTTATGATGGAGCATCCTACAAGACAGCCATGTTGCCTGATAAATTCTCCAATAAGGCTGTCCAGTTCTTCATCTGATGTATCAGAGAATCCAGTTGCTTCTTTGATACCAAATTCCACTACACGTCTTCTTATTGTCCATCTGGAAACACGGAGCATTTCGGAAATATTTGTCCATGTAAATCCATAGGAGCGTAACTGCAGTAGAACGTCTTCACTGATATCTAGTTTGGGTCTACCTGCACCAGCACTATGAGTAACGTTAGGCGACTGGTAAGAATAGATGGCCAGTCTTGAACACTGTGAAGGTGGCTCTCCTGCGTTAGTCCAGTCTAGGAGCAAAACACGAATGTTTCGCAGTATTTCTTCTATAGATGAAAAGCACTCCAGATGTTCCGCCGATGTAGAGGAAAGTATTTGCTGTAAGAGAACAACCACTGACTCCATCCTGATAACAATATTCTCTTTTGCGGATACATTGTTCGTATCGTGTCTATACTGCTCGTAGTCGTCTAATAATTGAACAATAGACTCAAACACTCTCATCCATTCAGCATATACATCACTACCGAGAGAGTCTAAGGTAGTACAGGCTAGAGCTTCTTCGCGGATCGATTCCCTGTCTACCTCTACACCAATCTCGTTCCCAGGGGTCTTTACGCGCCTTATCAAAGATGGCGTCGAAAGTACCCCTGGTAGTACCCCTGGTACAGGCTGGTGGGATTCGGCCACTGATTGGCTAGACGTTTCGCGCGCGCTGATTGGAGAATTTCGAATAGCGCGTGCATTTTTGATTTGAAAATTAAACTGGATGTCGTCTTTCGCATTGCGCGTTCAAAATTCGTTGAAAACAGCTACAAATTCATCAGAACTTAGCGTTTTTGCCTTTTTAATACACACTTCGCAACTGGGTACAAGTATAACAATGTACGGATGGAATTCATTGGGATCACACTACAACCGCTAACCGTTCTTCAGCGATGATGAATCCAAGATGGCGGATGCTCTTCAAAATATGCCCATATATTGGGCATATTTTTGGGTCACATGACCTGTACCAGGGGTACTTTCGACGCCATCTTTGATTAGGCGCGTAAAGACCCCTGGGAACGAGGTTGCCTCTACACCATCCGCCATTTTGAAGCACCTATTTTCCCGACATGCACTTGTGCGTTGGTCGACAGCAGCGCAAAGCAGTGTGGGATTTGTTGACAATAGAAAGTCGTTCTTGAATGTGATCGCTCTGCGACGTTGAATGTGATCGCTGTGTGACGTTGAATGTATTCGATAAGTTCATATTATTGTTGACGTTGCTAAAAAAAAAAGCCTTGATCAAAAGGAGTCCTTGAATACTGATCAAAACGTTTGTTGAAAATACTAGATTACAAAATGTTGAATGTGAATGAAGGCGTTGAATGTGATCGTAATCCTTGAATGTGGTAAAAATAAGGTTGTTGAATTTTGCACCATTCGGCCTACCATAATAGGCAGCCCAAGCTCATTCAAAGTTTGAAATTATCTGACCGTTGAAAACGAAGGTTCAAACGTCCAGAATATCTGGTATTTTATCGCACTAAATGGTAAATGAATAACACAGTAAACTTGCTTTGATGAAGATTATGTTGTTGTGTCTTGAATTTGGGGACCGATTTGACGAGTTTCTAGAAAACCCATTTTACCGCGTGCCATAGGTAGCCCAATCCGAAAACAAATCCTTGACAAAGTAGAAAAAAAAAACACGAGAGCCGCTAGCAGGCTAAGAACAACTGAACAAGAACATCTGATTTGAAACTTTATTAGGCTTAAAGATGGGATCCTAAGCACAACAGAACTTAAAGGGGCACTCTCAATTTAACTGAAGCTCAAGTTGTTGCCTTTAAAACAAAACTACAATAATAACACACCGAGATAGAAGTGGTGTGTTCTTCAAACTTTTTCGATGGAAAATGGCGCAGATTAAAGTAGATTACAACAGCTTATTTTAGAAACTTCATTTCGGTTTCCATTGAATCGATTTCAAGTTGCCCTTAAATTCATCCACTCGAATCTTTCCCAAGCAAACCTGGAAAGCATACTCTGCTAATCTGAGTAGTGATTATCATTTGGGGGTTCCTTTAAAACGTTATACACCTTCAGCATACATTGTAGCAGGTCCTACTTTCCGTGAGAAATGAAAAACTTCAGCATGTGGCGCAATTAATTAATTATTCCCGAGTAAGGCCGGTTAATGATCTGTGACAGGAGCCCATAACTAGGAGCGTCCATTCCACATACTAGGCCTATGTCACAGCGTCCATCCCACATACTAGGCCTATGTCACAGCGTCCATCCCACATACTAGGCCTATGTCACAGCGTCCATCCCACATACTAGGCCTATGTCACAGCGTCCATCCACCATACTAGGCCTATGTCACAGCGTCCATCCCACATACTAGGCCTATGTCACAGCGTCCATCCCACATACTAGGCCTATGTCACAGCGTCCATCCACCATACTAGGCCTATGTCACAGCGTCCATCCCACATACTAGGCCTATGTCACAGCATCCATCCCACATACTAGGCCTATGTCACAGCGTTTTCACAAGTTAGGTTATTTTTAGAATGGTTTCCCGCTATTGTGGAGTTGCAATTATCCCCAAGGGAATAAAATCACAAAGGCGTAGCACCATGTTATTGGTATAACAAAAGTAGCTAATGAGGCATCTTTTGTTCCGCCACGGTGCAATTGGCGGGGAAAATAATCTAAAAATAGCCACAACTTGTAAAAACGCTGTGACAACTATATAGGAGATATGGACGCTCCTCGTTATGGGCTCCTGTCTGTGATGTATAGTTAATTAATGGATAATCGAGCTATTTGCCTACTTTTTTATTCTTGTTTCCCACGCTTTCTCGCGGAAAAGAATGAACAGCTAGCAATCTACGAATAGTACCAATTATGAAGTTAGTTTATTAATCAGGGATTCTATAAGTACAGCCACACTGCGGCAAACCGTTTAGGCGCATGCGCGTTTAAAGAGCCAGCGGGCACGAGCGCGTCCCCGCCAGTCAATTCCCGCGCAAACTGTTATTAATTTTAGGTATGTCTGTAAAATGTTTCGCCAAAAACTACAAAACTACTTTACACTAACAGGTTTCAGATTTCTTAATTTGTAATTCACTATAAAGGTTTAAGCAACTTCTCCAACAGTGTCACGTATTTACGGAGCGTAACGTTTTATACGCGGTGTGGAGTACAACAGTGTCACGCATTCAATGACAGCTGAACGCGATAAGCAAAGATTGGTACTAATGATTAAAAATACAGGTTATTCTAACCGCATTGCTTTGTTGCTTATATATAATATGACGTCATGATACGCGTATGATTGTTTGCCATAAATATGGATACTACTAGTACTTATCATTATATCTCTTCTTTAAACTCATTTGTCGATCTATAAATACGAAAAATGTCGGTATAAATAGCAAAATAGACGATTGGTGGGTGTTTATAGAGTCACTTGTTACGATGCGCGTGCGAGTTAATTTTAAGGTCGCTACACGTACAGGAAGGGCCAAGTACCTAGGACAAGTCCCTGGGACTTGTCCCCTCGTCTGAACTAGGAATTGTCGCGGGGACAGTATTTTGTCCCCGGGACTTGTCCCTTCAAATCAAACTGGTTTGAATTGAGGGGACAAGTCCCGGAGACAAATTGACAAGATTTTTCCTAGTTCACACGAGGGGACTTGTCCCTTCGTGTGTACGCAGTAAGGGATTTGTCCCCGGGACTTGTCCCTTCGTGTGTGCCGACCTTTAGTTCAAATACGTACGCTATGGCTAGTTTGTATCGAGGGCCTAAAGGGCTCTGTGCAAAGTCTGGGGTCGCGTAAATCTACTCGAGCAAAACATCAGCACGTGTAGGGCTCGTGCCCAATCCGTTTCGAAACGGGCCGCTACACTCTTGTTGATTGAGAATTACTACTCGCGATAATCCAAAAAGTTTCAAGAGTGAAACCTACTGGACAGCAGAACTTCCTCGCATGCTAGAGGTATAAGGAGTTTGCTGCCGGTTCATAGAATCACGCTTTGTGCTTTTTAATTCGTGGCTGAGTTTTATTTTTTCCTAAAAACTTGTCTATGGGGTTCCATTTCCTTTCCATAAACTAGTTTCCTTTCAACCTCTAGAATGGAGTGCACTTTATCGCTTAAAAGTTCCAAACCGGAGTGTAAACAACCCCCACCCCGGGGTCACCCCGGCCCGTCGTCTTGGAAACAGGAGCGCGCGCTATTAAATGTCGAATATCTCGAGTATGAACTACATCTCGGAAAATTCGACAAACGAAATTGTCGGTCTGGCCATGCACCTTATTCATATCTCATGTCCGCGCGGGAAGTCTGGTAACAATGGTATCAGAGCGAGGCCAGTTGTCCCAAAGATCGTAAAATTGGAGTCAGTCAGAAATGTCTTAGTTCTGTCGTACCGCACTGTTGTGTTCTTTTGTATCCTAAGGAAATTAATGTTATTTTCCGCCATCGACTGTAGATTTATATCTTCCTGTGACAAGCTGGGATAACCGGCCTCGCTTTGATGTCTATGAATAAGGTCGATGACAGCGGTGACTCCTTTATAGAGCGAAAAGGGCCCTTACGGTCAATGTTAAACGTAACATATAGGTCCGTACAAATACACTTCATTTGAAAACGTTATCATCGAGATAGTATGCACATATTTCATACAAGGTTGTCACGGACAAACGACAAAGGATTGTGGTTAGAACTCCTGTACGGAACGGATAAACTACGCCGTGTCATTTGAAAATCGATTCGAAGGAAACCATTAATATTCGTGTTAAAGCTTTAGACCTTAAAATAACCAATTCACCAGACTTTCAGCTACAACCACAATGCTTTTCTATATGAGAAATGCCCTTTGTCACTTGTCGTTTGCACGGCGAAGTCCGCCTTCTTCGAAAAGGGTGCGTAAGTTGAGCGTTGAGGTGCCTAAAAGTGCCTATAAGGCCTAGAGGTTTCCTTTTTTTTAAGAAAATACAAACTATTTTAAGTAACTTCAAAAGAGCATAAGTTATAGCGCGCGGTGTGCGATGATAATGAGATTGTAGTCGCGCGCTTGCACCCATTGCTTAGGCTGCTTCCGGTTACTAAAAATAGATTGTATTAGACATTATCATCGCAGAGCGCGCGTATCGGAGATTTCCTCTCTTACTTATGCTCTCTTGGTAACTCATAATCAAAGTGAGTGAATGAGAATATATGACCGAGTGCTTTGGGGCAGCAGTGCGTGACATCAAAGGAGTCACCATTTTCTTGTTCTGTAAAATAATTGTTTGTACAAAATGCTCTCGAACCTCGTAATAATGTATATACAGAAATGATGTAAAGAGTAAGTCAAGCAAAAGTAGTCTGACTCCTTTGAAGTCACAACCTATGCCACCAACACACCCGGTCACAATTACCACAGGAAGCCCTAAGTATTTTTCCCCCCCGTAAAGATGCAGCAGACTTTTTAAAAATTGTACGCTTCTTGAACTAGTTTGTATTTTCTTAAAAAAAGTACAATTCTAGATCATATAGACACTTTAACGTATGAGCTTATCCGACTTTAATCTATGACGAAATCTATCAATTCCAAACCTGCCCATCCCCCCAGACATGTGTGATTTTGAATCAGAACGTCGTAAATGCAGCTAAGCTATGTAAATGCCCCACCGTGGAACGAGTACAAATCTCTTATAAACATTGATGTAAAATTCGTTATATTTGAAACTTTTTGACAAATTCCCCACCCCCAGCTTTTCTTTGCTGGCAAATGCCACACCCCCGGGACAGACCGAGTTGTCAAATAAAATTAAAATAAAATAAAACATTAATGGTTTATTTTACGTCGAAGATACAAAAAGCCGTTACCGGGTCGACTCCCAAGCCAGAGGCTTATGTTGGAATTGGAATTTAGGTGCCCCACGTATGCCCCACGTATGCTCCCGGGAAGAATGAGCAGGTTTGGAGTTGATAGAGACATTAATCAAGTTACTCCACTACGATATTGTAATGCCTGTCATCCTCAGCCACGAGTGTTACGGTAGGAGTGTAAGTTGGCACGTCCTCTAACAATGGGTAATAGGCAACGAAGTCTTGTTGGTTCACTTGTGATGGACGGATGACTTGAATTACGACACCTAACGCATACCCGAGCAGACACATCTCCACCTGGGAAAAAAGATAATAGAAACACGTAGGCAATGGGCTTCGTAAACTGTAAAATAGTTTCTTTTATATCACGAAAATCAGTCGGAAAAAAAGGGCTACGAACGCGGTCAGAATAATGATAACACGAGAGGTCACGCAGCCCGAGAAAAAGTGGCATCTCACCAGCTTGCTATCTATCTCCCTACACACCGCGGCCAAACGTTACGCTCCGCTGGCCGAAAGAACGCAGGCTCTGGAGTTCAAATGCAAGTTTCCGAGGTCTTAAACGTTTTTAGTAAATAATTCTTTAATTTAGTAAACTCACACTGAATTCCAAATTAAGAAAACTTCAACCTGTTAAAGTCTTAGGCTTAGATTTTAAGTAATAGATAAAGAAGGAGTGGCCGATCTTTATCCGATTTACAAACTCGAGCTGAAAGCGAGAGTTTGTAAATCGGATAAAGATCGGACATGAATTCTTTATCTTACTTATCAAACGTCTAGATGTAGAGAGTCATGTTTTCAGTTATTTTGGCGATGCGACTTATTTTGGCCGAGAAAATCGAAGCCAAAGTTTATGTAAATCAGGACGAAATATCTGTATCAGATCACTTATCGGTCGGTGCATGATTTCCTTTGTTTTTGCGTCATGATTTATTAATGAGTTTGATAAGTAGTTTTCTTGTTTTTCGCGAAACAGTTCACGTATAGATATATATACGTGTACGTACTTAAAATTAGAAACAGGGGTGATTGCTTCTGTTTTCTTTTAGTTTCGGCGGGAAACTGTGGAGACGCGTGTGCGATCGGCTCATCAAAAGCGCATGCGCGTGACGTTTTGCCTCTGCTCCATTCTCGTTCCCAGTGCCTCCTCGACTTACTGAAAAATCGGAGGCTCTGGTAAGACACGAAACAGGCCCTAATTTGATTGGCTAGCCAAATTGGCTGCGCGATGAAGAAAAAAATGAACAGCTGCTGCGCACAGCGCTTTTCTTCCGGTGCACTTAGTGGATAAATCACTTCCGTTGTAAACATAACAAGTAAAGTAAGGCATTTTTTGAGGTGTTCTTTCAATAAAAGTAAAATAATCAAAAGAATAAACATTCATATGTGAAAATAATAAAGAATGAAGTGATGTGCCTTTTAAAAGAACATGATTAAACAGATTAATTAATTAATTAATTAATTAATAAACATTCATATATGTAATGTATGGTGGCAAAAGCCGAAAGGTAATTAAAATTTCCCTTCGATCGACTATAACCCAATAATGGCGGATATTACGCCAAAAAGGCAGCAGAAAAGCTTGTCGATCGAAATACATCAGAGTGCATTTGCAGCAACGCCGTAATATCGGATAAGAATCACCCAGTGATAGTAAACAGCGACCTAAGGAAAACTTTGGGTTCTTATCTAAGCCATCCGTTCATTTTCTGGGAAGAATCCTACCCTACAAAAATATGCTGTCCGCGCCAAGTGCATAGCCCTTGCTAACGTACAACAGGTACATAGGCCTATTCTTCCTCGACCATCAGCCCTGCAGTCTAATCCAGCAGCTGAAAATCAGCATGTTCTGTGCACTCCTCGATAATTGCGTTGAGAGGAGATATAACGACCACGATTGAATTGGATGATCCTTGAAGAGCATTAAACTCAAACGGTAAACTTTGGTAAATTAACGATTTACCATAACCGGTCGGAAGGACACATAAACAGTCCTTCTTATTGATACTAATTACCCGAATAGCTTCCAATTGTTTAGTTTTTAAAGAAAACTGTATTTTAAGCTTTGCAAGGGCGAACTGGATAGCTTCCATGAAGTCCGCCATTGCTTTAGTTAGCAAATCGGAAATGAGTTCTAAGAGCATGCGCAGTTTCAATGTCCTAGAATCTAGGACATCCGGTTTCGTGTCTTACCAGAGCCTCCGATTTTTCAGTTAGTTGAGGAGGCACTGGGAACGAGAATGCCTCTGCTCCATCTAGCTAAAAGATGATTATTTTCTTCTGACCGCGCTTCTGTTTCTCGACTGATTTTTGTGACATGAATGGGACTGTTTTACAGTCTATGATACTGGGTGGGGGTAGGGACGGGACGGGTTGGGTTGGGTTAGGAGTGTAAATATTAAAATGCAACAATGTGAATACAAATCTGGAAAGGTCTGTTCTACATGTAAATATAACAGCGGTTCGTACTGATTTAAACTGAAACACCCTTACCGAATAGCTCAGGTGGTAGAGCGCCGGGCATGAATGCGGGAGGTTGAGAGTTCGAATCTCGGCCCGTCCTTGAGCAGGGATGTAAAAGCCGTTGGTCTTATCTCCCAACACTTTCTCTTCATAAATGGGGGACATAAAAGAATTTGTGAAGAGTAGGGGATTGTTACCCGGTACAACAGCCTGCTGGCTCTAATTTCTACCAGTACCACGTCCTTGGGTAAGACGTTAAATCTTATTATGCGTCAGAATTGATTAATCTCGGTAATTAGCTTGTATACTAGCTTATAAAAATCCTCAATCCGAGAATAAATAACTACCTTTTCTTTTACCCTTCTTGTAATAGCTATGTTAGTTTAGATAATGGCAATGAATACTAAGCATAATTAGATAGTCCTAATATTTATTCTGATTAACATCCGGCACTCAAAACCGCGCACCGACAGGCTAGGCAAAACTCTGTTTGAAAAAGGAAAGAACAAGAAACGTTAAAAGAAAAACTAGTAAGGAAACATTACTAACAATAATCCGTTTTCAAACAAGTTGCCTCCCAAATAACCAGAGAAGCTCTGAAAAACAACAAGTAAATTCAAAGGTTATCATTTTCCCGCCAAATGTGGCCACGTGATTTTAACGACCATCATAACTAAAAGACATGCTGTAGGAGTACGTCTGACCTTACTCTGAAGACATTGTTACCAGGCGTTTTTAAGTGTATGAGATATAAATGATATGCATACCTGTTCCAGGCCTCCACTGTCTCCAACACTATTCAGGTGATTTCTTAGCAGTGCCTGGGGGTCTGGTGAAGAGTCTCGTGCGAACAGCAGCCATGCGCAGACAGGCACGTCCTTGCCACTATTCATGTCGTTGTACAACTGAACAGCGAAGTAGAACATGATCACTTTGGCTGCCTCCAGCAACCTAAATTCACTGTCTCCCGAGGGGTCGTTGAATACCGACAACAGATAGTCTGTTCTGGCTTCTTTGGAGTTAAAACTTTGGGATTTATCAACCTGGAGATTGAAGATATGGAATATGATCAGATATATTTCCCGTCCGCTTTAAAGGACGATTAAGTAAAGATTTTGGACCTGCAGTGACTATTGATTTGTGTTCTCATTTGGCCCAACTCCACCTGGCCTTACTCTCTTTAAGGGGACGACAATTAACCGTTTGGGGGAGGGGAGGTGAGGGGAGGGGAGGTGAGGGGAGGGGGATATGGACGACATTGGGTGATTATTTTTTTCACGAAATAGATCATGTGCACGTTTATTTCTTATATATTTTCTCATGCTCATGACACATGTTCGATCTTTTAATCACATTCGCAGCTTTGTAAGATATTTATTTTCGTACCAAAATTCTTCCGACTACCCCCCTCCCCCCAAAGGATCTAATGGTTGGCCCCTAACGGCTAAACTGTAGCTTAGCGTGGTTTTGCATTGAGTATCGTAAAATCAAAACCAAAACCAAAGTCGATCTCGGGAGCAAGTAAAAACACAATGAGCCAATCACGAACTGAATCATGAGGAAAAGTAAACGCAATCGTGGATAACTCTCGCTAAAACGAAACTTGGTTACATGACGGACCAAAACAATGGTTGGTTTTAGTTTAGAACTTGATTGGCTGATAATTACAAAACATTTTTCACAGCCAATAGAAAAGCGAAGCAAACGCAAAACCAAACTGAAATCAACTATTACTTTCGACACTCAATCCAAAACCGCTCTATGCGAGAACCTCATTTCAGTATTTTACAATAATGAGCGCGGGAATGATGGGATAGAGAGAAAGCCGTGGCTTAATAAACTGGTCGCTTTGAAGGACCAATCTTCAAAGTACCTAACGCACCTGTTCAACGAAGAAAGCGAGAAATTCCTCCAGAGTAGACAATACCTCACTCCTGTCGACCGCGAGGCGACCCGCAAAGCTCCATTCCTCTATTGCACCACGCGTGGAAGTCAGAAGCCTTTTGGGGATCTACACACATCATAAGTCCAAGAACAGATCATTAGGAAACGCCTATGAATATTTAGTACCTCTATCGAGTCTTCGCAGTACTGATTTGATTTTATCTTGTACATGTGAGTATACTAGAGGTTTGTTTTGTCTCGATCGTGAGTATTTATAATTAAGGCCGGCATTACTTAGTAAAGCTGATCAAAACAGGTTATATTATTCGCATATAAATATGAATATTTATTTAGTTTAAAGCACGCAACGCCGATCGAGGTGGCACCCTATCACTGATTATGCGCGTAGACAACTATCATATAAGAGAAATATCACAAGCAACCTCCCTACTAGCAGAGGTATTTCTCTCCTTTCGCCTTTATTTTCACCTGGAGGGTGAGAACTCTGCTAGCAGGAAAGTATGCATGAGTAACAGAACTACACTTCCATTCACAGGCCAAATATTTACTTTTAATTGATCTGAGTGACTCAACTATATGTACACTTCAGTGAGTATCAAAGGTTCCACTCTAAGAAATTTAGGGTCAGTCACGGTTTCTGGGGAAACTCTATCCACCCACCCCTCCCTTTGGTATATATGTGTAACTAATGTTTAACCAGTAAATTTAGGACAAAACAGCTAGGGGGAAATAGGTAGGTGGGTGGGTGGGGGTTTCCCATTACGGACTGGTCAAGTACAGCAGCAATACTCGTCGGAATCATGACTGAGGCCTGTGCAGGATTTGAGATGTTAATGCATACCTGAGATATATTGCCCTCGGGTATCTTGTCCAGGACTGGCACTCCATTTAGTAGGGCCTGGAATAACGCTGCACGTATTGCACAGTAGTTATCTCCTCGGACCTGACGTAACTGGTGGCAGCTGACGTAAGAAGGAATGGCGGCGTAACCCTGGTAACGAAGAAAATAGAAATTAAGATTACTATATTAGATCATTGAATTGACTCTCTTAATTAATATACTTATTGGGAAAATGGTGAAAGCAAACTAACACTATTTATTAGCAAACGAAATAACTACAGAAAATACTCGAAAGATAATGTAAGCAGTGAGACTGTTAGAACAAGTTATTGCCATAATTATTTGAAACATATCGAAAATGAGGCTAGTCAGTTCATAGAATCTTTCACTCAAATTTTGGCATCAATTTCTACCAACAAAACCAACCTTTGCATAGAGAGTTTTCAAAGCTTCTACGGATACCTTAAACATTTTTGTTTGGAAAATCAGAAGTTATGGAATTTTGAACATATTGCCATTTTTATTTCAGTCCTGTGGCTGTGCCGTGGACACAACTATATGTCAAAGTTTCGGTCCCACAGCTCAACATTTGCGTAAAAACCGAAGGTTTTTGCATTATTGTAACCCCTGGATCGAGATGTAACTACTGCAACACGGCGAATGCAATAGAAGCGAAAAGGCAAAGGTATGTTCTGTTATGTTCTATAGATTGAATGAAGGGCTCGAAATAGCGGCCTGACAATGGCCAAAACGAAGCAGGAATGGCTTAAATTTGGAACTGTAAAGCGAAATAGAATGGCAGGCGATATTGCCATTTTATTCTACAGGGTTGTGTGATTTTGTTTGCTGATCGCATTTCTTCAACTAATCATCTTCTTATATGATAGAAGTGCATGAAAACATTTAATAGTATTCTGTTGTTTGCAGTTCGAAAAAAAATGCAATCAACAAAATAATAAAATAGTAGGTCATAATTTTGTTCTATTTGATTTTAGCTTTAGCTTATTTCAGTTATTATGCGGGTATCAGCGGCCATCCCGAGGGGGCGGCCCCCGGGCAACCCAGGGGCTTAGCAGGGGATTTGTAGCAAAAACATGCCCCACACGCGGGGCATTAGAGCGCTTTTGCGTTTTCGTCAAAATACCCCTGGGACATACCCACGGGGTTTGCACGTAATCTACTGTCTCAACGTTCAGCGGTTTTCGCCACAGGACTCGCTCGATCGATCGACGTTCTTCGATTTCTTTGTCCTTGAGGTAAGTCATACATTGTCATTCAAATTAAGAGATTAAATTAAGCCATCCACTGTCGGAAGACAAAACAAAGAAATAAAGGATAATATTTGTATAAAACTATTAAGATTTTTGACACTTCTAAAACGTTTAGCTTCTAATACTTATAATATGTTGCCCAGGTTGCCCCAGGGGTGGGGGTTTTTGTCACAATTTTCTGCCCCACCCGAGGGGTTTTAGCATGTATTTGTCATGGCTGCTCTGACAAATGCCCCTGGGTGCCTGGGGGCCGCCCCCTCGGGATGGCCGCTGATACCCGCATTAGGAATATTGAACTTACTAAACTTAATTTAGGGCCTGCAGCATTGTGCAGTACATTTACATCAACAAAGGCAACAGCTGTATTTGTACTTATCAAACTCATTAATAATTCATGATGCAAAAACAAAGGAAATCAATGAGTGATAAGTGATCTGTAAATCTGATACAGATTTCGTCCTGATTTACATACACTTTTGCTTCGATTTTCTCAGCCAAAATAAGTTGTATCAGCAAAATAACTGAAAACACGACTCTAAAAATTTAGACATTTGATAAATCAGATACAGAATTCCTGTCTGTGCTTTATGGATTTACAAACCAATAAAGCACAGCCACTCGTTCTGTATCTATTTCATATATTACAAAAAATAATACAATACAATGAAAACAGCCCTAGTGCTAGGGTCAATCTTTGTTTAACTTGTACTGACAGAAAGTTTGTTTGTATTTTATTACTCTGTACTTAACATGTTATAAGCCACCTTTTTTGACCTTTCAGATTTTGAAAGTGAAAAAAATTGCCTCAACATTGGGGGTGCAGCTCATACAAGAGTGTTTTCAAAAAACACTTTCTTTGCAGTGACTGTATACAAAGCCATATAAACAATAGTAATTAATGGACAGAGCATGCATGTCACGATCAGTGAGTATTTTCAACTCAAGCTTTTCTCCTTCTGAAGAGGTTTTGCTTCAAGTATGAGCACTTATGAACTCAAACAAAAGATTATTCTTGCTGAGTTTGGGGTGTGGCTCATACACCCTATGCATAAAGGACATTTTGATTATAACTAGATTACTCCTGTCAGCAATGAATATTTGTGAAAACCAATATTGTCATGTAAAAGAACATGCCAAAATAAGTAATCCTGTGAAATTTGAGTGTCATAAGTTACATTGCTTTGCACAGAGTAATACACTTTTGAAATAAGAGAGATTTGTATGAAAATAGTCAGGCCCAACCAGCCTCGCTTTCATGTTTTTCCTGAGCCTTAATGGTAATAACTTTGGAGGAATTTGTGATAAAACTATTAAATTGCATATATGATGAATAACGTGTACTTGCTCTTTCAGGTTACAGTGTCAATTTTTCTTTAAATGTAAAAATTCTGAATATATGTAAATTAGGTTCCAGCTTTATCCATAGGGTCTATAAGTGAGTTTTTTTCCTTAAAAAAATAATGTTTTTGCAAAGCCGGTTCCTGTTTGTCAGGCCAAAGTTAGGGTGCTGCTTATAATTATACATGTACGTGAAGAAATAAGGAAGTTTTGTAAAATTGCTACAGATCTTTATATTGAATGAATGAATGAAAACTTTATTTAAAGAGGGTAACACTCAATAGTGGAGCACTAATAAACTTGTGGTCCTCCTAAGCTAATAAATACAATAATAGAAGCTAACAACTACAAAAAAATTAATTACAATTATAAGGCATAAAAGTAAAATTATGATAGAACAATATTAAATTACTATACATTAAAAGCTATAATTGTTTCAATAGAAAAATTAAATAATGTAACTGCTATTTCGCTGATTGCTTTAATGGTCAACAATATACCGGTACATTTGAATTCAATAAGTTTAATACTGATATATTTGCTAGTTCTGAATTCCATTCGGATAAATTGTACATGTAAGCTATGTTAATACACACCTTTCTCATTGCTTGTGCCTTTGGTGTATCGCTCTTCCATTCCCTTGAAGCATAAGTCTGAATCATGTATGGCTCACTGATAGATGGAAGAGGTTTAAAGACCAAATCATCACTAGCAATAATGCTACCACCAAAAATCTCATCACTATCACTCTCGTAATCACCATCATAGCTACCGTTTTCATGGCCATTCTGAAGTCGATATGTTGACAATTCCTTAGAATTACTGTCCGTAACACTATCCTCCTCCTCTGTGCTAGTATAGCCAGTGTCATTATAGCTGACAGCATCCATTGCTGATAGATTCAGCTTTGTTTCACTGTCATCAGAGTTCACATGATGATTATGGTGATGATTAAAATCATTACCCTTGCCACAAGTTTGACAGATTTCATCTTCATCACAGAGTGATCCTAAACTGTACCAGTTTTTCGGTGGGATAAACGAAGTCCTATTTAAGAGAACAAGTGCAGCCTGATTCTCTTGTCTTTCCTCCTTGTCACTCTCTTGTGAATCTCCTCTTGTGAGTTGCCCAGCCTTTTTGGTAGATTGATGATGTAGTTTACCTTTTCTTCCAGACTGACTTTTCAAGTTACAGCTACAAACCTCTGCTGCTTCATCTTGTAGTGAAGTTGAAGTGTTATGGTGAGAGGAACTGAAGAAATCTTTACACTTTCCTTTATTGTAGTTCTTACTAACCCTCCCAGAACACTCTGTTTGCACGCAGGCATGTGCAGCTTTCCTAGATGTGTGTTTATCAGTTAATGTCCCCCTTCCATTTTGATCAATTTCTTCATAAAAGTAGACATTTTCTAAATCGAATTTGTCTTCCTTTGGACATTTATCATCTGAATCTTGCTGAGTTTCACTGGAAGAACTGCTGTCAGAGCTAAACACATGACTATATGGCAGTCTTCTCTCTGATAACTCATGCCAACAGGGCAACTGACACTTATGGGACCAAAGCTTAAGCCCCTGGAATCCCATTGTTCTTGGAGGTCTTCCTGTAGATTTATTTTTCCTATGTTCTTTACAAACGTTTGTCTTTAATTTGGGCTCATTAGTATTACCTCTACCTTCCTCTAGCTCATTATCGGTGTTAACAGCTTTGTCTACAGTTGTGGGAGACAACTTTTTCTCCTGAAATGAAACTTGAGGAGTAGACAAGCTAGTCTCCAACAGGCAACTATCTGGCAACCTTGATGAATTTGGTAAGCTCAGTAAATGCTGCTCCTCCATTCTTTGGTCCAAAATAAATGGATTTCTCTGATTCCTGAATGGAGAACTCCTCCTTAATGGTGTTACACTCACTGGCGATGCCCTAACAAGTGGGGGTGGAGAGCCCCTAGGGTCGGAGCTATTGATGCAGGCAATAACTTGACCAAGAAATGTTGGGCTACTGTTTGTCCTGTCTGGAGATATTCTACTTTCAAATGAAGTATTAATGGAGCTGTCTGTGGATCTTGTGGAACTTGGTGTAATCCTGAATGGATTTTGCTTTGATGGGAATGATGGAAACCCATGAGGTGTCCAGAAGCTCTGAAATGACTAAAGAAAGAAAAAATTACATGGTTAGTACTTGAATGTATGTGTTACAGTCATGCATTTACCTCTCCCAACGACAGAAAGCTTAAAAAAAAGTTGTTGCTACATACTGGAACTAAACTGTGGAATTCACTTCCAGGTCATTTAAGAGATTAATCAATTATTTTTCTTCTTTCAAGGTGAAAATTGAAGCTCACATCTATCCTGTTTAGATGCATTACCAAGGAAACAGTGACTTAATTTATTTTATAGATTTATCACAAGCTGCTATTGCTTGAATGTATGTTAATTATTTTTAGTTTTTACTTATCTAGACTAGCTTATTGCATATAGATTAAAATATATACGTAGGCTCACGATAGTTAGTTATAGTGTAGTGATTTTACTTCAAATATTGTAAGTCTTATCTACACTCCCCTTGTGAAAATCAGCATTAGTTGATGGGGTAAGCATGTATAAATAAAGTTTTACCTACCTACCTACCTATACATCAAATTATCTATATTAATTTTTAAATTAATGACAAACTGTTGTTGAATGCTCTCGCCAAGAGTGGTGCCAAAACTTGACAAGTAGGCAGGCAAAACATTAATATTTGACATGACATGTTTTGGTCATGTGCATTCATGGCTAGGTGCAAACAACAGTATTTTTCAATACTTTTCACAGGTTTTCTCAATATCAATAGACAGCTAAGTAGGAAAGAACCATAGCTTGGTTATACTAAATGATTAGACTTCTCGCTCTTGGTTTCTACTGACTGTAGTAGTTGAATTGGAGCTTTGATAGAAACCTAAGTTGAACTTGCAGACCAATTGTTAAATATAAGTCAACTCTTTCTAGTTAATTAATATACTCCAAACAATGTTTGTAAAAGATCCAATTAGGTATTTATGAGTAACATGCTAGCCTTGTGTATATTTGGGTGTGTTTCACCTTTACAGAGCCATTCCCTTAATTATTATGGAGTATAAGAGAACAATTCTTATAATAAATGTCCCAGTAACGATGGCAAATTTATACATATGTTCATAAAAAGACTGGAAATGCATGAGTTCATTTTTACGGGTGCAGTAAGATTAAAGTACTACAAAGCTTTGGGAACAAAACATTTCTATCCAAACAAAACATCCCAAAGACAATACAAAGGTTATTTAAAAAATACAATTCCAAATAAGAAAGCTAGCCATTCATTCCAGCTACCTAGCTGTTGGGTTTCAATCTTATAATGTATGAATACTCTTTTTTAAATAAAATTCTACATTTGAGACAATGTATCCTAGGAAAATAGGGTATTGAAAGATTGTGAAAACAATGTCCATTAAATTTGAAAGTAAAAACAGCTGAAAATACCTCTGAAATTTTATTGATACAATCCACCTCCCTGTATAAATGAACCACAACCAATATTTAAAAAAAGTTACATCTTATAATAATATTAATTAACATATAACAAAAAAATATAAAGTTGACACAAGTTTATTTATAATCATTTATGAAGGCCAAGACTGAGTTTGGCTTAAAAACATGGTATTTTAACATATAATTATGTACATGAAGAATGGCAATATTTTTCTAACTTCGTATACTACTTGAATTTATCACAAATATTCTGTACTTAAACTTAAATTGTGCCTTGATTTAAAATGACAGCCAAATATTTTTTAATGTGAATTCAAGAAAATTGAAATATTATCAGCTAATATTAAAACAACTGAATCCCACTTTTTTAGTTTCTGCAAGTATTAAAATCGTTGTATAAAATATCAGACTTTTAATCAGCTACTTTATCTTCCCTCTTAGTATAATTACTGATAAAGACAACTATAGAAAGTATGAGAGATAAGTCAGATAACATACAACGTGACATTTAATTAAAGAGACGAATGAAATTGCATTCTTAGTCTTGAAAAATTAGATCTATTATATACATGGTGACAACCATATTCAAATTACGTAATAACCTAAATAGATTCATTAATGACGAGATGAAATATAAACCGAGATCACTTTAGCTTTATGCATGAGCAGGAATCTTCTCAACCGTTAGTATGCTAATAGCATGGCCAGTAAGCTGTGTAAATAGCCACAAGCACTATTTGACTGATGTTGATATACTTTCCCTGCTTATATATGTTACTTGCGTCATTTATCTCGCGTCAAATCCTTTTATTCAGGAAGTACTTAAACATAAAACTAGTTCGAAACTGATTTTTTCGACATTGCAGTTCTCTGCCAGTTCTTGTACTTTCAGTTTGATTCGGTTCACTGACGAAGTATTGTCTAAGAACTGGATCCTTTGCTCGAAGAACCGTTCATGAAGATCGAGCTCAATTAAAAATGTTCTGCTCAACACATTCTTAAAATACCAACTGGAATAAGTTTAAACGTCGACTTTTTCTCCTCGTCTTTAGGACTCGAAAGAAAAAGGAAAAACAATTAGGTGGTTGACGTTGCTCATATGAATGTAATATACAAGTCGTCAGCAAACAGCATGAAACAATGAAGTAGATTGCGTTGTGCGTTCAGAATTCAGTGACCACCGTCTGGGCTTCGAACTAGATTTTGTCTGGTTTGAGGGTATTCCCTAACCGGCATTGATTAGTTTGCAAAAGCTTATGGTCCTATGTATTTATCGGTTGAAGCAACAAAAGCCTTTGAATATAGACTTTTATAGTGTTGTGTTAAGTCCTTCATATCAATATGTTGACACGCGCGGTAGATGCAAATTAGGTTGAAAATTATAGCGAATGAATAATTGTTTAGTTAGCACAACGTGCCTTGGGAGCTAGTAAGCATGAAACAACTAATTATTTAATCCTTTTAAATAGGAAACGTTTCTAAATACTGAAAAAGCAGAAACTGGAATCCTAAATTACCAGCAACAGGTGACTATACAGGCGATGAAACTCACAATGCTTCTCAATGTTTCCCTTTGTTTGTTATCACGAAGGGGTGCGAGGAGAAACACGCCGTCTCATGGGAATTAACTCTCTATACACTCTGATAAACCTTTATCCGAGGCATACACCTGTTGGTAGAATGGGACCCACACGTATTTGTCATTTGAAATACTATACTACTTCACGTACCGCTTGGCCTACGAGCATCAATAATGGTTTTCTCTCGCGCTCTCAATAGTAAATCAATGTATTAGAAGGATATAAAGGACGACCGCTCAGCGATTACATTCATGGTAAACCTGGTGTTTTATAAATACGCCAATTCAGGCTTCAGAGACCGGAAATATAAACACACTACTTCTATTCTAAATATAATGTTACTCGTGCACGCAACACCTTTCGAAATACTATCGTATATCCCTTTGGATCCTATAGCGTCTTGGGTTACTGGATGACCCACTTCAGATAGATCAATCACCGACTTCTAACTTTTAAGGCAGTGCATATGTTTCTTTCAGTCTCAGCTGAGTTATATCTTTATATCCCGTCCACGCTTCGCTTCCCCCTTAGATGCTGTATTGCTGATTTCACCTTAATTTTTAAGAACCAATTTTCCGATAACCGGACTAACTTCCTCGAATTGAGATAACGATCCGGCAATACAGTTCTACTGGATGGAATTTTATCTCTATGAATGAACTTTACAGCGTTACTTACGGCTGTGGGAGTCCACGAACCACTTCTCGACGCAGGAGGGGTGACTTTAGCTTTCTTTGTTTTGATGAAAGGCCGTTGAAACTCTTTACATTTCCCCTGCGACTTTCGCCTCCTCAAAAACCTCAATGCTAGCAAAGACACACCAGTGACACAGAGAACGGCGACGGCGAACGAGACGATAATCAGCTTCAGAACATCCGAGTCTTAAAGTCAAATCAAGACATAATATATTGGTGAAAAAACCACACTTAACTCAGAGAAATGTACATTTTAACTCCCATTCAATGAATGGCGCGTTTATATTGACTCGTCGTGTCCAAAATCGTTGCGATTTTTGTAGCTTTCTTGGCACGACGACCGAACAAAATGCATTATTTTTAGCCTACCTGATTTTAGATGCTCGATCAGTGTCATTTCAGATCATCCCTGGCCCTGGTACCTCAAAACGCCACCACACGAATCAAAACTTGGCTCATCTCTCAAGAGTGTAGAGCAACACCGTGACACGCGTTAGAGCTTTTATGAAATAATAACGGCAGGAAACAACAATGCAGGTCATGTCAGCTGCTGGGTGGATCCTATAAACAATAAGCACACATGAGCCGACTGAGCATGTGCGGTAGAGCGCGAGTTGTCACGCAAGCTCAACACCGGCGGCCATCTTGGATTTAACAATGAAACTGAGATATCCATCCCAGAGTGCACTGTGACGGCGGAGTTGCGATATAGTCTATAACGGCTAGGCCTCCTGTTCGCGTTTTTTGGAGAGATTTTTGTGACAGTGATTGCGCCGCTCTCGTCTTGAAAGTGTTATATTTTGTAGCGGCAGGAGCCCATGGGTTACTTGTGCCGTGACGCCCCTTCCTGTTCACCCCAATTCAAACGTCGAACTTTTCATGCGCCGAACGCAATTGAAACAAAAGATAATTGGGTGGCTTCTTTTGATCTAATTAAGTTCGGCGCATGAAAAGTTCGACGTGTGAATCGGGCCTAAAGCTCTGTTCCGGCCATTTCAAACGCCAGATCGGCTTCAACAAATCTTGTACCGATGTTGAAACCGTATGATCGGAGACTTATAGAGTTTACAAGTCTCGCGGATTTTACCGCAGATGCCAGCCGGCCCTAAGAAATAAATTAAAGTGATGGGAGAGAAGGGATGGAGACGACCTCCCCTCGCCTTCCTTTATTTCTTCACAGGAAACCCAAGCTCTGTTTGTGTTTTAAATTATAAGGGTTTGTATGAGATTTTTAACGAGTATTTGGTTGTATCCGTTAGGCCAGAAATACTGAAATAAAATCAATGAAAACTCCCCTGAAGTCTTTATCTGTTCTTCATTGGGCTCTGTATGCAATTTCAGCGAATTCTGTTGAGTTTCGGTGAGCCCGCGATCTCACGCCGATAGCAACCATCAGATGTTTCCAAACGACCCTGCCCAGCGGCTGTTTTCCGCGACTTTGTTGGCAATGCCTTTGTCTTACTCACATTCTGTCAAAAACAGACCGGCGTCCAATATTCCCGCTACGCCAATAAACATCGCCGCAGCTGTCGGCGCTTAAAATAATGAAGTGCATATTCAAAAATATATTATCCTTAACACCAAACAGTAGTTGTCGAGGAACCCACCTTAGGCTCATCGTTACAACGAAAATGGTTATTATTTACATTTATAGATTTTTTTCGTTGTTGAGGATGTCTGAAAAAGTAATGTTTAACTATATATACCAATTCGCCCCTGAAAAGTCGGTAATACCCTAGGATGATCTTGCTGCTTATAAAGAAGTAGTGGTTCAAAAGTGGTGTAAGTTCTTGATTGATACGTTCTATTAGCGGGTAACAAAGCCTTGAACATTTCCGTAACAATAGCTCGAGTAATACAGTACCGCTCGAGACCTGTATTCTGACTGGATCTACTGATGTACACTGTAGCCTGCGTGCAGACGTTCTCTCAGAGAGAGAGAACGTCTGCACGCAGGCTATTTATATTACACTGAAGCTCTTTGTTTTTGTTCTATTAAAAGGTTGGGGTGTTTTGTATTGTTGGGTAAGCCAATTAACTGTGGCTCGTTTCGAGCGGAGTGTCTGGAATAGGAGACAAGATCAGAAGTAGACCCTCTTCGGGCACGACTATACAAAGAAACGCTTTCAAGAATACTTTGCTAAGAAGGGGAACAAGCTAAGTTCTTGCCAGTGATTACGTTGTCGTGACCGAGGTTTAAAGTGTATATGAAATGAAAAATATTAACTCCTAATATCCTAAATTAAGTCTTCAAAAGTCCGAATTTTTGGGTCTCATTTACCTGTTGCGATTTCATGGCATATTTTTTTCGCCTAGAAGTTCGGTCAGAACGCTTCAAAAATGGTTACATTTCCCGCGCGGCCATACGATCCAATTACAGGGCCTGTGACGTAGTAACCGTGACACAGCGGAAAGCGAAACATGGCTACCAGTGTAAGAATCAGAAGAGAAAGCTAAAGAACGGCGGCGATTATTGTGTGGCTGGTGGCCCTAACAAGGTCGGTTGTAAGAACAACAGCTATACGGAAGGCATATCTATGTACTACTTCCGAAAGGAAGAAGCTGTGAAACAGCAGTGGACGCGTTTTGTTCATAAACACAGGAAGGGTTTTGCCCCATCAAAAAACTCTGTTCGGCTCACTTTGACTTTGTCTTTGAGCAGAGCTGCTACGAGCACAGGTCGATCATTTTCTCTGGTCCGTCAGATACTACGAAACCGCAGTTGAAAAAAAAATTGATCAGGGGAGCAGTTCCGACCAAGGATGCCGTTCTAGTCGCGATGTGTCCTCTCCGCCGCCGAGTGCTCGCAGCGAAAACAAACAAGTAAGTCCATTTCTAATGTCCCTCTAGTAATGTCCTTTGTAAAACAGTGCACATGCACATCGCCCAAAGCATCTTTATTTTTGTTTTAAATAGATTGTAAACTAAAGTACGCAGTACGGAAGTAAAGGTTATTTCCTTTTGAATATTGGATGTGCGAAATTATGTAATAAAAAGAGTTTGTACATTCTACTTTTACAATAATCTTTGTAAATTTTAATACTCATTACTGTTTTGATAATTTTGCTAATTTATCCGAAAAGATTAAATATATTACTCTCAAAGTTTCAGTGATTACTAAGTGTGGCATTCTCTTTCGATTTGTGGAGTCTGTTTGTTTGTATCTTTAAGTTTAATTTGATTCTTGAAGTTTTTTTATTTATGCTAATGAGGCAAAATGTAAACATTGCACTCTAGCTCTCCAGAGCCAGAGGTTTTCTAGAGAGAGAACGGCTCTTTCTCCGCGGCTGTTCTTTCTAGAAAACCTCTGGAACCAGGGTACTCTCCTGCCTAAACCGATAGCAGAGGATGATGAAGAAAGTGATCAGGATTCCCAAGGAAATAATTCTCCAAATAATGATACAACAATAATTTATTGTATATTTATTCTAAGATGGGCAATTAAGATGTTGTATTTTACTGACAACATATTTGGCTGTAGATATATAAAATGTGACTATACAATTTTAAACTAAAAGCTGTTAAAAAAAAATTCAGAGTTCGACCAGGCCAACCAGCCCATGAAAAGCCCAAGTTCATTGTGTTTATTAGCATGCTGATGGCATTGTTCACAATGTTTTACTTTAAGTGCAAGGAAACCAAGCCTACCATAAGCATCAGACGTAATGGTACCATGGTGACGGTATGCCAGCATTGTCCGAAATCTGGGCAAAATGCATTCAAATGGCAGTCTCAGCCATTGGTCCTTGGGAAGTGCCCATGCAACTGGTAACATCTTGCCCAGCTTAGCTGTTCTCGTGGCTGGGGCTTCCATAAGCAAGGTGTCGCTGGTGTTCAGACACATGGGGCTATGTGCTTATGATATAACGACATACTTTATTCACCAAAAGAAGTTCCTATTCCCGGTGATCTTACAGTACTGGGAAAGCTATAGAACCGTGCTTGTGAACAAACTAATTAAGAAAATGAAGGGTGTGGTGTGGGGACAGGACATTTGACTCTATGGGGCAAAGTGCAAAATACGGGGCTTACACTATGTTCTGCTGCACAATCCAAAAACGAAAGGCTCCTGTGTGCAGCAAATGTGGACAGCCCAAGAAAGGGACACCCTAAAAGTTATTGTGAATAGTTACTGACCATACATGTATAACTGACCATCCCCCACTATCAAAAAGCAAAGTTGTAAATAATAAATTGTATTATATTAGCCTTTTACAACTAGTAGAATGATATCACTATAATCTTAGCAAATCATATTGCCTAACGCCAGACCAAAGAAAGCCTCAGTTGTAAAGCACACACCACCACTAATGTATATCAATTCCAAGTGTACCCAATCCCCCCTATCCGGGAAAGGGTGGGGCATTGGTCAACCAACCAACCAGTCCTGGGGATTTTGTTTATTTTAACACTTTTTACAGTACTTGAGTAAGGCTTTGTAAGTCAGACAGTGGAACATTTGCAAGAAATATTATAAATAGAGAAATTCCCAGGGGTATCAGGCATGCTTAGAATTCAATTAATGGAGGCACAATTGTATGCATGGCACATCCTTATAGCGAGTAACAGTGGATACAACTTACAAGCATTTTGTTTTTATACACCCAAGAGAGGCTAAGGATCTATCATGCACATTATTACCACTTGGCATTGTGCAAACTCTATTATATATATATACACTTTATATACATGTATATAATTTCCATTTTAACTTATTACCTCTTTGAAATGCTAATAAGTGACATTGACTGATGCATTTATGTTGATAGAAGTTTCATTGAATAACATGCAGCAATGCATAAAGTATTGTGCCCTTGCTTCTGCTGGCTGGTAACTGCTTGCCTGGTGATGGGGTGTATGTCCTAAACACAGCTGGCTGGCAATGGCCTGGTATTGTCCCAGCCCATATAGCCACAAATTCTACAGCTCGTAGGAAGCTACAAGAATAAAGTTTAATGTAGGCTTTCCCTTAGAATAGTTGCTATAATAGTAATGTTGTTATTTGTATTTCATTATTTATTTGTTTGTGCAAAAGGTGGAGCCACATTTGTATATCTAACTTAGGTACATGTACTTATTCTGTATATTTCATTACTCTGCAAGGATGAAGTTACTTTTAGGACTCTCATAGTATATTGACATCATGCAAGTCGTAATCGTAAACATGATTTTTACGACTCATTGTTTTCACGACTCACCTACTCTGCTTATTATTTGGCAGGAATCTGATAAACCTGTCCGTCGATATGCTTTACATTTCCAGCTCCAAGCCTCTAAAGAGTGCCAAATTTGCCTTGACTTCCAGTAGCTGGAGTGCTTTGCTTTGTCACATGCATATGTGCAGTAATTCCCCTGTCCCTACCCCAGAAAACTTCCTCAAATGTGTGGTAAATGCTTGAGGGTCGGTGTAAGAAACTATGCAAAACCCTGGTATTTCCCCCACTATTGCCTGGTAATATCCCCACCTGTTGAGCAGTATAATATGCCATATTGGAGCAATTGCAGAATACCCCACCACTGGGTTAATTAATAATGCATTTTCTCAAATTCTCATACAAACCTTCTAAAAACCTAACCCTGAAATATAAAAAAATCCTACCCATTTCCAGATCATTCATTAAGAACGAGTGTAAATACACCTGAGCTAAATGGATAATTTTGCACAATTTTTAAGGGCCTTTCAAGTGGTCTTTCGAAGTTGGTTCATTAATAATGCATTTTCTCAAATTCTCATACACACCTTCTAAAAACCAAACCCTGAAACTAAAAAAAATCCTACCCATTTTCAACCCCAGGGAAGGTCAAAGGGAAGACTAGCCACAAATACGTTTGTATAGAGTACTGTCATTTCCTATTAAACATGAATATAAAAAAATCACTTACTCGTGCACGACGACGGTACCCTCTGCCATTTCGGTCTTTCAAAAGAGGACCTACGTGAATTTGTCATTGCTGCGAACCTGGAAGTTTTCGTGCTTTGTCACATTTTAATACGTTGACGAAAACGAGTTGGGGAGGCTAAACTACAGAATATAATACAGGGCCACGAGCAAACGAGCTCAATATGAATATGACGAAACCAATATGACGGGGCTTTAACAGTGGCCCTGCATTCTGTAGTTGCTCCCGAAGAGCGGAGGATTGCGATACAAAGGCTTCCTGTAGTGATCCACTGATTTACCGGGACTTGGCCCTCGAATCTAGAGGAGTAGAGCACAACACCGCCAGAGACATAATTTTCGTCGTCGTCTTCTCCATCGCTCGAGCCCGCAAGCGGCTCATCTTCGTACGGTTGAAATCCGTTCGCCCTTACTTCCACTTCATCAAAATCGTGGCTTCCACTCTCTGAACTCGAAGATGAAGATAAATTTGCTCGCTTTCTGACATCTTACTTTAGTTTTGCAACGAAGAGCAAGGACGGTTCGCAGGTTTATCGAGCTTGTTTACGTCTGTGCCACGAAGTATGCTATCAAGTGTGTCACGGTTTCTACGTCATCACGAGCTTGACTCGCCCCAGTCTCCTGACCATATTTCCAGTGCATGTATGACAACTTTGTGAAGCGAAATCTCAGCTTTATAATTTTTTTCTTCGCAATTTTCTTTTGCTTTGATGTTTAGGAGATAATTTTAATAATAAAAATTTTTTCGCTTCATATACACTTTAAGAGCCTTACGTAGTGAGGAGACACTAGTAAATACTTTTCGACTCTTGGTGTTCCAACTAGACTGAGCGTGACGCTTGATAACTTAATATAATTATAATATACGTGTTAATCAACATAACGGAACATGATTATTATAAGGACACGGCATGCAGACGACATATAGTATCAGACTCTTATTCACTGTCCAGCGACAATGGTTTCTCTGGCAGTTACTGTCTGACTGGGTTTTGAGTAGACTTTCTCAAACTGGTCTTCCTGTGGCGACTTAGACCACCGTACCGAACAAGATGGCGGCTTATTCTTTTACCCACAATCCTTTGCGCGCAAAAACTTAAATTTAAATTTCTACGTGTTAGATTCGCAAGGAATTGCATATTGGAAACTAATTTTGCGCTCGGGTAAGCAGACGTTACTTTTTTCTGTGAAAAAATACGTCTGCATAGCAGGCTAATTTGAAGATTGAGTCTTTTCAAAATGTACCTCGGCTGAAAAAAATGATTGCTCCCAAAGGTTTTCATGGATGTCCAAATACAGTGCTGTGTTCAGTGTCTTCTGTGAATTGTACACTAGATGTCAGTTATGAACTGATTTCCTGTTCACAAAAGTCCTTTGAGTTTCCCGCACGTCACCATCTTGGACGACGGCAACGTCTAGGACGACGGCATAAAACAATAGCCTTAATTACAAAATACAATAACTGCACATGAAAATGCACGTAGTCGCCTACATTTTCACCGTTTTCAGCAAAAACACAACGTGAAAACCCCAAATTGTACGTTTTAAAGACAACGCGAACGTAGAAAGTAAATCAAATAATTTTTCGTTCAGCGTGATCGGAACTCTATAGTCATTATATTTTTCGAAAATCTGGTTGTAAAAAACAATTGAAGGCGAACAAGGGAAATAATAAACACCAAAAATTTCGGGACAATTTTTTTTCTACGTCCCGTCGTCACTGCCGTCGCCGTCCTGGTTGCTTAAGGTCCCTATTATGATGATGATGATCACAGTGTTGCCCCTATTGTTGCACTAAAATTTTTTTTCTGGCAATAGTCATAAGATCCAAGATGGCGGCACGCGGGAAATTCAAATGACTTTTGCAACAGGAAATCAGTCCATAACCGACAATTTACAGGAGACAAACGTATTTTTAGGAATCCATATAAGTAACATGTGGTAGCTATGGCGTACCATCCCCGCCAAAATTCATGGTTTGAATTCGAAGTTCTTCACATGAATTTTACACTCAAGTAGAATATTTCATATTGTTATTTTGTATTTTATAAGCTTTATCAAGGTTTCACCATACGTGTTTTATATTTGTCGTTCAAGTTTTACATTCGAGATTGTCACTGTTCATTCTAAACTCCACGTCATGCATTCGTCGTTCGAGTTTCACATTACAAAGTCGACGACTTTTATTTTCAACTCGACGTTTTGAATTGAACTTCACGCTTCAGTAACTTCCCGGTTGACCTTGGGAACCGCTGACATAAACAACGCAGGCACAACAGTCAGTCGATCACAAAATGGCGGCAGAGTTTGTACTCTCCGTAGTTCAAGAAACAATTCAACAACTCGATAACTGCCAACAGGAGAATGATTATAGTAGCATAGTGCTTCGTTTAGAGACAATGTTTTATCAGAACTCGATATTGAAGAACTTGTGGACAAACAAACTACGAGTGCAAAGTACACAGGTAAAGGTTGTGATCGTCAACCCTAACGAGGGAGTAGAAACGAGAAGCTCAGTCTTTCTCTGAGGAGTCTTAGTCCATCCGCTTAGTGAATGTTTGCCGAAAGAAATGGACGACCGTTGCATAAATGTATTGAGGCGGATTTCTGATTATTTCCTCTACTGTACATCGCTACTAAGTTCAACGGCCGTGAAGTCAATAGCCGGATTGCATCTCTGCAATTTGGTCGACAATAATACTTTTCAGTGGCGAATTAAATCACGGTTTGTTGTCGAGTTCTCTTTACCGTAAATATCATACTCTTTCCAAAGCCTGTACTTGTCGAAAGCGCAGCCAGACCATCTTTACCTAGAAGCCTAGGCTCTGTATAGCTTCCTCCTGCTCCGTTTTCAAAGTACCTTTACCCAGCCGCGGAGAAAGAAGCGAGCAGCTGTGTTCTCTCTAGAAAACCTTTGGAACCAAGGTAAAGGCGAAGGAGGGTAAAGTCGAAGGCGAACTTTGAAAACGGAGCAGGAGGAAGCTATAGCAGAGCCCACTTCTAAGTAAATATCTTCTGGCGCTATGGAAAGAGCATGATATTTACGGTTTACGAACTTGCAAAAGAGAACTCGACAACAAACCTCTCAGTTCGCCGCTTTCTCCGCTGAAAGTAGGCTATCTGCAACACGGCGAAGGGCAGCTTTCGTATTCTTAACGGGTTCCATAGTCAGTAAAATACAGAGATCAAGCACGTGTGTTGTTCCTGTCACATCTGCGCCTGCGTAGCGCCTGCGCTTATTACCAGACCTAACAACTCCAAGGATGACTACCGAGGAGTTCTGGGTACGAGGTTCCCAAGGTCAACCGGGAAGTTACTGAAGCGTGAAGTTCAATTCAAAACGTCGAGTTGAAAATAAAAGTCGTCGACTTTGTAATGTGAAACTCGAACGACGAATGCATGACGTGGAGTTTAGAATGAACAGTGACAATCTCGAATGTAAAACTTGAACGACAAATATAAAACACGTATGGTGAAACCTTGATAAAGCTTATAAAATACAAAATAACAATATGAAATATTCTACTTGAGTGTAAAATTCATGTGAAGAACTTCGAATTCAAACCATGAATTTTGGCGGGGATGGTACGCCATAGGTAGCAAACATTGTTTTTCAGCCGAGGTTCTCTTCAAATGAAGACAATCGCGTGAATATGTGAGGATTTGTAAGCTGGAATGCCTTTTAGCTTTGTTTTTGTTAAGCATGCATTGTGATTGGTTCTCGTTGTCTAAGTGCAATGTGATTGGTTCTCCGCGTTGTCTAAGTGGCTTCCACGGTTGCAGTAGTCGCACAGTAAAAGGTTGAGTCGAGACAGCAGGAAGCGTGATCGCTACGAATCAAGGCTAGAGTAATAGGAACCAAGGGGGGTAGGGAGTGGCCGGGAAATGGTTAGTCTTGGTTATTGTTGTTTGTTTCCTTTTTCGTTTCGGACCATAGTTTCCAAAGCAAACCTATAGCTAAGTTAAAACTTTAATAAAGGATGGCGAAGAAACTCTTAGCCATCTTCATCAAAATAGTTAGTCCCAGATTTTCTAACAATAACAAGTCTGAAGACTACAGCAAGACCTGGCACGAACTAGAATGCAGCCATCGGACAGCTGTTTTGTCCAGATTTTCTACAGTATTTCGATTCGATCCTGGAAAGCTTACTCTGATACCGATAATCTGAGTAGTTATATTTGTCTTTGGTCACGAGAAAGTTTATCATGTTAAACTTCGTGTGTGCGAGAAACCAAATCGCGAATTTTTCAACCAGATTCACATTAGGGTCATCAGTAGCAACAGTAGCCGCGAAGTTCACGAAAATGTGCTATTTGTGCGAGGGCTTCATTAAGCCGCGGCTTAAATTAATCGCGAACTTCAGTTTTTGACTCCATGTATACGAATCGTTCGCGGCTAGATATAGATAAGCTAGACTGCGTGCAGACGTTCTCGAGAGAGGTCTGCACGCAGGCTATAAATAAGCCGCCTCTCGTATAAATGGCCCTATTGTATTGTCATGTCTGGACGTGTACCACCTCACCGCGGGTCACCAATTACACCATCACAGAAGTAGTTCATTCATGGCGGAACAAGCCGAGAATAATTCTTGTCATTGAAGCTAAAGACCGATGAGATTGGAATTAGTTATTAACGGTAACAGGTGGTGTGTTGTGGCCGCTTGTTACTCCGATGAGACCTGTGATCCGGTTATCTGTGTTTTAGCCGTTTACTGTGTTGCCAGTGGGGGCTCGCAGGCTTAACTTAACGCTTTATTGATTTTAAGGTTTTTCAGTATGGGATTAACGTGTGACTTTTGTCGGAATCAGTAAAAGGAAATAAAATTGAAGAAAATCCTTGTCCATTGCATATGTGAGTTGAGTTCGTTGGTATCTCGTCCCTAATCTCGTCGAGGGTTTTCTCCCGGGGGGGGAGGGGTTTGGATGAGTGTGCCGCCCGGCTCTCAAAACCCTGACCCTATTTCAGACCAAAATGTAAGATTTTCCATATCCTTTTTCAGACCTATTTCATAACTAGAGAAATATATGAAAATGTGAGGTCTTATACTTCCCTGTCAAGATCATACCCTATTCCAAACTAAAAAGGCGCAATTTGTTACCTTATTTCAGACTAAAAGCTCGAAAACCATACCCTTTGGCGCGGGGTTCTTCGGTTTCCCTCGCTGCTCAAAAACCAACCTAAATTCCAATTCGATCTCGGAATGCACGAACTACTTGAAGCCCCAAAGTGATGTGGGTAAATTATACGATATCAGTTTTATACAACTGCATGTAATGTTAGCTAATTCGAGTGAATACCATACTTCATCATCTAACGTAAAACAATTCTGAAATTGCGACCGAGCTCAACTGATTGTTTATCTGATCCAAGACTGAAAATGATGTGTAAACCCGCCATTGGCATTGGAGCTACCGGTAAACCCTTTTCAGTAACGAGTTTTGACATGAATTCGTCCTCGCTCATCGTTCCACAAATAATTCATTCCCTTTGGCCATGAAAACATCTTGCAGTGCAGCTCTTACAGCGCTCAGTTCAGTACGTCAGTTGGATTCCGTCCACGCATTCTGATCTGAGCGGCTTCACCGATTTAGCTTACTTGTTAATTGTCCCAATTCAAGTCATCTGACACTTTTCCCTTGAGTAATGTTTTATTTTTATGTATCCTAAGAGAAAATGTATCAGTTTCTCTAATTGGAAATCGATGCAAAACACTGAATCCTCTAGAGAGCTGTCCATGATCTGAATTGGGACAAAAATTGTACAAGCTATTAAATCGGTCAATTGGATGAAGCCGCTCAGAATGCGAGGACGGAAGCCAACCGAGTGCTGCGGATAAACAGCACGCTCTCGAGGTCTGGACAAATTTGCACTGAGATGGATTTTATAATCTAACGACTTAACAGAGTTATAAGACTATTTTTCCCTGTGTGAAGTTAGTAGCTCGGTTAAACTTCTATTCAACACCGTCTGTAATCAGTATAAACCGACACACTACCGACAGCTAGGACCTCGGCTGGTTATGATCCGGCCCGTCACCAAGACCCTCGAAACATTCACAGAAGAATTCTAATAAGATGATTAATATGTTAGCTTTGCAGTATGGCCGGAAATCCAAATTTGCGAAAGTCTATATATCTTTCACATCAACGGGTTTGGGAATGAGTCACAAAAGAGAGATGCTTTGAGGGGGACTCGGAACACTTAAAAACTCATTCCATCGTTCCGAACGGTTTTGAACTTACAGTCTTTGCCACAGTTAAAGTGCGATGAACGCGTTTTGTATTAGGCCGTCTTTGATGAAAAAAACGACACTGGTAATTCATGTTTATCCAACTGCAATCCTTGTTGACAAGGATTTCGACTTACTACCTGTTCTGTTTAACATGATGATATTAACATTTCTTACCTCGTGGCGGAGCTGTCTATCGAGGCCCCCCTTATTTAATTTGCAGTAATGGCAATTTCAAAACATTTTCCTCAGCTTCAGAAGTTTCTTTTCCTTGGCAAATTAGTCTTTCACCATCGTGCGTTAGAAACTGACCGTGGGCTTGGATCACTCAGTTCAGTCTATAGAGTTTCTGATTCCCAATGTAATCCTTTCTAGGAATATATCAGCCGAGCTGCACCAGAAAGTTATAGCAGCAGATATTGGCTCTATTGTGGCAGTAAAGTTGTTCCCCGAAAACCTTGGTCAATTTGCCAAACAAGGCTACCTCGTGTAAGTCATGGGAAGTTGCAAAAACATTGCGCGCGCGTAAATTAACGATGCTTACCTGAACTGCATAAATCACTCGTGTATAAATAGTGTCACCGAAGCGAGAGTGCAAACAAGTTGACAACGATTCCTCACAACATGACATGGCAATTATTGATTAAAGACATTTCTGGGCTTTTGACGCACAGTCTAGTAATGGTACAAAGCCATGTCGAGCAATACGATTACTTTGGATCGATTCTTTTTAGAGATGGGGTCTCGGTGATAATTGCGTAGCACAGCACAGCTGGAGATTTGAATTACCACCAGCCTGTTACAAGCCGCTGGGTACACGTAAACGCAGCTGGAAATCGACCAGGGTTCATTCATCCAGATAACGACAGCTGTGAAGTTTACAAACAGTGTTTTTATTCTTTTCACTCCTCAGGCTTAGTACGTGAGTCTTTAAAGAATGGAGGTTAGCGGGTTGCTATCTCCCATTCCATGTCTTATTTATCGAAAATAGACCAATGCACGCTCCAAGTGGCATGCTGGGTAATCAGGGCAAACATGGCGGGAAATGCATAGTGAATACAGTGTTTGTATGCTGGAGAATCATAGGATGTCAAATATTTCGCCCAAAACTATTTTTTTCGGAACATGACCACCCCAGAACTCAAGATACGTGGCAAAAGATTCTTGTTGATGAAATTTCAAGACTGAACGATTCAGTTTGGTGTTAACAATACAATATGTGTTAACTGAATTGCTCACGTTTGTTGTTAGAATCCGCGATGAAATTTCAAGGAAATGAAACGGCCGTATAGAACCTATAGAAACAGTAAAACCGGATTGCGGGTCTCACATGATGTCTAATGCCCTCAGATTTAATCAACACAATTCTTTACTGAAGACCTTTAGTTTTGGGATGCTAAATATTTCAGAAATATCAAAGTTGAGCAAACAGTTTGACATCAGATTCTCATCAGAATACTCTTTGCTGCCTTACTAGTTTCATACATCGATTTAGAATATTCGGATCGTTTATAGTCGAACCTGAGTGTAATCAGATCCGTCGTATGCAGTGTGTCAGATATAATTGGGCTGATTGGGAACACCCGCTACAATCCGTAACCGGTTCTCCGATGGTGTAGTGGTTGTCACATCTGCCTTGAAAGCGGGAGACCGAGGTTCGAGTCCTCGCCGGCGAACCACATAGTATGTTACAGCCTTTTCATACACAGTCAGTTCCCGCCGTGTTTGTCTTGATTACCCAGCGTGCCTCACGGTGGAAATAATGTCTGTAATTCTCACAGCTTGAGGATAAAAAGTGAGTGATGGACTGTCTCCAGCTGCTCCTGATGAGAGTTGAGTGATCTGGAAGTGTAATCGGGGGTCTAAATCAGTGGCGAGAGCTTCTTCGTTGGCTACTGAAAAGATGAGCTCAGCGCGCATGATTTAAGGGTTAGAGAGGTGATTAGAGTATTAAAGAGGGTTACAGACTTTCATTTTATTGACAAATAGACCAGTTCGCGGTAAATTCCGACATTTTGAAAGGGGTGCAAACATGGCGCGAAATACAGTGTTTGTATGGGAATCGATGGGAATCCGATGCCAAATATAATCCATAAAATCGAATTTCTGAAATATTCTTCAGATGCAAACTTAAGATACCAGGTAAAAGATTAACATATCGAAATTTGAGGGATGTAGCTGTGCCGAGAAGCGTGCAATCGTGTTTTCAGTTTTTCATACATGTCTGTAATTTTCTCGATGCTCTTACATATTATACCTAATCGAAATAAAATTACATGAATATATAAAATGTATCAAGTAACTAGCTAATAGCTTCTAAAAAGAAAGGTCTTCAAACTTGATTTAAACCTAGTAAGTTAATGAATCAATACTTCGAATATAATCCGGAAGAGAGTTCCACAGTTAGCTGCAATGATCTGTTGCCATAGGTTACAGTATTAGAACAAGGAACTGACAGTAAATTCTTTGAACCTGCAGATTTCTTTGAACCTGCAGATGAATGACCAGAATTTAGAACAGGTTTCGTCCTTCAAACTACTTGGAGTCATTATCGATGGTGAGCTAAGTTTTAAAGACCATGTGGGTACTCTATGCAAGAAAGTATCTCAGCGTATTGCCGTTCTGCGCAAGATCAGGCGATTCCTTCCTCAGAAAGAGCGTATTCTTTACTATAACGCCATGATAAAGCAGCTGATCATATATGGCTCTGCCATTTGGTGTTCCACCACAAAAGAGAACCTAAAGAAAGTATTCAGGCTACAGAAGAGGGCAGCGCGTGTAATCTTCGAATCTGACATAACAGAACGAACAGTTGACCTATTTGGAAAGCTTGATTGGATACCATATTACGATGAAGCAAAGATCAATCAAGCATCACTCGTGTATAAATGTTTAAATAATAATTGTTCTGGATATCTTCGGAACTTGTTAAAAAGGAACGCTGATTTGAATTCAAGAGAAACTCGATACAATAATTTTAACTTGATTTGTCCTAAGTATTCAAGGGAATCTGAAGGGAATCGTTCGTTTGCTGTATGTTCAACGAAACTTTGGAATCAGATTCCATTAGACATAAGAAAAAAGCCAACTGTTAAATCTTTTAACAACAATTTTCTTAAATATTTTAAGAACAGTTACGAAGGCATTGAAACATTTTAATCCGTATTTTTTATACTTGTATTTTTGAGCAATTGCAGTAAATCCGGTTTTAAATATTTTCTGTACATATTTTAACTTTATAGATTTTAGATAATTGTATATTGATAGTTGCATCGTCGTTCGTAATATTTGTATTTAATTGTTCTATTCTGAATGCTAGTTTTTAAATAGCTACGATATTTGCATTTGTTTTCTTATTTCGTTGAGGGCCACCAATTTATCAGTGTAAACTGTTATGCGTAACCCTCGTTAAATAAAGTTGATTCATTCATTCATTCATTCATTCATTCAATTACGTGAACTCGATCTGAGTGAACGAGAAGGTCTGTAAGGTCTGAGTAATTCACTTATATATTTGGGAGCTTGGCCATGGAGAGCCTTAAAATTAATTAAAATTATTTTAAAAGTGATTCTATCTCTAACTGGCAGCCAGTGAAGTTTATATAAGATATATGAGAAAATATGGTCAAACTTCCCAGCTCGAATTACAAGTCTGGCAGCCGTATTCTGCACACGCTGTAGTTTATCAAGTTCACATGCCGGTAAACCATACAAAATGCTGTTACATGAGTCGAGTTTAGATGTAATGAAGGCATTAACTAATCTTTCACAATCATCCTGGGCCAAGTGCTTTCGAATCCTTCCAATCATCCTAATAGCCAATTACGCAGACTAGCAAATATTGTTTACGTGCTTCGTCAGTTGGAGATGGGAATCAACAGTAACACCGAGGTCGCGTGCAGCCAGCTTTGGAGCAATGACAACATCATTAATAGTGATTCCCGAGATCAGATCACATCGTTTGGCATAACGAGACGTAAGATGGACAGCATCGGTTTTGTTAGAGTTGCACGCAAGGCCATTGGAAGTGCACCAAATTAGAATATCTTTGACACATAGTTCGAGCCTGGACAACACAACTGAACGATCAGAACAGGGATTGAGACACATAAAGTTGTGTGTCGTCTGCATACATCATGCAGTTCAGGCCATGGGCAGAGATCACATCTTCTAGTTGTGCAAAGAAAAGTGAGAACAAAAGAGGTCCAAGCACGGAACCTCAAGGGGCACAATATAACAGATGTCTGTCAGACGAAGTAGTATCTCTCACCATAACCACCTGAATTCGGTCAGTAAGATATGAGTGAAACCATTTAAACACGGTTCCATTCATCCCATACCGGTACCGGAGTCTTTCAAACAGAAGAGTATGGTCAATATTGTCGAAAGCTGACGACAAGTCCAAAAGTACCAGAACTATTTCTTGGTGTCTATCAATTGCATATAAGATGTCATTAAACACTCGTAAAAGGGCCGTTTCAGTACTACAAAAGCGCCTATACGCGGATTGCAGCTTAGCTAAAAGATCGTTAGCAACAAGGTAGTTCATAGTCTGTGTAGCAACTACTCGTTCAAGAGTCTTGGAAAGGAAAGCAACGTTCGTGATAGGACGGTAACTTGGAAACTCATCGTGATCTAGGGTTTGCTTCTTGATAGATGGACGTAGGACCCCTATCTTGAGGGACGTAGGAAACACACCAGAACTCAGTGATGTGTTAATGATATTGGTAAGTGGAGAAATTAGAACATCAGCGGATTGTTTTAAAAGATGGGTTGGTACTGGATCAAGAATGCAGGATTTGGGTTTCGAGTGCTCCACAACTTCACGGATATAGCTTTCAGATACCTCAGCGAATTCACTAAATGAGCATTGACATGGAGTGGAATTTATAGCTACAGACATGTCCATAGACGCCAAACTTGACATACGCAGATTGTCTCTCAGTTTTTGTATCTTGGTTGAGAAAAACTCACTGAAGTCCTCTGCCAGAGAATGAAGGGGCAAATGGGACGGTAAGGGAGAAACTTGTTTAACCTTAAAGAGGCCATCAATCATGCGGAACAGCTGGTTGTTATCAGAGCTTGATATTTGTGCCTTATAATAATTAGATTTAGCAGAGTTAAGTGCATCTGTATAAGCACGACACTGTTCTCTGTACATCTGAAGATGGACCTCAAGGCCTGAGGCTAGATATTTCCGTTCAAGTCGACGATTTTGCATCTTTAGAGCTCTTAGAGTATCATGAAACCATGGCACATTTGGGCGTATGGTGATTGCTCGCGTACGTTCAGGTGCATGCTTATCAATGAGCTCACGTAGGACACTGTTATATTGGTCTGTAAGGATGTTAACATCTCAGTGTAGAGGTAGAGCCAGTTGAGGATGCATGGAGTGTTGAATTCAGAATGTCACTACGCCATGACTGGATGTCCATGTGGCGCAAATCTCGATGACGAATGACCTTCTTGGTCGAGCGAGGCCTGGGCAAATCAACAGAACATATGATAGCGTTGTGATCTGATGGAACGTCGGAGTGAATTTCCACAGGACCACATATTAAGGATTCATCTTGTCGAACAATGAGAAGGTCCAGTGTGTGACCTCGACTGTGAGTAGCACCAACAACCTTTTGCTGAAGGCCAGACGACTCTAGCAAATCGACGAACCCTGCCGTATGACTGTTACTGGAGTCACCATGTGAAAGTTGAAGTCCCCGGAGATGATCAAATGTCTACTGACAACAGCAAGTTCTAGCAAAGTAGAAAATTCATCGAAAAAGAACTGAACTGTAAGTTTATTTTTCTTAGATGGCGGGGGCTTGTACACTGTGATGAGGCGGGTCAGCGATGAGTTTGATGTAGTGATAGAAACATCAATGATTTCAAATGATGCAAATGACGTGGATACATTGCGTTTTACCATACCTACAGATGTCTCCTACAATCAGGCTCCTGACTGAATGCAAACAGTTTGTTCATTGAAACAAACAAAATCAGTCGAATTATTAGTAAAACTGTATGAGACCAAGCATGAAAGGGAGCGAAACTACGCACACAAACTTTGTGCTCTTCTTGCTCTTGCATGCGGTTCGAATCTAAGAAATCAAGCACGGTAAACAAAATACTTCAATTATTAATTTAGCTTACGAATTTTACGGTGTCAAAAATGAACGGTCTTTAAAATCGAAGTTACCATTGGAATTTTTTGTGTAGACTGCATACTTCTAACTAAATTAAACATTCATATTTGAAAGTTTCCATACAAAGCCTTGTAAAACAAATACGCCGAAACTGTACTCAAAATCGAAGCAATTTTAATATCAATGTGATTATTTGACAGTTATTATCTTTTGGTGGACAAAATCAAACAAATATAATCTGAAAACTGTATTGAGTTAACAATGGGCGTCTGCTTGTGGTGCAGAGTTATTGTCTCTTAATAGCCTTGAAAAGACCAGCGACCTGACACCAAAATGGCGGCGCCCATGGCTCATATTATTTTTCAAAAACTAAAATATCTATTTTAATTTTGTTAACATATTTTCAACTTAGACCACATTGCCAACAATTTAACGGCAACTTGTTCCAACAGTCACGGTTTCCTTTGTTAAATTTACGCAAAATATCATCGCCATTATTGATATCGCTACAGGAGTGCCATCATGAAGCTGAAGGTAATACATTTTAGAGACTCATTACAGTCAAAACAGGTCAAGTGTTCTCCGTAAAGTTTATTATTCGCAATTTGATTTCATTCTTCGTTTCAAACTCTATTATTAAAACGAAGCTTGCAAAAAGTTCAAATTGAGCCCCAATCGAATTTTGATTAAATTTATGTGTAAAAGGCTTGTACAATTTATTCCATAGCGTATTTGAATTTTAGTCTCCTTCGCAGCCGTTCTTAGGGCAACTGTTAGGGTTGCCGCGCAAACGCTAGCCCCTAAGAACGGGGAGGAGACTAATTTGCAATTTAGACTCATTTTGAATTCATTTCTGGCTCTAGAGAGGAACGCTTGACCTGTTTTGACTGTACTTTCGAAACACCTTAAGTAAGTTTACCTGTAAGTTCATTTCCAAAAGTTATTTATTTTAATCAATGTAGACCCCGGAGCGCGGATTCTCCACCATTCCCTTATCTTTCCGTTTCGTCGTGTAATGTAAGAGAAAAACATCCGCAATGATTCTCATAATTTAAGCCTCCCCCACCAACTACTGTTATAAAAAAAACAGAGAAACACCTAAACCTATCACTGGTTTATTGCACACAAGGAGACTACCATTTTTGGTAATTGTTTACAATTTATAAATAGTGTAATTACTATAAATTATCATTATTGTTGTTTTTGTTCATGTTCAGCAAAAAAGACATGGGTATTGCAGTACAATTCAATGCATTTAAGCCGACAAGAAAATCATCTCGTCAGTGTAAAATTTACAGGAAACAAACAGTATAAGATTTAGGCATCTATGAGGAACATTGTTTCTCAGATAGGACTTGGTAAGTTGTTCTCTCTGCTGGGCAGCATTCGGGACAACAGCAGTCTCTAAGATTTAAATTAGATTTTACCCCGCAATTTTATTGCAGTTCTGGAATTACAATCATTTATTGGGATACTAGTTTCGTCAATTTATGACGCCCTTGGCCTTGCCTACACTCACAAATGCGTCTATGCATCTCTCTATTTGCTCTGTGCTGTGGCCAGCTGAGATTTGCACTCGTATGCGTGCGCTCCCTGTGAGGAAAGTAAGAAGGTCAACAACAACCGAAAAACCATTGCCAGCGGTTCTTAATTTTGGATTACTTGTGGAGCGGTCACAAGATAGGTAAACCAAATCCACAATTGCCTAATAAAGTTTCAACATCAAATGAAGCCTGTTACCCCAGCGTATGGAAACATAAATGTACGAAAAATGTGTTTTAATTCCTTATCTGACAAATGAACGCACCATCATCAGATAATAACTGGTTATTTCATGGTTTTCTATGGAATACGGGCGAATATTTCACGAGAAATTTATATTATTTAGTATACAACGAGCAGGCGAGTTGTATACCAAAATAATATAAATTTAGAGTGAAATATTAACCGGTATTCCATAGAAAACCATCAAATAATCATTCTATAAATAACAAATTTACAGGAAGATTGATCACGAAAACAAAGTAACTTACCCGATGATAAACTGCGAGATTCCCCAGGTGACAAAAGTTTTGAGTGGCGGACGCGTCTGCAGACTAATTATGTATTCAAAATTCTTGAATTCCGATTGGCTGTTAAAGAAATGGCGCGAAATGTCCTGCATTTCGATTGGCAGACCGCCAGTAACCACCTCGTGAGACCCCCTAAATGGATAATTGTAATTTTTGCCAATGGAATCTTACCTTTTGGCACAACTGGGAAGGTAAAGCCAATGACATATATACCACGCTCTGTGGATGAAAACATGTATACTTAAAAATTATTCGCCTTAGGCTCAGTCGATATTGGTGAATATTCACCAATATCGACTGAGCCTAAGGCGAACAATTCTTTTTGTATATACAACACGGGAACCTGCTTTTGGGCACTGCATTTTGTTGAATTTTTAAAATTTCAGCATCGGAAACAATCGAGAAACGTGAATTTACGCCTTCCATTTTGTTTCAAAATTATCCCGAGTTTTGTAGGTGGCTACTGCTCATTATTCCGAGATAGCGAGCCAATCAAATTGCATGATCTATGTAGGTTCCCGTGTTGTATATACTAAAAAGCTATATTATACACATAGTTCACTGCATGTAAAACTCAGTAGAACATCTGCATTCAAACGATTGTGGATCGAAAATCACTAACAACCAACTAGAAATCAAAACTGACCGTTCATTTAAATGTATATAAAGTGGTTATAGAATATTATGGTCCCCACTTACCAAGCATTTCATCTGCAAACTCTACTGCAAGCTTCGCCTCGCCAAGCATGATGGGCACAATAGGATGACCACTGGCACCGCCCTAATATGCAGTCACACAGAGTAACTTCAGTTTATAAGTAGTAACCCCACCCCCTAAAAAAATCCCTACCGGTTAGCTCAGCGGTAAAGCGCCGGTCTGTCGTGCGAGAGGTCGAGGGTTCAAAACCCCGGCCGGATCAACATTCAGGTCTTAAAATAACTGAGTAGAAGGTTCTGCCTTTACATAATCCAACAGTAAACGGTTAGAACTTCGCGTCTTCTCGAACAAGGACGTAAAATTGTAGGACTAAGTCATCAGAGGGAGCTGTAAACGTGTAACGCTCTATAAATAAAGCAGTGATTTTTCTTTACTAAAAAAGGAAGGTATAAATGGATGACCTCTTATACTGCCCTAATATACAAGGCATGATACAGAGTTACGTCAGTTATTGGTACAAACTATGTTCTGCATCAGCAACGCTTTCAACTTTAGTCAGTACCTTTATAGTAGTTTCACTGCTCCTCCCATAAACAGTTTCATACGAAAAATAAACCAGACATTGAACTTTTAAATTCAGCCGATAGAGTCGAACCTCTCCATGTCCCGTTTCGTTGCTGGTTAAATACCGTTTTGTGATATTTGATTAACGCCGTACCTTAACGTCGAATCCAGCTTGGGACATCTTGGATCGAAACAGGCAGGTATTGTTAGCAAGCTTCTTAGTCAGATTTGAGCCACCCATCAGTAAATCGAACACCTGTAATACAATGTGACAAGTATTCGTTATGGTGCTGCTATATACTGGGCAATTATCTCTGCAACATTTCTTGCAATGGAGTTGCAGCTCAATCATACTATCTGCAACAATTGCGCCGCAACTTTTTTCAGCATTGAGAAGTGTAACATCCTTGTCTTATCTCACAGCGCATTTGCCATTGCGTGCCAAGTTGCAGGGAAAATTACAGTGTAATTATAGTGTCTTTATCTTACAGTATCGATATCGTAATGCTATTAAAAACATTGGCAGAGCCTTGCAGTCTAAACTAATTCTTTTTAAACTGACATAGTTATTTATAAAATCCTATTATTTCGTGCAAGTTTCCAAGCAACCACTTTCCTAAAGGCCACTGCAAGACGTTACTTGGAAAATTGCACACAATGCAGCAGCGCTAACCAAATTCCTAACAAGGTCGAACCCAGTTTCGGTCTATTTATTTTAACCTCGTTTTTTATCCAGTGTCAGTAGTACCTACCCTACTTGCACCTCCAACTACAGGTGGCGGTAATGAATTAGAGAACAGATACGGACGCGATTTCTGCCGTAACAGCTGCACAAGTTGAGAGGGACCAGTCGTATACCCACCTAATTAGTAAAGAGAATAAAGTCTGCATTTACTATTACTAGCATAGCTAACAGTGGAGATGTTACACTGTGGTAGCTTTCTTGCAACTTGGGACCCGTTGCTGCAACTATTGCATATAACTCGGGTAAAACATAGATTCTACTTTCTGTAACGGTAACACCCTTGTCGTTGTGACACAATTTGCTGAGAATTTTGCAGAGTATGACAGCACCCGCTTAATAGCCTACTTTTAAATGGTGCTCTGTTGGTGGAGGAAAATAATCAAAGCCGAGGGTGGGGAAAAACCGCCACGTAAATTGCACGAAATACTTTGCCTGAGCATTAACCTGCCGTGTATCAGGCCATTTGTCCTCATGCCACGTCATCGCAAATTAGAAACAAATAGGATCGAAAAAAACTTCCAAACTCACACGATAATCTTTTCAAGCTTGGTATCTTCGAATAAAGTGGTTTAAATTGCGTCACATCTTCTCAATTCTAGGTCAAATTGTTTTCGCATACATTTGTACATGAAATTTTAATGTCGATTTGCAAATACCGAACTCGTTTCCAGGCTCTTTGGCCGTACTATACATGTTACAGATCAACGCATCCTCGCTCTAGAATTACCAATAATCGGTAAATGGCAAACACGCTTGAAATAACGATTATTGTTAATTCTAAAACAAATCCTAACGCGAACCACAAACCTAACCATCGGACGAGTTCACGGGTAAACGACGGGTTTTCACTCACCTAGAGTTCACAGGTAACAAGAACAGAAGGTAAACGAGAGAAAATTATTTTTGAGCGCTCCTACTCGGGATTGAACTCGGCGTCATGACCACTACACAAAGCGCGTCTACCGCTGTTCGGAATTTGACAAATGTTTATATTTACCCGTGACTGGTTTTAAGAATGTCTGTTTAATTTGCGTTCTAGAATTAGCGATTATTGTTAATTGAAGAGCAAAAGCCACTTACTGATTATTGGTAATTCTAGAGCGAGGATTATGTTGTACAGATCCAGCAAGCGTACGAGCGAGTGACACAATTCCCCCATCAATTAATACTAATAATAACGCCTTTTGATTGAGGGTAGCACCGTTGATATTTATTATATAATGTACATGTGGCCTAGCCGGTAACAAAATGAGCGGGAGACTGGAACCGAGTCAGTAAAACTAATTCAATTAATAACTAGTCAAAGTGAGCATTATTTTCAAAAAGAACAGATCAAACTTAGCTAGTCTGGAAAGTTTGGTGAACTTTGGCTCAATTTCAATTGCTTATAATTCAGACAATATTCACTTGAATCACGTCAAACTTGGCACACATGCTAATTTGAACATGCTCTATCATGTGATGAACTTCATTTTAGAATTAGAGTAATTCTGATAAACTCGGTCCCAGTCCCCTACTCGTTTTGTTATCGGCCAATTGCCCTATATCATTATGACGTCAAATCAAAACAATCTATTGTTTAAACGCTAAGGATCACGGTCGTGGGAGGGGGATAAAACAGCAACAACACAAAGGAAATCGCTATCAAATGCATTTTGTAGAACGTAGAATAGCGGTAACAGCCACCACTAAATACGGTAAATATTGTGGGATAAATATTGATACAGCTGATATCTGGAAACCAGACAATTCGAAGTTAAATTTTCCTCAGCAGAGCAGATTTAGTTCAAAATTCTATTGTTCAAGTCGATTCTGTCCCCCTCAGAAACAAGCCGTGACGTCATAATGATATAGGGTAATTACTCATTCTTATGCTTTGCAGATCTACGAGTTAAAAGGACGATGGTGAGAACTCAGCCTTTGTTACAGTCGTAATGAACTTCTTTTTCTAATTTCCAATAAACCTTTCATAACCTTTACTATTTTGGCTACAATTAACAATAGCTTTGCACTTCCAGCCTCGTCTCTGCCTCGAGTTTGGAAGTGCAAGAACAAAGGTTTGTATTCTCCTGAAAACCAGAAAGTTCCTGCAAACCGGATTAACCTAATCCAGGATTAAATATAATCATTAGATTGATTAATTTACTTACTCATGAAAGCTAATTGAGGGATGAAATCCTATAGTTTGGTGAGAAATGCATGCATTCGTAATTGTAATCATATGATGCAGAAAGACACCTTTTACCAAGAGAACTAAAATCCTCGTGTAAAATTTGATCCAGGATTAATTAACAATTAGACCCGCAGCCCGAATGGGCTACGAGTCGATAACCCATGGGCTATTTAACTCGTAGCCCATGAGGGTGAGAGGTCTAATTGTTTTAGTATAAACTAACTAGTCAGATAGTGGAACATAATAGAAAGAAACAAACAGAAGTTGAAAACATGTTATTATTTCGTGAAAATGCGTGCGGTTTTTCTCTATCATGGGCTATCACAAATAGACCTATAGTAGGGTAGCCAATCAGAATGCAGGATTTGTAATAGTCCACTAGTTGGTTTATACTAACACTAATTAGCGTCCTCCGCGTGCACCTTTTATAATCGAAAAAAATTGAGACCGGGCTTCCTGTCGTAAAATGAGAGAAGAGAGGGCCTGATGACGAAAACAAATTGCCAAAGGAAGACCACCAAGAGAAAGACAAATCCAAGATGCCATTTGGATTAGGCGCGTAAAGACCCGTGGAGAGGGACGTAGGTCTAAGTTCGTTTTGTGTATACATGAAACATTAGTATTTTATATAACTAGCAACTGAACAAGATCGACTTCCTCATTCAGGCCCGTAGCTAGATTTGCTCCAAGTCGAACTCGCCGAGTCAACTGAGAGGCGAGTTCGTGCGGGGGGCAAAAAAGGCCTTTGAGAAAGTCTAGCCCGTAGCCAGACCAATTTTTTAACGGAGGCATTTTTTTCAACATTGCTGGGTTTCGCCGCCATCTTGGTTGACGTTAACAAAACCATGAATTTGTTTGATTCAACCAACATGGCCACCACGTCTTTGTTATTTGAATCTCTGGGGATTGATTGCAAACCAGCAATTAGATTTTCTGCGAGTGCCTTATTACATGAAATTTTTGCGACATATTAATTTCGCGATTTTGGAATGGTGGTATTTCGTGACCATATATTTTCGCGATGTTGTGAATATGAAGAAACCAATTGGGAGAAACTGACCAAATGGGAGTCACATTTTTGAACGAAATTTGATTTTTGATTTTTTGAAAATCACAAAATTAAAGTGTCGCGAAAAAAATACACCGTATCATCTAAAAGGAAATGTGCCAAATAAGGCTCGTCTCTGTACAGACCTGATCCTCCTCCTAATGCCTTGCCCAGTGTAGAGTTGATAATGTCGACACGTCCTCTGACACCACTGTACTCCTCAGTTCCTCTAAAACATTAATTAAAAAAAAAAGTGTTCTTGTAGCCTTCCTGTGGGGTGGAGGGATGTTCAATTTCCGCTACACTCTTTTTTTTTCTTCCCCTCCCCTTGAAAGGCTAGTGTCGATTTTCCATGCAACAGTGTTGTTGCAGGTTTTTGAACTTGGACAAATTGGACAAACTGCATATAACGTATAGTACAAGGCTTCAATGGATACCTATTTTATAATAAAAAAACTAGTGTAGGTCTGCATCGGGGAGAAGATAAACACTGGTATAATCAACTGAAAGTCGAGTAAGGAATGCTATAAATCGCCGTGGAAAGTGAGTAGCAACTGACGATTCAAGAACTGAACCCTAAATCAATCCGACGACTATACAAACTTGTATTCAAGAGAAATAAGTTCTGCTATTTTATTTCTTTGTGGTGCACGTCTAAAAAGAGGAAATACGTGTTGAAGGTAAAAAAATTGCTGATTCTCCGCTGATAAAGCTAGTTTGTGTGGCGGCTCAATTCTGTTTTTAGTGTCGTTAGTTCAAAGCCGAGAGCAACATGACAAAACTAATTTATTCCCCGTATCGTACGTCACAGATTACAGGAATTGAGCCGTCTGTACTTTATAGCGGCGGTTGGAAGGAAGATTTGCAGATTTTCCTTCCTTTGACGCAAAACACGGTAAAATAAATTTTGGTATGGGTCTTTTCATGTTTAGATCTACTCATTGAGCCGGCTAAAGTCGATTTTAGGCTTCAGTTCTCCTTTAAGTGTTCTGGCTAGGAATTTTGCTCAGTGTGTCAAATGACCCATATCTCATTCTTGCTGTGGGTCAGTTTCCCTTTATTTATAAGGGCCCAAGCTGTTTGTGATACGTACAAGTATGTGCCCTACGGCCCGATATTTGTATACCATTAATCTATAGTCCACATGGCTATATGGTCCATAATATGGCAACTAGTCTGGCTGTGCATGAATCATGTCATTAAAGAAAGTAAATGTGCATACCTTCCCTTATCACCAAGGAATCCAGTAGCATGGCACTCATCAGTGAATGTCAGTGCACCATACTTGTCTGCCAAATCACAGATGTCCCTGATGAAACAGAAAAATCGTAATGGGAATTGTTTGGATGATGTATTGGACAAAACACCTTTCATTATGCCCACAGTAACTGATCCCACTTGTAAGCTGCCCTTGTTATAGGTCACTGTCATCACCATCAATCCAAATCATCATCACCATGTATCACAGGGAACTTCAAATCAAACTTGCTAAAAAACAGCAAGAAGATCTGAGGCATAGGCTAACCACTGTACTGGTGGCTGTAAGCAGATCGAACAGCCATTTAAAACTTACTTCAATGGAGCAATAGTTCCATCCATGCTAAACACTCCATCAGTAGCAATCAGTTTCATCCTGGCACCCTCCACTTCTTTCAGTTTTGACTCCAGATCTATTGAAATAATAGTCGGATATGAACTTACAGTTCTCTTAGTGAGTAATAACATACATGTAGTCAATATGACATTTATACCTGACAAACTCTTAAGGAAAGCTGGGTGTTAGTCAAAACTATTATAGTACAGCTAGTAGCTGCTCTAGAGGTACTGCAAATGAAAGTACCATATTCACTCGCAGATAAGCCGCACTTGCAGATAAGCTGCACCCCCGATTTAAAACGAAGATTTTGGGTAAAAAGGTGCAGCTTATCTGTGAGTGAATACGATATTTGAGTTCAACATAACTATTACTCTCACCTATTAACAAACTCACACTCCGATTATAAATAGACTGTTTCATATATGACATCATCAAAATTCTAAATTCTAAACTGAGTTCTTTAATTGAAGCTGTTTTTTTTTATATGATTTAGAGATCAGTACTACTCAGTTTCCTTTCAAAATTGTACATTGATATGATGGTTCTGTGCCCTTATTTTAGTTTTAATTAATTGGATCTATCTATAGCTATTTATAACTTACCGCACGAAATATAAAACATTTTTGAATTACAGTATTTTGAATTTTGTGACAGCCCAGCTCAGTGTGTTTCGTAAATGTCATGAAAATCCATATATTTTGGCCAGTTTAAAATTTTAGACTTCATAAACCTTTAAAAGTGATATCTAGAATGTTTTAAAGTGAACAATAATCATATCAATGGGAAAAACAGCTTTCTTAAGTGTACTTTTTCAGCTGCCATCTTGGTATTCCAAAGTGGAACACCAAGATGACGGCCAAATATATATATATATATACTAATTAACTAGAGTTTTCGAACATTATTTCTCCAACAGCTCAAAAAGTCGAATAATGATAGAAACATAAGAACTTGAAAGGCGGGCACCTGCCATATCAATGTGCTTGTATCTGTACTTTTGAGCTTTACAGAGCCGAATACCATCAATGACAGAGGCATGATTAAGCTCATCACTTAATACAACATCCTCAGGTGCTAGAAGGGCCTCAAATAAACCAGTATTAGCATCAAAACAGCAAGCATACAGAATGGCATCTTCCTTCTCATGGAACTTTGAAATTTTCTCTTCAAGATCTTTGTGAATGTCCTACAAATGAAAAGAAGTCAGTTAATAAGCTAGACAGAAAATTATAGTGATCAAAATTTCAATATAATTACAAATAAAAATTATTTTGGAAAACTGACACTAATAAAAGCAAAATTTGCTTCATTACTTAATATACATTGTAATGTATTTAATATTAAGTAATGGTTCTCCAAAGAACTGGAGGAAAAGACACTAGGGTAATTAAGGCAATTTAAACCGCAATGAACAGTTCCCCAAATACATGTATGATTTTGCTTGAATATTCCTTAAGGTGCTCAGGCAGTCTGAGATGTGCACAGTCAAAGTTACAAGCTGAAAAAATGTAAAGGAAACTGTATACTGTTGGTCATTTATACTGTGCAAACTGAAAGAAAACATCATTCAGCCAATAGGAAAGGGGGAAAACAAAAGATCTTTGAACCACAAATTTGAGAACTTTCCCCTAATACAATTTTCTTTGAAATCAGTCCACAGCTAGTTTGATCAAAGCTAAATTGAAACTTCAAAAGTTATCTATACAGCTAGTAATGAAAATGTATTACCTGGCTGGTTTTCTATCACAGAGTGTCAACCAATGAAATTAAGAGCATTAAAGAAGAATAGAAAATTAACACCTTTGACGTTCTGCTGCCACTGAGTGGTCCCTGATTCCTCAGCAAATCATTACTTGATTGATCAGTTGTGTTTAGCAGGATGTATTTACCTGCGTTCCACAGATAAACCTGACTGAGCTGAGTCCATTGCCATACTTGTCCAGAGCATCCTTTGCTCCCTGTATCACCTCTGGATGGGACTATACATAGTTTATAACAAAAACAAGACAAATACAAATTAGGGACATACCATATTATTATGAAAGCCACCATGAAACTTTATTTTCTTGCTGCCACACAGATACATTGTACTAAATTGAGAATTTATCTTGCTCTGACCCAAAGTTTTCCAAGATTGAAGCATAAAACTTAATATTTCCCCTACTTAACCCCAGCTCCCAATTCAATGTGCACCCCCCCCCCCCTCCCCCCCTGCACAATTAAAAAAATTATGGTCACTGTTCCCACTGGCTCATCACAAGCTTATTGATAGAGCAGTGGTCTAACATCGCAAGAGATTTTATTCATTATCGTAGACAGTGCCACTTTATACATTATTATGGGTCTGTTTGCACAAGTTAGTCTTTTAGGGTTTCATAATTAGAATTTTAACTATTAACTAAAGGCTCTTTTCCAACATACACGTAAGGAATCACTTTAAATTTATGCACATCTTTTAGGAGTCAAACTCCCTCATGGGGTTTAAACCTACTTTAATTTATGCATACTTTTAGGGGTCATTTTCAAAAAGACTGCAGACCACCCCTATCATTTTGGTACCAGTGTCCCCCCCCCCCCCCCCCCCCCCCCCACCCCCCAGTATACACATTGAAACAAGCTATTGAAGGGATCCATGTAAGAATGATGTAATTAACTTAATATATTGTAAATATTTTTTTTTTATGTACATGTGTATAAAAACAAAGAAAGTGATCAGTATTAACTTAGGCCAAGTAAAAAATAATAAACAAACATGTTTATTGTCCGGATTATTAAAAAAAGGATGCAACTGACATTGAAATTAATGACTTGGTACAAGTTTGAGGATGTTTGGGAATATAGTTTCTGTGTGGTGAGCTTTCCTATATATATTACATATTAGTATTTATAGTATAGATACGATAGTACGCGCGCTCTGATTGGCTAAGAAGCCATGTTTTACCAGAGTATATAACATGGTTAGCCGTGTTATATAGTTTTCAACTGGCGGTTTCCTTTCATCACGCGCATAAATCTATATTATAAAACAGATAAAGAAGCCTTAAATCCATGTTTTATACTATCATAAAACACTCTGGTCATTTGAGAACACTCTAGTAATGTTGAAAGCACGCGCCTTCGGCTTGTGCTTTAACATTTCTCTCATGTTCTCAAATGCCCATCGTGTTTTATGATAGTATAAAACATGGCTAAGGCTTCTTTATTTGTTAAATATAGTTCTCACGTTTCTATATAGCAGACGTTTATGTGGTAAATCCATGATATTTCCCAACCAGTTTATTCTTGAACAGACTTAATACATTATAACAATAATAAAAGAAAAAAGGAAGCATCTTTACAAAACGTAGTGCATGGAGACGATAGTCAGGACTAGGCCCCTTCACTTTGTATTTTCATTTTCACTTACTGATAGCCCTAGGTAGTTATTTGCACAAAAGTTGAGGATCTTTTCATTTCTGCCCTGTACACCTATTTCTGCTGCCTGTTCTGTCGTGATGATCCGTTCACTCTTCCATGTGCCAGCCTCTCTGATGGCTTCCAACTGATCATCCAAGAGATGCCGCAGAGCCACCTGTCCAGCACTTGCACATCTCACTGACACATTTAACCTTACTGTGCAAAGTGATAGGAATAACAAGAGTATTTATCAAGGGGAGCACAGGGTCATTGCCAGGATTAATTGGGGTAAGGCAAGGCAAAATCAGAAATGGGGGAAATGTAAAAAAGTGGGTACAATTTGGAGGTAAGGTCATATCGCAAAGTCAGAAAACAAATGGGAAAAAATGTTTGAGACTCAAAGGGTGAGCATGTTTATATTGTAACCCAGTGGGTGACATCCTGGGGCTAAATTTAATGAGGAATTGATCAATCAATCAATACATTTATTTATACATGATAATATTTAAAGCTAATGCTTGTGTACCCTGCGAGCAGAGGTTTCTCATATCTCTTTGCCTTTCCTGTCGCCGAGAGAAACCTCTGCCACGAAACAATTGCTTTTCCCGTTGAACATGCACACTTGCATTACCTCAAAAAACTTGACGGTAAACCATATGATAAAACAGTTACAAACCGGTTTTACCTGTTTGATATCGCTTGGGCATGACTTTTTGGCAATCTTCGCTGGTTTGCAAGAGCCCATAGTATCCTTCGCAGCCATTATTTATGTCATTGCACAGTTTTTGTTTGCCGACGATTTATACGAAAGGGTTTCAAACTCTGGCTTTGTCTCCCTCTTATTTTGCTGAACTGCTCCGACAGAAGACCTCGAAATTACCGTTCAATAAATCTACCTTAATTTATCCTAAAGAAAGCTTTGATTTACACCCTCGAAGAAGGAAACTTATTTTATTTTCTCCACTTCACCAACAATAGGAAATGAACAATCTGAAATCTACAATGAAATTACAATGTTTACCATCTCGTTTTTCTCGGCCAATGGAAATCTAGATACCATGGCACATGCTCAATGCGAAAAGCAATCGTTTCGTGGCAGAGGTTTCTCTTGGCGACAGGAAAGGCAGAGATGAGAAACCTCTGCTCACAGGGTAATGCTTGTGGGGTTGTGTCTAAATAATTACATTAAAACTATTCTGACAATAAAATTGGCCTAAACATTAATTTACATCGGTTGTAATATAATAATAATAATTAATTAATTAATATATTTATACATATTAAAACAATATGATGTGAAGGGAGTGGGGGGATGCCAGTACTAGTCTCTGATGGGAAGGGTGGGGCCCGGGGTGGGGGCAGTTGCTTAATGCCTGTCCAGAGGCCTGCTCCAACAGAATCCTCGATTCAACCCAGCACTAGTGATGAGTTCGATGTCCCCTTGAGTAGAAACAAAACTAAACTAAAAACTACTTCAGATGCACATGGCAGATCTAGTCTCTGTAACAACTGATATGATAATCAGCCAGCAAAGATGCTTCATTGTAAATATTATGCTGTTGCTGTGTACTTGTCAATGTTTAGCCCCAGGGGGGGGGGGGGGGGGGGATGCACATACCCAGGAGGATTTGACAATTAACCTCAATTTCATGTTAAATTCCTTGCCCAGAGATCAGGTGTTTGGGAGGGGGGGTTTGGGGGTTGAGGGGACTGTGGCCACCCCTTTTGTTGGCATGATCCTGCAATCCCCCTAGCTAATTGCACCTATATGGCACGAGGTTTGGCTTACGCCACACTTTTACGGCCACCTCTTTCTGCATTTCCTGGATCTGCCCCTGCTTCCTCCCAGGGAAACAATTAACTCACCTTTTACAGCAAATTCTTCAAAACTTAATCGGCAACTTAATGGCCTTCCTTTTCGCCCTTGGAACATATTCCCAAGCTTTGTACAGCACTTGGCATTTTTAAAATCTATATAGAGAGTCTATACCATACAACAACCTCAAGTCACGAGTGCACGTCAGGAGCCCATTACTAGGAGCGTCCATCTACCCCATTGGGTCTATACGACGATAGACTCGTTTTGTACTAAAAATAGACAGAATCTCGCAGGAGCAATTTGAGCAGCCAATGAACAGGACTCTTAAGACGAAGCGAAAGTGACGTCAAAGTTTGCACATTCTCAGTTCAGTAATGGCGGACTGAGAGTTGGCAGAGTCTGAAGTTGAAACTTCAGAGTCTGAAGTTCAGACAAGTTATTTATTAGAATATGGCATTATTTATTAACAGGAACCAGTCTCTCTCATTCTTTTTCAATGGAAAACGTGTATGGGGTTCGAGTAATGACGGATTGTGGACTTCGACATTGGATCTCTTGCTCCGCTTTGGCAGCCATTGTTTTCAACTTTGAACTCGACAATTTGCAGCCCTCTTAGGAAGCGCACCCTTTTGCGGGAAAAAGCAATATATTTATAGAACAAAACGAGTGTGTGCCGTCGTTTTATATAGTACTGGATGGACGCTCCTAGTAATGGGCTCCTGTACATGTGCAGTGACTAAAAACATAATGGTGGCATAGATTAACATCCAGGCCTTTAAAAATGAGTTACTGCTGACACCCCTGCCATTTTTGAGCTTGGCTGCTGCCGTGGCCATGCATTCAGAGATTTGGTCCCAGTCTCTCTGTGCTCTTTTCAGTGGCTAGTCTCCAGGCTCTTGCACGAAGTCGTCAAATGGCCCCTTGCCTCGGGACCCCTAATTACGTCAAATTCCCCACCCACAGGAGAGGGAATCAAATCTCCTTGGTATGCCCATCCCCCAAGAACTAAACATTGACAAATACATTATTTCAATAATTATTGTAAATTTTAGTCTATTATATCATTTAGCCAAATTCCAGAGCATGATGTGCATACACATGCATGATAATAAGTTTGTTCTCAGTGGCTTGCATGAAAATTGTCCTTTACCGACAACTTTCAGAAAGGGAGATCTTCATTGTCCCCCAACTATCAATATATTATCAAATGATCCACCAATTACCAAAAAAAAATTTGACCTGGTGCCCAGATCCCCTCAGCTTATTTTCTTCGGTTGAACGACCACGTGTGTATGTGTTGAAATTTATTTTTCGCTTTCCCAATAAAATTTTTCGGTTTTCTTCCCTCCAAAAGCATTTTGTAACCTTAGCCGGAAATACCCCCATGGCCATGGTCCCCGGCCCGTCCGTTGCCTGCAAACACGCAGGTTTGATTTTATTATTTTTATAATGATTATCGTTTTCACACCTTAATAAGCTGGGGCATGACACTCACCTGGATTAACAAAGAATCGAGAAACACGCTGAAATGCTGCCATCCTTTGTCAATGCTTCGTAAAGAAACAAATATCTCAGGAACTTTCACAAATGGCGGCTTCAGCCTCGTTTTCATGATGGCAGTGACAGCGCTCATGACTTTCAGCGGTCTTTCCAGTAAACACAAAAAATGTACACGTTTACACTTACAGAAGACGTCGTAATAAGTTTTGAGCCTTGATTACATATTTTGAAGGGGATGAGACGGGCACACAGTAAGTTTGACCTTTCTACTATGCGAAAATCAAATTAAACTGTTTTTTTGGCAAGATTTCTGCTCTTTATATATCATTTTATCCGCCATTTTCACAGATTGCGGTAATGATATGTCACAACCACAGAGAAGCGATCAGGTGTTGGAGGAAGAAAACGAGCGACTGACAGATAATTTATCTGGCAAAGTACAGGCACTAAAATCGGTATGTATGCAGTGTGTGTGTTGTAGAACTAATAGTGTCTCTATTAATTCCAAACCTGCCCATTCCCCACCCCCATACGTGTGGGGCATATCAGGGACAGGGTTCCCACGGTCAGAGAAAAGTCATGATTTTTTTTTTTTCAAGGACAGGGAAAAGTCAGGTAATTTAGTATTAGGTCAAGGAAATCCCAAATTTCAATGAAAAGTCAGGGAATTTTTATTTTCGGGCTTCACATACCAATTTTGTTGGCTGTTTTGAGCTGTTTTGTTCAATGTTACTGTCCCATGTCTACACACAGGCTTCCCAGACTCGACGTATATTTCCCGCTTATTAGTCTGTTGGGTTACCTGTGGTTTATCAATTAGTTTCATAACGATCTCAGAAGAGTTTAAATAATTGCTTCGTGTGAATTCTCTTTTCCGATTCCTACGAAATGAATCTTCAATAATAAAAGATTGATACTTAATGAAGTTGTGTGAGTGGTTTTTTGGCGATTTGGGGCCTTCTAAAGCAGTTTATTAGGATTCGAAATTTTGACCGTTGGCCGAGGCTCTAACAAAATTTACAAGGTAGGCAAGTCGACCTCGCCAAAGCACAGACTTACCTCAAAGATCACCCAAAAATCGGGCACTTTTCTTCCTCACTCGCTATTCAGCTTTTGGCACAGGAGGGAATAGTTATCAAGCAACATCTGACCGGAGATTTAGGAAAATCCATCAAATTTATCATCGCCAAACGGCCTCCTCGAGACCCAAAAAGCGCGACTTTCCAATGATCTGTAAGAACCAGAATGACCAAAGTGGTCCAAAATTTTCCCGACCCTACCCAAAACGATGCAAATCACCTTTTTTTCATGGGGGACCCTCAAGCGTGAAATTATACTTCCGCTCGAGGAACGGAAACAAATATATCGCCAATCAGAGAGACCATTACTAGGCCTTTTAACGAAACTGGCGGTTACAGACTAATTTTGAATTTGCAACTCGCGAAAATTTCTCACGTGGAACTGTCATAACACTCGGTGAAGACCCCAGCCCACTGTCTTGGTCCTCTGATTGGCGAGTTCCAAATTCAAAATTAGTCTGTAATCGCCAGTTTCTGGTTCTTACAGATCATTGGAAGGTCGCGCTTTTTGGGTCTCGAGGAGGCCGTTTGGCGATGATAAATTTGATGGATTTTCCTAAATCTCTGGTCAGATGTTGCTTGATAACTATTCCCTCCTGTGCCAAAAGCTGAATAGCGAGCGAGGAAGAAAAGTGCCGATTTTTGGGTGATCATTGAGGTAAGTCTGTGCTTTGGCGAGGTCGACTTGCCTACCTTGTAAATTTTGTTAGAGCCTCGGCCAACGGTCAAAATTTCGAATCCTAATTAACTGCTTTAGAAGGCCCCAAATCGCCAAAAAAACACTCACACAACTTCATTAAGTATCAATCTTTTATTACTGAAGATTCATTTCGTAGGAATCGGAAAAGAGAATTCACACAAAGCAATTATTTAAACTCTTCTGAGATCGTTATGAAACTAATCGATAAACCACAGGTAACCCAACAGACTAATAAGCGGGAAATATACGTCAAGTCTGGGAAGCCTGTGGTCTACAAAGCTAGGTTACATTTAATGTTTGGACCATTGGTTTCGTGACCTTGTAAAATTAAGGTACATGTAGTGTAATTTGAATTGGTGTTTCAACTTTTTTCACAATTTTTATTGTAAGTCTTTCAATTTTCAAATATAACTTCTCAAACTCATGAATAATTAATGATAATATTACAAAGAAAATCACAAGCTTCGCGTCGTTTTTCAAGTTCAGTTCTCAGTGTTTGGATATGTGATAAAACACGGCTGACAGTGTTGTATATATTACTTGCACTGCTCTTAGGCAATCATAGCCTGCGTGCAGACATTCTCTCTCCCTGCAAAAATCGGGAAAGAGACATCTGCGAAACCTGTTGATAATCGTGTTCTGGTCACATGTTTCTTCTCCAGTATTTGAGGATTGCGCGCTGATTGGCTGTTGATGGAGGATTGTCATAAAGTCATATGATTGGCTAATAACTTCCTGGAATGTCCCCATGTTTACTTTTCAAAACCCTTCCATCCCGTAACGCTATTCATGTACAACAAAATAATGTCTAGTTGCATCTTATGTTTTGCTGATAATTTATTGTGAAACATACATTGTAATGACAAGAATCTAGTAAATGGAAAAGGTACATTCAACATTAAAGTTATGTAGAGCTTTCTACTCTTGGCTTTGAAGTTCACTTGAATTCACCATACATTTGTAAACACTGCATCCAGAAGTTGAAGAGGTGTGAAAAATATTGTACGAAAAATCGAGGCAGATCTTTACGAGTGCTATCATTTGAAAGCCACAAACGCAGGTCTGGTCGTAAAGAAAGAGGGACAGTACATGTACTAGGGAATTGTTTGAGTCAGAAACTGTTTGAATCAGAAACTGACTCCAGCTCTGACCCAAACGAGCCACTCTAGATGGAAATGCGATCGAACCGACTTCTCCTTATACGGAAGGTTGCCGACCACAAGAATATCAACTCCTGCAGCGAGAAAATCAAATAAATGTATGTACCTTCATGATATTCCGCTTTCTCCCATTTGTCTGTCCATGTTTACCAGTTCTGGATGATTCAGTTGCTGTAGGGGAAAATATTGAACCAAACAAAACACAGAAGAGCCAGTCGTCCAAGTGAAGGTTGAATGGCTGAGCAAAACAAAAGTTTAGTAATACACTACACAAAGGCGTAAGTTGAAAGTTTGGGTAAGATGTTGTGTTGTGAACTTATAGCCAGATCACATCGGCTGTATGGAAGAATCCAGTTTTGAGAAAAAATGTGCAGCAAATCTTTCTCAAAGAAGTAGACAGAGAATGCATGCAGTTGTGTTCGCTAAAATCACCTACATGTAGCTGTCTCCATTCTCCAAACGCGAAGGACATGAAGAACTTCTCATTCAAAAAAATTGAACGAAGAATTGGAGAGTAAAGCTCCTTTATTTATTGCTGTCCAGCTTATTAAGGAAGACTAAAAGACTAGCAGTTGGCATGTACATGTATGCTATTCTTCTGCTTTAATTATGATAATTTATGACCAGAACACGATTATCAATGGCATTTCACAGACGTCTTTCCCGATTTTTGCAGGGAGAGAGAACATCTGCATGCAGGATAAGGCAATCAGAGTCGAGATTGTTTTTGCTGTGATGTATTATTCTGCATGAAAACGAGATTCAAACAGACCTGGCCCAGAGGTTAAATTTTGGTGTCTCGCTCGCCAACTCAAACTGCCTTTGGTTGTCGCTTTAATATAATTTAATATGCTATTTATTACCAACAAATAGCAAAATATTTAATCTCTGGTATCCAGGGTAATAGTTTGAGAATTAATATCTAACGATTGGTGATATTTTGGTGATATTTTGCTAAGTTATAAATAGCATGTGTAGCCTACAGTGGTGATTCCACTCACCACTCCTACAGCCAATCAGCATCTGATTTCACAAACGCACCAGTGTGATTCAGCTAAGACTGCGATTCTGTCACAACTATTCACATTGTTAGCTTTATCAATTTTATTGATTGGTAACAATTTTTATTGATATTATCGTTATTCAATGAATAGGCATGGAAACAATTAAAACACAGTTATGTGTTTGACCTATTTTTACATCTGGATGGTCAGGTTTGGAACTATCCCATGTTGGAGCATGTCTGTTATCCAAAACATTTTTTGCTTAATCAAAAGTTTGCTTTTGATAAAATAGTGGGGACTATCCATCATAAAGGGCCTTCAGGGTGTGTTTTACACAAGGGATCAAGTGTACAGTATCAGGGTATCCTGCAAGGGTTGTTTGTTACAACAATCAGAAGATTATTTTATTCTTATACTGGGTTTCATGTTTCTTATGGGCTATATAAGCATCAAAACACAAAATTGAAAACTCAGTTGAAACTGGGTCAGTGTTTGCCAACATTTCATCGAGTTGGATTGCATGATCCAACATTGTTTGATCATTTGACCAGAGCTTCAAAACTCTCTCCCCAGCTCTCAATTGACATTGGACAAGAAGTGAGAACCCAAAACGAACTTTTAAGAGATATGGTGAGTGTTCCCGTATATATTTTAAAGAGCAGTGCCTGCTGCCCTTATACATGTACATGTATGAATACTTTTATATATTGTCAGCAATTTTAGAATACTTCAGGTCATTAAAGGCTGGTTCACACGTGTAACACAAGCGCAGACGCAAGCGCAAGCACAAGGAAAAGTACTTGTGAACATTGCTAATGCAAACGCAAGCGCAAATGCAAGAAAATGAAAACTTTCCCATTCTCTTGCGCTTGCATTTACGCTTGCTTCACGGATTTACCCGTGTGAGACAGAGCGGAAAAACGGAGCGCATGCGCACTAGCCACTTCATTAAAAGTGAATCCTGAAGTGAATCAAGATGGCCGGGGAGCGGGAGTGGATTGTAGCTCTTTTTCAGGGACCTCTCACAGCTCAAGAAATACCGCAATTACTTTATTACTTCACACCATGGACTGATATTCTTCAGTGGCTTCTCTGAGCCCAAATAACGCATAATCCAGACCACAGAAAGAACGCTACAATTGCTCGTTCAACCCTGTGTTCAAGTAAAACGAACCATTTCAAAATGTTCATATGCGACTGGAAAAACGCCAAAAATAAAAGAACTTGTGAATATATAAGGTTTATACTTCGGTAGAGAACTAAGAAAGTAATGGCTTTCAACATATAAAATACCATATTCGAGATTTTCATACCATTTTTCAAACGAAGTATTTGAAGTTACAGTAGTGACTAGACTGTCTACAGCAGTAGAAATCCTGGAACGACTATCATTACCAAAGACTGTAAGTAAATCTACAGAGCTATATTATCAGGAAATTATACAATATTTCACTTGATTTGGTTAATATGGTATCACATCGGCATTTTGACGAATTAGTTGACTGATTTACCAATGTAAAGAAAACAAATTTTCATTTTGTTTTAAAATGAAGTGTTGTATATATGCATGTAAAAAAACTTAATATGTTATAATTGTTCTGTTTTCAGAAAGCCAACAATAAAACATAGTTGTAATCGAATGCCTTTGGCAAAGTAGTTTTTTGTTCATTTAATTTTGTTCATGTTAGAAGTGGGTTGACACTAATTATGATGTGTGGGATTTTTGTGTGGTTTTGTAAGAGAGGTGCATATCATCAAGAGCCTGCATGTGGAATTCTCACCCAAGCTTCGCATAAAAATCCTTTTATACACATTTTATGCAGATCAAGCAAAGAAGCAGTACCTCTGATCTTGTTTATTTTCCTGTAAAATAGTAAAACTTGATTCTCTTCTCAATTCATTCAGTGTTTGTTTACTGTTTTGGAATATCTGGACCAAAATAGTATTAAAGGAGCACCTGGTTATACAGATTACTTGTTGAGAAATACAGACTTCAAACACCATAATTTAGCTTATAAATCTCTATTGTTCCCAAACAAAAGCAAAGTCAGGCAAATATAGCAAACTATGAAAACAAACACAAACGTATACAGTTTTCATCTATACTTTCTCATTATTTGAGACTAAGTGTTTTAAACCTGTTTATTTTTAATGTAGAAAAAAATTACGTAATTATCTGGTCCCATATATTAACAGCATTGGAAGGAACACATCTATATGGAATTAAGACTCAAAATATTTATGCTTTTCAGCACCATCACTTCTCTTCATCTTTATTCTCCACCAAAAACAAGAACACTAATATATCTATGAAACATTAAAAATAAGTTATTCTCTTAAAATATGCAAAAACTATTTACGAAATTTAGAAGTAAATCATGTATGTGTTCGTGACGTTGTAACTCAAAAGGGTAACACTGTAAGTGTTGATTGAAAGAATGTGATAGTTGATTCAGTTTAATATGTGGGTTTGATAATGTATTTGGGAAAAGGAAAATCATGATGGCTATGGAGGTTAATTCCGATGAGGTTTCATTCATGATACCAACATTAACAATCAGATACATGTGCAAAACATGGCATAAAATAACTAATTGACTAGTAATGATTATTGTCAATACTAAGAATTTCTGCTCACACATACATTGCATGTTCATGTTAATTCAAATCACAAGGGTTTTTAATTTTTTAAAGTTAAAATTTTGACAAAATAATATTTTGTAGCTATCAAAATACTAATATTATAATAAATTACATATTTATGTATGTTGTATCTGAACCTTAAATTCAGGAAGAGTTTACCATCAGAGCATCCCTGAGCTTTAGGTTATAGCAGACTTCCTAGCCATTTTAAAAGGGTCTGCCTAATACAGAATGCACACTTGGCATTTTAAAACTTGTTTAAAAATTTTGATTTTAAATGAACATGCATGTCAGATCATAAGCAGAGATTCTTAGCATCAATACCATTATAATAGAACTATTATTAATTAATTATTTACTAATACACACTGATTGTTATTATTGTTGTTATTATTATTATAAAATGGAAGCCATTGGAAACTAGAAACATGTTCTTCATTCCAACATACTTCCCCCTTATTGCTTTCCTTTCCCAAAGTAATTGTGCTTATTATACAGACTGGACTATCGCATTCATTCACTGGGCACCTAACCCTTCCCCCTCCTTCCTCAAAATTATCCAATAAAAAGCTGACCCTCTTCTTGCCTTGACGATTCATTAGGTACTGCATCAACAATTCAAACATATACACATGATTATGATTCACCTCTGAAATAAGTTCACATAAAATAACATATTATACACTGTAAGCACTTAACAAAGACACAATTCACAGTTAACCTTTAAAATCATTTCACATAATTCATACAAATTTCATTTAAAAAATCAAGTTAAGAACATATTCACTTATTATTATTGACATGTTTCTTAGATTAGCCCTTCACATAATTTCAGAAAATAATCTTCACTTAATGTTCACACACTTCATAAAATAAATATACTACAGGGCCCGGTTCCTGAAAGCCCGATTAGCGCTAATCCAGAGTTAATTACCATGACAACTAATATGTTTTGTTGAGAGTTAATCCAGGATTAGCGCTAATCGGGCTTTCAGGAACCGGGCCCAGGTGTACAGAAAATGGGGACATAGTGATACAGGAAATGGTCACTATAATTATCAGGGGTTTCAAAATAACCAGCACTAGCATGCATCTACATGTACATTGCACTTACATGTATATTAGCCTGAAATAGCTGTATATACATGCATGTATAGCCAGCTATACACATACTATATATATTTGTATTTTAACATACATTTATTACTGAAGGCATATTCACAGAGCTCTACTTTCAAAGTCCAAGCCAGCTACACTGAAAATTAATGAACCTCTGCATTAATTATGCTAATAATGTAGTTTCTGTGTAACTCCAAAAAAAGGCTCATGAAAGAGGGAGCTACCAAGTTTTTCAAAGAAATTAACAATGAATTGTATTATATGTAATTGCTTATGGATTCCTGTACAAATATTATTATGTATTAGTAACCATTAGGCCAATGAAAAAAAGTGTGATACATACACAGTTTCAACTGTTTTAAGGCTTAACTTTTGTGGAAAGTTATTGCATCCTGTGGGTTGGATATAAACTCAGCAAGATAGTAGAGAATTCTGCTGAATGTTAAAAACATTAAACCAAAAACATTTTTTAAATATTTGTAGTACTCCTTCCACTGTTGTACCATGTTACAATTATAAACAGGTTTTAACAATTAACAGTCAAATAAAGTGTACATGAAAAATGTAGATTTGTTCTCATACATGCATGTAGTTTGCTATGGAGGCTATTTAAATCTCTTTCAATTATCCTACACATGTATTTGTCTCACTTTGCTTTTGCTTGGGGAGAATAGAGTGAAGATCAAGAGAAGTGATGGTACTTGAAGAGTCTCCATTACTGAAGCACAGGCAGCCCAAGCTCTAAATATCTAGCTAATACTTACAGCGTTTGTATGGGAATTTTAACGAGCTAGAAATACGAAAGACGTCTTTTTCTTAGTAAGGAGAGCAGAGGAAATGAAAACTCGCTAAAATCGCTTCATATCAACCCTGTTACCACACAGACAGCAAGTAATACACTATGGAAGCAAGGTAAGGCATTTTATTCATTAATTCTTTCGTATTTCTACTTCTAGCTCGTTAAAATTCCCATACAAACGCTGTAAGTATTAGCTAGATATTTAGAGCTTGGGCTGCCTGTGATCAAACATATGCTCCTTAATTTGCTGTTTAGTCCAGATATTCAAAAACATCAAGTAAACACCGAGGGAGCTGGGAAGGGAAAGGTATACAATTGCAGGCTCCCTTTTTCCTGGGAAAACAACAAGAAGTACTGTTTCGTGTAAAGCAAACACAAAGCTTGGGTGAGAATAAGCCCACATGCAGGATCTTGATTTCATACACCAACCACCATACCTCCCTTTTAAATACAGAACCGCACAAAAGTCCCACACAACATAATTAGTGTCAACCCACTTCTAACATGAACAAAACTAAATGAACACAAAACTATTTTGCCAAAGGCATTCGATTACAACTATGTTTTATTGTTGGCTTTCTGAACACAGAACAATTATAACATATTAAGTTTTTTTTACATGTATATACTATTACTATTAAACAACACTTCATTTTAAAACAAAATGAAAATTCGTTTTGTTTACATTGGTAAATCAGTCAACTAATTCGTCAAAATGCCGATGTAATACTATAATAACCAAGTGAAATATTGTATAATTTTCTGATAATAGCTCTGTAGATTTACTTACAGTCTTTGGTAATGATCGTCGTTCCAGGATTTCTACTGCGGTAGATAGTCTGTCACTACTGTAACTTCAAATGCTTCGTTTGAAAAATGGTATGAAAATCTCGAATATGGTATTTTATATGTTGAAAACCATTACCTTCTTAGTTCTCTACCGAAGTATAAACCTTATATATTCACAAGTTTTCTTATTTTTGGCGTTTTTCCAGTCGCATATGAACATTTCGAAATGGTTCGTTTTTCTTGAACACAGAGTTGAACGAGCAATTGTAGCGTTCTTTTAGTAAACTGGATTATGTGTTATTTGGGCTCAGAGAAGTCACTGAAGAATATTAGTCCATGGTGTGAAGTAATAAGGTAATCGTGGTATTTCTCGAGCTGTGAGAGGTCCCTGAAAAAGAGCTACAATTCACTCCGGCTCGGCGGCCATCTTGATCACTTTTAATGAAGTGGCTAGTGCGCATGCGCTCCGTTTTTCCGCTCTGTCCCCGTGTGAAGCAAGTGCAAACGCAAGGAAATCAGCAGAGAACCAATCAGAAGGAACTTCGTCCCATGCCTACACGGCTAAACATTTATCCAAGATGGCAGCCTCCACGATAACTACAGTCATAACTACATAAAGTTGTACTTACCGGAAATAAAGCTCTATCACCAAGGGCAAGGTGTAATTTGTGCACCAAGTTATGGTAATTGCCCTGAAGCTGTCTCCTATGAAAATATCTCTCACCCAAACACTTCTTGGCCTTCTTGTCCATCTCTACATTATTCTTCGACGTATACGATGACAAAGGATGAGAAGCATGAATAACAACATGTCAGACTCGTCCACCATTTTGGAAAAGCACTACAAATGCGCATGCGTGCATCATGTTTCTTGCACTTGCGTTACACGTGTGAACATCGCTTGCGCTTGCGTTACACGTGTGAGCCAGCCTTAAACGAGACTAAATGAAATTTAAAGAATGTGATATAAAGTGGTAAGCTGTAGTGCTAAGTGTGCACGCCCTACGAGGGAAAGAGAAAAAATCTCTGACCCAAGTGGGACTCGAACCACTTGGGTCAGAGATTTTTTCTCTTTCCCTCGTAGGGCGTGCACACTTAGCACTACAGCTTACCACTTTATATCACATTCTTTACACTTACTAGTGCTACGCGGCAAACGTGGTTTCATATCATAACTACATATACAATCGCCGTGACCCCATAAAACGCACCAATACCCACGATTGCTCTCATCTGACTTGATAGCTCAGTTGGTAGAGCGCCAGACATGCAACCTGGAGGTCGTTGGGTTCGAGTCCCACTTGGGTCAGAGATTTTTTCTCTTTCCCTCGTAGGGCGTGCACACTTAGCACTACAGCTTTATATCACATTCTTTACACTTACTAGTGCTACGCGGCAAACATGATTTCATATCATAACTACATATAAATGAAATTTAGACATGGTTAAATCTCCAGCGGATACTGGGGTCCCTGTGGTCCCTGTGGTGATGTTCGCACTGCCCTGGGTCGGAGTCTCTGTCATCCGGGACTCTTAGCATATTATTATCGCTTGTTATTCTGTATTTGCTTGTCAGTTGGTCCTCTTCAGTTGCTTGTCAGTGGCTCTTTTTACTAAAGGTGAAGTAATACGGGCAACAATTTGTTGCAACTTGTCGCGCAACAATGTTGCGTTGCGAGTTGCAGCGCGATGTTGCTCGTATTACCACCTGCGCATGCAAACTCGTCGCGTTTGCACGCGTGGGTGGTAATACGAGCAACATCGCGCTGCAACTCGCAAGTATTACTTCACCTTAACTGTGAAACTCAAAGAAGCCACCATCCAGCCAATCGAAAAGGGAGAAAACAAAAGCTCTTTCAATCGCAAATTTGATAGTTTTCCCCACATACATGTACGATATTCTTCGAAATTAAACCATACACTGTACGTAGTTTGATAAAGAATAATTAAACCTTCAAAAAAAGTCATATGAAAATGTATTATTTGTATGGTTTTCTATTGAATTTATGAGCATCGACCAATTAAAGTACCAGAAAGAAGAATAGAAAATTAACACCTTTTACATTACTTTGCCGTTCATGCTATTGTTCTTAGCAGGGGAATTACTAACAGTAATTACTGTATCTCCTCTTCTCAATACAGGATGATGATTTTGATTCGGGCGGTTCACTGTTATCAGCAACAATGGGAAGATTACAAGCTTTAACTAAAAAGGGCCACCACAAGATTATGTGCTACCTCATATTGTTCTGCTTGTTTGTGTTCTTTGTAGCATGGTATATTGTAAGAAAAAGATAAAATTGATATAAAAAATGCTGAATAAGTAGTTCTGAAGGGGCGCTGTCAACACCCAAAATAACATAAACTTTCTCATGACAAAAAACAAAAGTAACTGCCGGTTGAATATTTGGAAAAATATTTGGAATTTTTGTCTTGCAAATGTGTGGGAACCTATCCTGTGAGCAGAGCCCTTGGTTTTAGAAAACCAAGAAAATAAGGCTCTGCTCGCAGGGTAGTGGGAACCCTGCTATTGGTAGTAGAATGTTGCTGCTAGTAAAAAATAGTTGCAACTAGAAGCAGTTGCTAATTGCTTTGGTATTTTCCTCTGATTTTAAGCCCTCCAGTTAAAACTTACATTTACCAGAGTTCTCCCTTTTTTCTCATAAAAAGTCAAACTATTAAAATGAGAATTTCATCTTTGAGTGCATGGCCTTTTGAAAACATATTTTAAGAATTTATATCAAAACAAGTACATGTCTATATGCATATAAAAGTACAAATGTAGAATTGTAGAAAATGTAGTAGAAATTCCTAGTGATTCAAGTCTTTATTTATTTTGTACAATAAATACATAAACAGACTAAAAAATAGTTAGATTACAGACCGTTACAGCTAGCCCAAGCGCTGTAAATGATCGGACGATCTTTTTTGGATTTGTAAATCACATAAAGATCGGACGCGAATTCTTTATCGCACTTATCAAACGTCTAGATGTAGACAATCATGTTTTCAGTTATTTTGTCTGTTAAACGACTTATTTTGGCCGAGAAAAAAATCGAAGCCCAAGTTTATATAAATCAGGACGAAATCTCTAGTAAAATTAAAGTGCCTATCACCCTTTTGCAATTTTGAAAGCTTATGAACCTCCGAAAAAAATTGAGTACTTCTGTGAATAATGTTTTGGTTTAAAGGGAATACTTTATATTCTACGCTTGTTTGAAATCGTGTAAATGTGACCTTTCCTGACCCATGACCGCGTAAGTAAAAGCCTGGATCGAAACCTGGGTAGACGTCATCTTGATGTCATAATTAATTCGGCTTTTCAATCATTTGAAGAAATACTTAAAGTGCCTATGAACAATACATTTTTATTTTAGATATCAATTCTAAATCAAGTGAATAGTAGAATGGTAAAATATATTTTGCTTTGAATGCTGTGCGGCTGAGTTAAGGTTTTAATATCCAGAATGCTAATTACATGACGTCGGGAGGTATCTGCAATACTTTGTGGTTGTGAATGGGTTTCTACTGATATAGGAAAACAAATTTCAACCATGGGTAAAACACTGATAATTTGAAAAATTTGTTTAATTGTAACAAAACATTTTGTATAATAATTGATACCTCCCCTGACGTCATGTAATTAGCATTTTGGATATTAAAACTTCCTTAACTCAGCGGCACAGCATTCAAAGCAAAATATATTTTACCATTCTACTATTCACTTGATTTAGAATTGATATCTAAAACAAAAAAAATATTGTTCATAGGCACTTTACATGTTGACTAAAATGACTTTTCTTTACTAACAACTCAAAAACTGTATATTTTCTATGCATCGATGTTGTTGTGATAAAAAGGCGTCGTGGAGAATAATGCATTAATGAGATGACGTCTACCCCAGGTCACATTTACACGATTTCAAACAAGCGTAGAACATAAAGTATTCACTTTAAACCAAAACTTTCTTCACAGAAGTACTCAAAATTGCAAAAGGGTGATAGGCACTTTAAGTAATGGTTCGTATAAGAACTGGAGCACGATCTGTTGTTCCGCGGCAATGAATGTGATTTCACTAATCCCACATAGAAAATGGTTCATTTGTTCTAAAGATATCTCTTGACTTTTGGTATTAATGTTCTCAAATTAAAATGCATGAAATCGCTCGTTGTGTATATGTTTCATAGCATTAACAGGCGCGTACCTGCCTTTAAGCCAGGGCTGACAAGATCTTCTGCACGTTTTCAGTTCATATTACGCCTGGACCAAGTTTACTTTGTCTCACTTCCTGATAAGAACGAAAGCACTGAACGGCAAGGAATGTAAAAAGGTGTTAATTTTCTACACTCTCCCTTTCCGATTGGCTGGTGGCTTTGAGTTTTCACAGTAAAAACTGGTATATCATATAGCACTTCAGGCATATTCAAGCAAAATCGTATGTGCGGACATGCCCATTGCCTATCGTATTTTGCTTTCGTTCTTCGCTGAATCATTACTTAATTTGTTTGGATTTTCTTAGTCTCCATGCATTTTCAATGTGAAATCTTGAATAAAATTTGACAAAATAGGGTGCCTATGTTCGGCCAATTTTCAGCGAATTACAGGAAAAGGTTTTCTCTGCCTACCCTACTCCACAGAAGAGAGGAAACTTTCGATTTTTATTCAAGAATAACGCTGAAAATGGAAGACTAAAAAATCCCTTATCAAACTCATGAATAATTCATGAAGCAAAACAAAGGAAATTAATAGAACATCAGTGTCTTTAAGTAATGGTTCGCGTAAGAACAGGAGCACTCAACGGCCAGGAATGCACAAAGGCGTTAATTTTTCTATTGTTGAAACATGATATCTCATTGGTTAAACAGAAATAAACCTCTTAAAAATAGAAAAGAACTCTGATTTAATTCACAATATTTTTTAAAGAAAATGATTGAAGCAGACAATCTGTAACTATGTAATGGAATGTGGGGAACATTGAAATATTTTAGATTCATCATCGAAGTTTGAAGGCATGCTAGATGAACCAAATCTAATGAGTTAAAGTCCGCGGAATATTTTACAGACAAATGTATGGAAAACTGAAAACACGACTGCACGCTTCCCATCACGTAATGCACACTACAGCTACATCCCTTAAATTTGACTTGATCGCATACGCGAATACATGTTAATAGTAACTTTAATTGATCCATTTTTGGAAATAAATATGTACAAGAGTATAAAACATTAGCATCAATCAGTATATGCATCAAACATCATTATTATAGTAAATTACAAGTACATTTTAATATATACAATTAAAAACCACTAAAAGTCAACAAGGAATCCATATATTAAAACTAAGTCAAATGTTAAAATAATTCAAAGTCAGCAGAGGAAGTTCATATCATAAAAGAGTTCATGTGACTTTCTATTAGTAGCGGGTTTAGAAATGAATTTATTGTTTGGGTGTTGCGCATCTGCGGAAATTCTGCTAAGTTCACGCTTCCAAAGTTGATTCATCCCATCTCTGCTTAATGAGCGCGGCGACAAAGAACTCGTGGGGCCGATGCCGATGATATCGAGACTTCGATTTTGTAGTCCTCCTCCTCGAGATATATTGGTAGACTGCCCCATATTGATGAAGCTGTGACACTCCCTCAGATGAAATACCTACTAAAAAAACTTAATTGGCAAACTCTGGAGGAAATAAGGTACGTTCTAAATCTATCCTCGTATAAAATCACCAACGGAATGACACCGGTTGATCAAATTTGTTTTGTCAAATATCGGACAGACAATTATACAACCAGAGGTTCAACTCATAATCTGGTACAGCGGAGCTCCTTAAGCTTTGTGGAACTCCCTTCCAGACGGTGAAGGCAGGAGCCGGTCTTCCTCGATTACTGTATATAATGGAATAAGTTAGATAACTCTGAGAGTTAATAAATACAGATTATTAGTCGATTATTAGTTTAGGTTTAGTTTAGATAGGGTATAGTATTTTAGAGTAATGTATTTTTATATAACGCACGACCTACTTGAAAACCAGTTTTTTAACCTTTTTTACAGAATGAAGCTATCGTGGATAACCAATAAAGTTATTATTGTTAATTATTATTATTATTATTAAGCGTACTCCAGCAATGGCCTGATTTTATATAATGCAGTAGATGGTAATCCCTACGTACTGCATTCACGAAGGTGCCGGAATAGCTTTTTGCTGGCCGTTTCTTCGGATTTCATTGACGGACAGTTCCATTTAAAGGAAACCCTGGCTGTTGTAACAAGTGGCCGTTAAATTGTTGGCAATATGGTCTAGGTGGAAAATATGTTGACAAAAATGGAAAATATATTTTAGTTTTTGAAAAAAATGGACGAGTATGAGCCATTTTGAGCATGGGCGCCGCCATCTTGGATCTGATGACGTTTCACGGAGGGGCTGAATGGGGTTAACTGATAACTGAGAAATGGCCAAAAATATTACTGTTAACTGAGAATTTTACCTTTTTTTAGCTGTTAGCTGATATTTGTGAGATAGCTGTTACCTGATATTTCATTATTTTTTATTAAAATGACAACGTCACATGCTATTATTGGCTTTTCGGATGGTTTTCGACAGATTTGATCCAGTTGATAATAGTCAAATATTAAACATGACACATCAGAGTTATCTGATACTAGAAAAATCTATTGAATAGACAAAATGTAGTGTTTGATGTTGAATTAGCGGTTATTATTCATTTCATACCAGCAAATATGTATTCAAATCAGGTTAGGATAGTCTTTTTAAATAACTTAACTGATGACAGCAAAATTTAACTGATAACTGATAAATAGCTAAAAATTTAGCTGTTAACTGATATTGGTACCCCCCCATTCAGCCCCTCTTCACGGCGCAATAGGGACCGCCAAAAAACGTCATCAGATCCAAGATGGCGGCGCCCAGGCCGTAAATGGTTCATACTCATGTCCATTTTTTTCAAAAACTAATACATTTCCCAATGTTTTCAACATATTTTCGACTTAGACCATATTGCCAACAATTTAACGGCAACTTGTTGCAACAGCAAGGGTTTCTTAAGTCGTTCTGGTGCCATTTTAAGTCGTTACCTGAAACTTTGCACAACAACGAATATAGAATACATGTAGTCTTCAAAACACTGTTCGGCGAATTTTGATATTTAATTGCTTTACAATGTCGAAATATGACCTGATATTTCGTCCGCGGACATTATCTGAGCCGAGAAGAGAACACTAGTACTCGAGGGAAACTGTGAGCTAATGTCCAAGGACAAATATCAGGGCATATTTCGACGCCATAATGTAGGTTAAAAATACGATAACCTATTTGTGGCGTCAAAATATGCCCTGATATTTCGTCCGCGGACATTATCTGATCCGAGAAGAGAACAGTTCCCGAGAGCGAATCTCGAGTGAAACTGTGAGCTTCGAGGATCAGATAATATCCAAGGACAAATATCAGGGCATATTTCGACGCCACAATGTAGGTAATTGTCGTTATCATCCTTCAAATATTTTCTTTGACGCGCGCTTATACGCTCACAGGGGGTGTATTATACAAATAGACTGTCCATCGAGGAACTATCGGCTGATGGTTGCCCGCGGAAATTTGATGTTCTTAAAACAAGTTCGAGGGCTTATATGCTAGTTTTAAGAACATCAAATTTCCAAGGGAAATTATCAGCCGATAGTTCCGAGACAAACACAGTCTATTTGTCGTTATTGTTCATCACAAAATTGTCTTCCGCTCTCAGCGGGCACTATTATACAAATAAAGTGTAAAGATATAAAGTGGTAAGCTGTAGTGCTAAGTGTGCACGCCCTACGAGGGAAAGAGAAAAAATCTCTGACCCAAGTGGGACTCGAACCCAACGACCTCCAGGTTACATGTCTGGCGCTCTACCAACTGAGCTATCAAGTCAGATGAGAGCAATCGTGGGTATTGGTGCGTTTTATGGGGTCACGGCGATTATATATGTATATGTAGTTATGATATTGAATCATGTTTGCCGCGTAGCACTAGTAAGTGTAAAGAATGTGATATAAAGTGGTAAGCTGTAGTGCTAAGTGTGCACGCCCTACGAGGGAAAGAGAAAAAATCTCTGACCCAAGTTGGGTTCGAGTCCCACTTGGGTCCGATATTTTTTCTCTTTCCCTCGTAGGGCGTGCACATGCACTTAGCACTACAGCTTACCACTTTATATCTTTACACTTTACACTTACTAGTGCTACGCGGCAAACATGATTCAATATCATAACTACATATATATTAATATACAAATAGACTGTGTCCGTCGAGGAACTATCGGCTGTTATAGTTCACCACAAAATTTTGGCGCGCGCTCATTGGTCAAAAGCGATCACGTGACGTGATAGTTGTCATCCGCGGAGGCAAACTATCAGGCGTTATAGTTCACCACAAAATTTTGGCGCGCGCTCATTGGCTAAAAGCGATCACGTGACATGATAGTTGTCGTTCACGGAGGCAAACTATCAGGCGATAGTGCCCGCTGAGAGCGGAAGACAATTTTGTGATGAACAATAACGACAAATAGACTGTGTTTGTCTCGGAACTATCGGCTGATAGTTTCCCTTGGAAATTTGATGTTCTTAAAACTAGCATATAATCCCTCGAACTTCGTTCTCGGGCTTATATTTGTTTTAAGAACATCAAATTTCCGCGGGCAACTATCAGCCGATAGTTCCTCGACGGACACAGTCTATTTGTATAATAGTGCCCGCTGAGCACGAAAGACAATTTTGTGTTGAACAATAACGCAAATAGACTGTGTCTGTCTCGGACCTATCGACTGATAGTTTCCCTTGGAAATTTTATGTTCTTAAAACTAGCATATAAGCCCTCGAACTGCGTTCTCGGGCTTATATTTGTTTTAAGAACATAAAATTTCCGCGGGCAACTATCAGCCGATAGTTCCTCGACGGACACAGTCTATTTGTATAATAGTTTCCGCTCGCGGAGAGAAAATATCAGGTCACGTGACTCTTTCAACAATCACGCGCGAGAAAAAAATATTTCATGGGTTATAATAAGCAATTATTGGATGAGGTTGAGCATGATAGCGAAAAGTATCAAGACAGAGGTCTGTGTTATCAGCCGAAGGCCGAAGGGAGAATTCGTTGCGTGTTCTCAGCCAATCAGAATCGAGATGAGTAAAATGTATAATAATTGTTATCAATACGCTCACAGGGGGTGTATTCGCGGATATCGGGTCACGTGATGCATTAAACCAATCGTGCGAGAGAAAATAATTGATGGGTTATAATTTGTTGCTTTGGTGAAAGTTCAATTGGAGTGTTCATCCAAAGCGGTTCAATGGCTGAGTAAATTTCCAAAGAAAAGCCTGCGGGCCAGTTTTTGGTGCTTTTTTCAAATGATTACGCGACAATAAAAAAAAAACTCTTAATACCTTTTCTGCCGTACTAAAATTATGTCTTTATATAAAATGAAACTTTTTTTGCTGCAGTAAAATTATGATAACACTTTTTTTTTTTTTACGTGCGCGAGTCTTGACGCAAGCGCAATATTGGCGCCAAAATATGAAAGACGCGGCGCGCGTGTCACCACGTGTGGCGGGAAATTTACATGAACTCCGTCCCGTAAATAATTATTTCTTTTGAAACACTCGCTCGGTCTCGGGTTGGAGAAAAACATTTTCTTGATTGTTGTTTAACTGAAAACTCTTCTTTACGCACAAGAAGCGAAAGAAGCAAAACCGTTCTTTGCAAATGCACTCACTGACTCAGTCACTGAGTTGCGGAGCAGGAGAGCGAACTTTTAAGGTTTTCCAATTCAGTAATCTATTGTTGACTTCAGTTGGTTGACTTTGGCGAGTATGGGATGTTATTATAGATCGAAGTTAACTTTAAACAACCACAAAACGAGAAAAAACTGCAACTGAATCCCAAAGCCGTTCAACCAGCAATGCGGGTACGACACAACTCTTCAAAAAGTAAGTTGAGAAAATGCACTTGCACTTGTAACTGAACTATCAACTTGCCACATGACATGGCACTATAATTATAAACTTAACTTATAAAGTTGTATTACTATTAGTATTAATCATACTTCATAGCAATCCTTTTCACATTTTCTAAAACTTCTTATATGATGTAACCACTATCTAAAATAAGTATTTTCTACGGATTTTTTTTTTTTTTTAAATATCGGTCGTTCTATTATATTTGCCTTTTACTGGCAGAAAAGGGTGAAATATTTAGGAAACATGTATGCGACCTGTACCCTGACAGCGAGTACATTGAAGTAGAGTCCAAGGTCAAGGAACACAAGTGCATTAATAAAGACTATAAACCAACAGCAGAACCGGTGGGCGAGGCCGCAAGTGGTAAAAATAAGTCTCCAATACGAGAGAACTGGAGAGAAAAAGACAAAAGTGGAAGACATCACAAGGTACATGTAATATTAAAGCCCGAAAAAAGTACAACATCAAGCCGTCATCATTTTGGTTTCCTGTTTACAAATTCCAGTTAAAACGGCTGAGAATATTAAGATTGATACATTTTATAACTATATACGTGTGCTCGGATACATAAATTAACTTTGTATACCAGTTGCTATATGCCACACACTCGTAAAACACCTTTTCCTTTTACTAAAACTTGTAGCATACATCAGAGGAAAAGTCAACTTGGGAGTCAAGTCAGCACAGCCACACGTATAGAAAGAATAAAGACGGCATGGGACATAGAGTAAGCATATTTCGTTTGTGTGATTATTTTTTAAACAATGTATAAAGCCTTTATACAGGAATGGCGGACTTTTGGTACTATACTTAGTATCCACAATTTTGATTGAAAGGAATCGAAGTACTGGGATATTTGACAAAATAAAATGTGGATCATTAAGCCATACAAACTCAATACTAGAATACGAAGTGCAAACACAACTCATATCTTGCAGCCATTTTTTCTGTAGGAAACTAGAGATGCAACATCACCAAGAGCAAGAAGAACTAATGATGCCATCATCAGTAAACATAGGATCACTGTGAGTAATCCGAGGAAGTAGATAGCTGTACATTGTAAACAGGACTGCTGTTCAATGTTAATTTGTTTGCACATTTCCCTTTAGAGAACCGTAGGAATTTACAACAAGGCCAAAAGATCCGATACTGTACTTAGAGGTTAGTTAAGTTCTCAAATTTGATATTAGTATCTACCTACCTACCTACATCTACTTACCTATATCTATCTATCTAGATATCTATATCTATCTACTTTAACCTACCTACCTATCTACCTACCTATGTATCTATCTACCTACGTATGTATCTATCTACCTACCTATGTATCTACCTATCTAATCTACAAAAAAATGTATCTATCTTTCTTTCTATCTATCTATCAGTATCTGTATGTCTGTCTAAAAAACAGACTTCACAGTGGGAGGGTACCCCAGCCTGAAGCAATGCATTTATCTAAGGCAAGTTTACAATGTATTTCTTAACAAGAACTAAAATTTGTTGTCTTGACTTCTATTTCTTAGAGAAGCACAGAGAAACTGTATGCAAAAAGGTAAGAAAAAAGACTATAAATATGCTGCTACCAAATTTAAAATTATGGTTTCTGTATTATCAACAAGAGCCCATCTGGGCTTACACTCGGGCCATTATATATACATCAATGCACCTAAATACTCTTCTAAAGTGAGCACACACCAGCAGATGTTTTGCATGTCTCCTCGTATGACGCACCTTTCTGTCATTAGTGTCCATGAGATTTGAATCATTGAAAATGTAAAAGGGCAGATATGACCTCCTTTAAGATTAACGTTTTTCTTTGGTCCCTTGGTTGTGCAAAGCATTTTTTTATTTGATATTATGCATTGCCAGAATTGTTTTACTATGCTTTACATTTCTGATGGTGTCCGTCCAAGGTATGAATTACAACAGGGCCAGGTTGTTCCAAGACTGATTGGTGTTAATGCATTTTGTTAATTTCCAAGACAACCAATAGGGTCTGTGCAGAGTTAATGCAAGATTAACATTAATTGGCTTTTGAACAATGCGCGCGGCCCAGCTCTGTTGGGTTAGATGTGTTATGTTTCATAGAATTTATATAATTCCTCTTAATTTGCGATTTGTGTTTTACGAATCCTGCGGTCTGAAATATTGTAGTTGGATTTCCTGTGTGTAATTATCCACCGTGGTGGAGTATAAGCGATATAAAGGTATTATTTGTTTTTGTTTTGTGCTGAAACTTGGATCTTTTTAAGAAGGGAGTATCTATTGCGGTTACATTATAGAGTGCATGGTTATTGCAAAAGTATACTTGAAAAGAATTTACAATTGTGGTAAATTCTGTCAAATAGTTCAGATGTATTTCATCAATTCTGTTCTTTGAAATCTTGTCACAAATAAACATCTGGGTCGGGTTGTTCGAAGCAAGGTTAACTTTAGCTCTAGATTAGCGGTAAACCTGTAATTGCAATCTGTACAGTTTAATCCGGGGTTAGCGATTCAACCATGGGTTAGTGCTTATATAACCTAGCTGGCTTCGAACAACCGGGCCTTGAAGAATAAGCTACCCAACTCCAATTTATATGTTGATAATGCCGGAAGTGAACGTTTTACAATAATATGACTAGAAACATCAGCGCACCATTTCCCAGGGTATTCCTTACACTTTCCTTTTTGCCAGGTAATCATGTCTTCAGGTAATTAATTGCTCACATTCTTTTTATGACCAACTGAAAATATAAAGTTAAAGCAACTTTTGCAAATTTCAGGTCCCATATAATAGCTTAAACAATTCAGGAATTATAGGCATTTAAAATGTATATAGTTTTACATAAAATTTATTAAACAAGTATAGTTGCTATTCTTTTATTCGTAAAATATGAAAAGTAAACAAACTGTTACTTTTGATTCACAAATTAGAGGTACATTGAAATGTCCAAGTGGGGCAGTTGTTAAGCTAAAGTGAGCTCTTCAAGTGTTGCATTATCAGATCTTATTGAAACATTTTTCAATACAGAGCAATAACAACGTTATCTGGCACATTCACACTCATTTGGGCAATAGCTAAGTGTGATTGCATGTCACATTTCTTTTCTTTATTTGGCAGTGAGAGTTTAGTCTATTCCATGTGTTCTTGTATTAACTTTGTACCGCACATTGTAGTTGAAATCCATGCATGTGGCAATTAAGTTAGTCCAAGTAGATCATGAATTGTCTTTTCTTTTCAAGTGGATCATTGTTGATAGCCCATAACTCCATTCCTGGTTAGTAGGTCATAAGCAGCAGACACTTCTTGTATTCAGAGTTCGTTATGACATATTGTGATCTTTTCTGTTAATTAATACATGTAACCTCAATGAAGATTTCAGTCCAGCTCAATAACAAAGTTGCATGTAATCTGCTTCTTGACACACCATATTTGATCAATGTGTGGGTAGGCGTATCTATTCTGTTACATGTATTTCCTTGAAGTTTTCATACTATAGTATGTCATTATCTCTTGCAGTGAAGACTCAAGCTGTTTTATACACAGTCTTGATTTGGATTTGAGTAATCTGTAAAGGAGAACATAATACAAATTTGAGAAAATAACAAAACAATAATACATTACACCAGACTATGGTAAAGTTGTATGATGTGCATGTGAAGTCAATTATACGGTATTTCCCACCCACATCATCACTAATTATACCTCGATCTGTTTAAAAGGTTAGGTTTTTCTCATAGGTTCAATTCATTTACCACATACCTACATGTAGGCCATATGATGTAATTCTTCAGCACCCATACATTCTGGGTGCAGTGTGCACCGTATGGATAGTGCAATATATGCACTATTATTATATACAGTATGTTGATCATAATTAACTAAATAAGAGCATGTCATGACTATGAAATGTAAGAACATAAATATCAAATAGCTGTGTTACTATTGTAAGTACACAACAACATCTACATGACTGAATAAATATCCTTGGTCTAGCTTGATTTTCTTATTCATTAAAAAACAATTATTATTCTTTTAACAACTTTAAACTACAGACTTATGGAAACCTTTGAACTGTTTTTTTATATAAAAATGATTTACTGTAAAGACAAGTGTATAAGCAGCACCCGTAGATAAGCCGCATCCCAAGTTTAGGAAAAAAACTTTTTTTGAAAAATACAAAACATAATTAGAAAATCTTTTGTCCGACTTCATAAATGCTTATACTTGCTGCCAAACTTCTTCAAAAAAAGAATATTGTTTTGTTGGAGTTCATAAACGCTCATACTTGAAGCAAAACTTCATAAGATTGTCATAAATACATATAATCGCAACTTTAATTGGGCCATTCCATTTAAAATCTGCTCCCCCCTTATTGAGGGGTTCACTTCTGGGGCCCCTGTGATAGATTGGTGGGAATACATGTACCTTCTTGGATACTGTCATATTTAGTCCCCCCTTGGAAAAGAGCATGGAAGCTAGGCCCTCCGGATATTGCTGAACCCCCTTGGATTTCGTGTTTTTTAACCGGCTGCCCCCCCTCCCTTCAGGATATCCACACCCCTCAATAGGGGAGGAGCAGTTTTTAAATGGAATGGCCCATTCGATCGAGTTTTGTGTATATTTTATCCTGTAGTCTTTAAATCACTCTAGAATTCTTCCGCTTTTATTCCCCCATTAACTAACAACAATTCCAAGGAACCGCTTTCCTTTAATCGCTAGAGCAAGAAAGGTTTTCTAGCGAAAGTATACTTACAGGAGTAGGTCTGAGGTCCGCCATCTTGGATTTTCATTAACTAGTGCCAATCTCCCACATGTAAAATTGCGAAGCGCCTGGTTGTTTAGATGCATGCTTTGACAAGCGCTGCGAATCATCGTGTTTTGGAAGGTAAATAAGCTTGATCACGTTTAAATATTCATGAAATTCTACTATATTAGGTCTAAGGTAGGTCTTAGAAGATTTTTTGCTTTAATTCTTTCAAATTGCGTGTTTTTTTTCAATGATTATGCTTAAATTGTTATATTACACGATCGGATCCGATTTGAACCTGATTGTAATACAGCCTTACAGGTTCATGAATCATGTTATGTAAATATTTGTTAATGTTGAGTCTCCTTTCTAGGTGTTCTCGTAGATAAGCCGTACCCCCGATTTTTAACGAAAAGTGTGGCTTATTTACGAGTCTGTACGGTAATAAGCTTCCACTTGATATAAATGTTGTTTTTTGTACAACTTGAGTTGTCAAGATTAAAATATTATTATTTTAACTATATTCAGCTATTTCTTGTTTGTTTTATTTTTCTTCAGTAAGTTTGTTTATTGAAGCCTTAAAAGGGAATCTCGGTTTAAAAACAATATTTGCTCTGAAATGAATGTTGTTTGTTAATGTGTTTGTCTGCAGTAAATTGTACACTAGATTTCATTTATGCACCAATATTTTTATACATAAAACTCATTTGAATTTCCTGCACAGCATTATTGTGACATCATGAGATCCAAGATGGTGCTGTGCAGGAAATTCAAATGAGTTTTATGGATAGGAATATTGGTGCATGAATGACATCTAATGTAGTCACATTACTGTAGAAAAACACAACAATGTATTTAGGCATCCATAACAAACACTTTAGAATAAACATTGTTCTTCAGTCAAGGTTCCCTTTAAGTCTACTATGATATAGTTAGGGTTATGTCAAAGTTACTTGCTATGTAATGTTATTTTTAATATTTTGTATGATTACTTAAATATAACTGATATTTTAATAGCATCATGATCAGAATAGTAAACACTAACAACACTATTCTGGATTATATTAAAGACTGTTGGCCTTAAATAGATATGGTCTAATAAACTTCCAGCTGAAATAAAAGTTGGTTTTTCTACAATTTGTCTATATTCCATTGAATTCATTAATGATATAAGCGGTTTAATATCATTTTCATTTAAGTAATTTATATTAAAATCTCCAAGGACCATATCAATATCATAACTCTAAAGAAGATATTCTATACCAGCTATATATTGCAAGATATTTGAACTGTGCTTTCGATAGAGAAGAAGAAATGATTGAGTTTGTTGGGTCTTAGTATTAATAACAACAAATTTAACTGCATTAACCAATGGGAAATATTCTTGCTCTTTGATTTCTAGATTATTGTTGATACAGATTGCTAGACTGGAGTATTTGTCAGAAACATGGTCTTGCCTGTACAGTGTAAACGGATACAAATTATTTCTAATTTCTCTATCACTGTCATGAGAGAGGAGTTGCGTTTCTGTAAGAGCTATGACGTCACTATTGAAAATATTTGCATCAAATTTGATGTCAATGCTGTGCTTTCTGAGAGATCTTATATTCAAAAGGCATATAGTAAGAAGAGATGAATTATTTTGTGGTGTATTTTGTAGGGTCATACATGTATGTACTGGCTGCATACTTATCAATGAAATGTTTCTCAGTCTTTCATATTCTTCTTGAACTCTAGAATTTGCTTTTATATGTTTGTTCTGAATTTGTCCCAAAATATGAATTCCTGCTAAGGAGGTTGAACGACTCAATGCAACATAAATCTGTCCATAGTTGAATGCTCTTTGCTTATTTAAATTGAAACTGATAACAACATTGTTTAATGTTAGTCCTTGTACTTTGTGAATAGTACATGCCCATGCTAGTGTTAATGGAAATTGTATTCTTTGTATTTCTGGAGATGAGGCTTTCCCTGGTCTTACTTTTATTCTTGTTAACACAGGTTCGATAGGTACAGCTCTGTTTTCTCTGGCAAAAGGGTTGGGACATTTTTCAATAGATTTCCTTCCAGCTTCATCATCATCAAACTTAACATAGACCATAGTTGGCTTTTGGTTATTTTGATTGATTTTAATTTTAATTACAGTTCCCATTTGGCCATTAATGAGTCTATCTGCAATGTCAATGTTAGTAGTCAACATTATTCTGGCACTTTGTTTGACAAGTATTTCAGAATCAAGTCCACCTGTTTCAGATCTTCCTCTTGATAAAACTCTATCAATGTCTTGTCTTGTGACATTTTGTGGGTACTGATCTATTGCCTTTAGAGTGAACTGTGGTGAAGGTATTTGCTCTAATTTTGTAAGATTGTACTCATTAACAGGTTTATTCTCAGCCCATAATAAATTATGTGTAATGCATCTGATGGATAATTATCATCTGTTGGTGTTATTGATCTAGATTGAATGCACTGGATATCTTCTTTACTTTGGGAACCTGTCCTGAATCTGTTTAAAAGTCCAGTAAATGCCTTGTCATCTTTTTGTCTCATAATTTCAGTGAGCTCTATTAATGTAAAAACTTGCCATGGATGACATAGATTGAAAGTGTCATTTTTGTAGTCCTCAAAAACATGTTTCCTACGTATTGGGGGCAATTGATATAGATCACCTACAACAATGATGCTTATGCCAGCAAACAGTTCAGAGTTAGAGGTACCAAATATTTCTTTTAATCTTTGATGGATGTTAAGTAAGGTAGTGTTTCCAACCATGGAAATTTCATCTATTATTATCAGTTTGAGTTCCGCTAATGACAGTCTTAGCTGTGTTTTCTTTTGGTCTGACATTGCAGGTACATTATCTCCTGTTTCTTTGGGAATTGCTAAAGCAGTATTTATTGTTGTTCCATTAATGTTAATAGCTGCTACACCTGTTGGAGCCATTAAAAGAACTGTAGGCAATTCAGGGTTGATAGGAGCATGTCTGAAGGTTTTTATTGCAGTGTGGTAAATTGCTTTAATCAAGTGGCTTTTACCTGCACCGGCTCCACCACTTACAAATAGATAGATTGGTTTCACTTTTTCTGGTTTTTGGCTATTCATACTTTTCATTTTATTTCTACACCAGGAGAGAACATTATCATAGGCATAGCGTTGTTCATTGTTTAAGGATCTAACAGAGTCACGAAGTGTGTCATCAGCGATTTCTGCAGGTTGGTTGTGTATTGTTATTCCTGATAACAATTGTTGGTTAGATTCAAACGTGGAAGCAAGATCTGAAGGTAATTGTTCATTAAATGATTCTTCAGGTATGGAGTCATCTTGTACATCTGCATAGTAATCAGAATTTTCTTGATCATTGATGGCATCATATGAGTGTGTGATATTACCTTGGTTTTGTCTTAGATATTCAAATGCATCTGCAAGAGCCTGTGCATCAGGCTCAAATATTGCTCTATTGTGTTCTACAACTGCTCTAACATCAGGCTCATAAAATTTTGATGCATATGATTGATTTGTACCTGCAAGATTATTCTCTACTCTCCATGGGTAATACAGTATCAGCAAATGGTGAAAAAAAGTGTTCAGGTTCTTTTGTCTTGTTTGGGGTGTGGTATCTTATAACAGCTTTTATTTTTCTACATTTCATGACCTCATTAGTACTCATCAATCTTATTCGATGTGGGAGCAAATTGTTATTTGCAGTAGAATGTTGTAATTCAATGACTTCATCAGTGAGAACCTCTGGCTGGGTATCATTTGTCAGCTCATAGTCTTTTCTATACTCTTTGTAATAGTAGGCAGCAAACTCAGCTAGACAATTAAGTTTATCAATTACAGGCATAGAGTTTGGTCTATTAGGGTAACGCTCGATTATGTTGGACTTGAATATATCTGTACTATTGTCATCTAATTCATCTAGTTCGTGTTGGGTCTTTGCAACTCGTATTCTTTTCTCGGGTAAATCTGTACTAACAAACACTGTTGCTGGAAATATTTTTCGTAACCACAATTCAGGCATACATCTGTAAACACATTCTTGTGAACTAACTTCTCTTGTTGAGAGAAAAGCAGCACCTATTTTTTTCAAACCATCTTTGATATTCATATTTGAAGTTTTGGCCTCTTTTGCTGCATTCATGATAGCTTGTGAACATTCAGTTTCATCTTTTGTGAAATATGAGCATACATATGTTATACATTTGTAATGATTAAAAACAGGTTGCAAGTCAACATTTGCAGCAAATCCTTTTATACCTGCCACAAAGTAGTTGTTAATAAAACAGCTGTCTAGTGGCCTTTTGAGGTGCAATTCATAGTCAGAATCAGGTGATATTGATAATGCCCAATAATATTGATCTTCTGATATATCTATAGAACTTAAAATATCAGCTTCAGTTAAATTGGGGTCATAATCTGGTTTACTGGGATTCAATACATTGTCAATTTTCTCCTTTACTAAAGTAAGGATTTCCTTTTGTCTGTAAAGGGATCTTTCCTTTATTTCTTCATCTAGATCATCAGAAAGTGGTTCTGCTACAATTGTTCTGTTTGTGAAAAACTGACCAAAGTTAAATCTACATCGAACATTTTTGTATTTTCTACAGGTTTTTGAATGGTTGTGTTTTTGATAAGTTTTAACCAGGTTATACAGTTGAGGATCAATTTCCTCATTTGGTAGGTATAGGCCTGTACATGCTTATCTATAAAATCTATATAGGTTTGTTTGTTGTCTTGTGTTAATTTTGGACAGTCTGAAGTCCATATCAATGCATGTAAGTGAGGAGAGCCTCTCATTTGAAATTCAATACGAAGAGCATAATAAACTATTTTACCTATTGGATTTGCATTGCTAAGTAAAACCTGTGTGAAAAATGTTTCAACTCTATACTGAAAATGTTTAGCAACCACAACAGGATTCAGATTTAGCATTGAGCATTTCTCGTTGTAAGATAAAGCATCAACTTGTTCATTAGTCATATGCATGCCTTTTATTCTAGCAATAATCTGAAAGAGCTCAGGCCATCTAAGATCAGCACATGATAAGGTCATGAACCATGTTGGAATACCAAGTTGTTTTACCATGGCAACTATTTCATACATAAACTTTTGCCAGTAAGGTGGGGTGCCTGGAATTTGTCTCAAAAACAAATATGCCTGATCTTGACAAATAAGATTTTGTAAGCTTTGGGTATTTGATCTTAATTGAGAAACAGTAAGTGAGTGTCCACTAACTTTTTTTAGAGCAATATTAATACTGTCCGACACTTTCTTTTGTTCAATTATGAACTGTGCAAAGAAAAGATACTCTGGATTGGTTGCAAATCTACCACTATAATGTAACAGTCGTGCATTGAAGTATTTTACAGGTGTCAACTTAATTTCTCTATCAGCATTATAACCAAATCTTCCTTTAGGGAACAATACTGGGAATGCTAACTCTTCACATTGTTTGTCCATCATGAATGATACAGGATGTTTGTTTTCTCCTGGTGCAATATTATAGATTTCAGTCCCTCTTGAAACATTTTCCTTTTGGTCTACAGTAACAGGATAATCTGGTAAGACAGATTGTAGACATGTCTCATTAGTTGGTGCTCTGTGTTCATTTAGAGGATCATCATTCTCTTCATGTGCATTATCTATAGTAATCTGTTTTTCACCGATATCATCTACACGGTTTACCTCATTCAAAATAATGTCTGTTGGTACATCTGAAGTAGATTCACTCTGTTGTAAAGATGTAAGACATATTTCTATATTGTCAATGTCTATTCTTATTGAATTGTACAATGAATTGTGTATTCTAAGCCAGTTGAGTGCATTGAGTATAAATTGAGGACGCACTGCTTGAAAGTACACATGACCTCTGAATTCAAGTTTTCTTTTCAGTTTTAACATGATAATACCTGATCTTTCAGGAGGACGTGGTAAAATGTTACATGTCTGTTCACATTCAACAGGGACATTGCAAATAGCTCCTTTAATTTTTCTTTGTTGGCCTTTTGGCATTACAATTATTTTCTCAAAAACAATTCGCTGTGCTATAAGTATTTGTTCAAGTTTTTCTAAGACTGCAAGTGCTGGAGGTATTTCATCAACAGTCATTTTATTAGATACAGCTTGGCATGGTGTTTTTCCTTTCAGCACCTTTAAATGACAAGTTTTACAAATGTAATGTCTCTCATCAAATGATTTTTTATCAGTGAAAGCATGCTCAATCTTATACTTACTTTTATTCAACTCAATCATCGACTTTCTGTAAAGTATTCTGTGGCACACAGAGCATACATAATATGGACCCTCCTTTATTTTTTTCTGAAAATTTGAAATGTAATGATCTATGCCATAGTTAAAGCTCTTTTCGGTTTGTCTGTCAATTTTTTGTTGTTCTTTCATTTTGGAATCGCATGATCTGTATTTTTCTGTACAGGTTGCAAGTAATTTATCCTTTTTTACTGAGTCCATTGATCTGTATTGCTCAGCATAAGTTTCAAGTAATTTATCCTTTTCTGCTGAGTCCATTGATCTGTATTTTTTTGCATAACTTTCAAGTAATTTATCCTTTTCTGCTGGGTCCATTGATCTATATTGCTCAGCATAAGTTTCAAGTAATTTATCCTTTTCTGCTGAGTCCATTGATCTGTATTTTTTTGCATAACTTTCAAGTAATTTATCCTTTTCTGCTGGGTCCATTGATCTATATTGCTCACCATAAGTTTCAAGTAATTTATCCTTTTCTGCTGAGTCCATTGATCTGTATTTGGCTGCATAACTTTCAAGTAATTTATCTTTTTCTGCTGGCTCCATTGATCTGTATTGTTCATTATAAGTTTTGAGTAATTTATATTTTTCTGTTGGATCCATCCCATGTAAAAATGAAAGGCGGGATCCCACCTATCCCACCTGGGATCCCGCCTTTTTTACAGCTGGGATCCCAGGTGGGATCTTGTGAGATCCCGGCCGGGATTATTAGACAATTCCCGCCTCAGACAATCCCACCTGGGATCCCGCCTTCCCACCCGGGATCCCGCCTTCCCGCCTTCCCGCCCGGGATCCCACCATCCCGCCCGGGATTATTAGACATATCCCACCTGGGATTCTGCCATCCCATGCAAATGCTGGATCCCACCTGGGATTGGCGGGATCCCAGCTATCCCACCTGGGATTGGCGGGATCCCAGCTATCCCGCCTGGGATGTAACAAATCCCACCCGGGATCCTACCTCTATAAAGCCAGCATATTCCATGAAATGTTTTGTTTACATACTATGAATTTTTTTCATTTCAGGAAAGTCAACCTATGAAAATATTCCATTGAAATAAACACATTTTCTCACTTGCATTATAATATATGTTGTACTGGTATGTAAACTTTAATTTATAGAAAAAATATACATACTGGGTATATCCTATTGAGATAGCAGATACTTAACATGATTGGCAGGTAATAAATTATATAGTGAATGACATACATTTGTAGGACCTTCTATAGCTATGTACATGTATACTAGGGTTGCTGGGTCCTATAAAAAAAGCTTAATAGGAAAGCTTTTACAGTAGCCATGCAGTGTTTCAATCAATTTAATAAAGAGATGAGGGCTCAGAAAAGCTGAAATGGTTGTTATGCCTATACCATAAAATCCTGTTTATACTCTATTCTGGTATGATTAAACCCCTGGCTATAGACTGGTAACATAAAATCTAATAAAAGTCCTCTACCAAAAAACATGGCAGAATTTTAATTGCAAACTACCAAACTTGCTGTTATAAATTACATTGTATTTAATGTCCATTATATTTCATGGTCTCTTACTGCACTGGCTCACTAAAACTTAATCCTTACAATTTCTAGCTAATGTACTTGATCTGATCTGAAAATCGATAGACCTCTCCTTGTTCAAGTACTTGCACGAGATCAAGTGACAAAGTGCTGTTCCGAATCCGCTCTGCCTATGATGGAAGAAAGTAGAGTGTTATAAGTTATTGAATACGAGATGTACGTAGCAAGAGTTATTTTCCAAAATTGTAGTACAGTGTTCTATTTATGCACATACTGTTAAAAAAATGTATTTCCCCTAGGCCTACATGTAGCTATAAAGTGAACTTTCACATGCACAATGTCCACTAATTCACAGAAGAACTTAAAGTATTGACAAAATTGAATTTGTTTGAATTGCAATGTATATAAACACGTGCAATTTCACTTATAAAAAGCAATATTATACCTTTGTTGTATAAACTCAGTATAAATTAAAAGTGAGACATTTCACTCTCTTCGAACAGTAGTACTCCATGACTACAAGATTTCGATCAATCCTTAATTTAACTAAAAGATTCACTCTACTGTCTACATAAACTTGGTAAACTTTTTGTATGGATTTCGTCATTGAAAATGGATATTAAGAAACAACTACAAGCAGACCACGTGCACGAGACATGATAGAAACCGTTCAAACATTACAGCTGAACTAAAAGTATGATAACCAAGCGCTATATTCCCTTTTCTTGTTACAATCCACAACAATTGAATGATCACATCTTACCTTTATAGTTTTCTTATCTCCCATGTGTTTTGAAAACCCTTTGCTCAGTCTGGAAGCCATATTATACAAGAAATCGCATGTCTTGCCGCCAAGTTTTGAAAATGGCGTGATGTGCCCGCACAATTCAGGTCAGTGGTCTTTAGATAAGCAATGCATCCTGGGATCAGTTCACAGCCGCCATCTTTGTTTGTTGTTGAGAACTTTACCAAAGGCAAAGCTGAGCTGGCGGGAGTGCTTCATCTGAGGATTAATTTGCGAAATGGTCTGGCTATATATTCAAGGAATCTAAACGCTAATGAACTGGTCAACTAACTCCTCATCTGTTTTGCTGTGTCTGCCTGGAAAGCATGTAAGTCGTTAGCTGGGACTGAACTGGTTCTCACTTTTATATTAGTTTTACGCAAACGTACACCAACTTATAATTATATATTTTCTTCTCCTTTTCTGGTTGCATGAAGCCTTGACCTATAGTGCAACCAGCAATGAGTTGTATCAGGACTTTGCTGTTTCTAACGAAATTATTATACATGTATTAGTCGAGTCCACTCGATCGATTGCTGAGCATGTACCTCGTAGACATCAAGTTTAAATAAACTGCCAACTCATGCAACTTGTACTTCATTTCTGTATAAATCTTGTAATGTTTCAGCCAGTCATCAACGTTCCTATTTCTCGGAGAAAGTTATGAAATCTCCGCTTCTGTAAGTAACTTTAGATCGTTTGAAAGCCAATTTATTATTGGTTGCAGTTCCAATTTGTTCTGTCAAGAATGGGATCCCAGGTGGGATTTTATTTCATGCCAGGTGGGATAGTTGGGATCCCTCCATCCCACCTGGGATCCCGGCTTTAGAGTAAGGATCCCAGGTGGGATTTTGTTTTCATGCCAGGCGGGATAGGTGGGATCCCACCATCCCACCTGGGATCCCATATGTCCCACCTGGGATCCCGGCTTTAGAGGTGGGATCCCGGGTGGGATTTCTTACCATCCCAGGCGGGATAGCTGGGATCCCACCAGATGACATGGGATCCCGCCAATCCCACCTGGGATCCCACCTGGGATTGGCGGGATCCCACCTCTGTCCCGCCTCTATTTTGACATGGGATTGATCTGTATCTCTCTCTTTTATTTTCTAGCATCACCTTTTTCTTTGGAGGTTCCATGTGTGTATAACAGCACTCTCTTTTTGTAATTATTCCTTTGTTTTGTTTTCTTGACTTGTGCTTCCTCATAATCTTAACCCGTTCAGTATTTGTCAACTGACAGAAACATGATAAAAAAGTAATGGTATATGCTTTTTCAGTACAATTAGGTCTGTTTGTTACAATATTGAAAAGAGTTTGAATAAGAACGTCAGCATCACACACCAAGTCATGCTTGTTAATCTTTTGACTGCCATCATGTGCTATGATGAAATACTTAAAGCCATTGAATTTTTTGCTCAGCACACAACTTATGCAACAGTCTGTGAAGCATAGGAAAAAGTATGGCAAGCCGATTGTAGCAATATTCAATTCAACCTCTTGTTCAATATTCAACCCCTTATTCAACCATTTATTCAACGTTCAACCCTTCATTCAACGTTCAACCCTTCATTCAACGTTCAACCTTCATTCAACGTTCAACCCTTCATTCAACGTTCAACCCTTCATTCAACATTCGACCCTTCATTCAACATTCGACCCTTCATTCAACGTTCAACCCTTCATTCAACGTTCAACCCTTCATTCAACGTTCAACCCTTCATTCAACGTTCAACCCTTCATTCAACGTTCAACCCTTCATTCAACGTTCAACCCTTCATTCAACGTTCAACCCTTCATTCAACGTTCAACCCTTCATTCAACGTTCAACCCTTCATTCAACGTTCAACCCTTCATTCAACGTTCAACCCTTCATTCAACGTTCAACCTTCATTCAACGTTCAACCCTTCATTCAACGTTTAACCCTTCATTCAACGTTCAACCCTTCACTCAACGTTCAATCCCGCGTTCAATCCCGCGTTCAGTCCGTTCAGTCCCGAGACCGACTATGGAAAAGTGACCAGGCCTGCAACCGAGCTTGACAACATGGCTGGACAAGAAACCTTCGATTTGAGCTTTTTAAGTTCCATTCTTCAAAAAACAAAGGATATTTCTCAGCGTCCATTTGATCAGGAAATCGCAGAAGCACATGCTGTCGTGCTTGACAAAACTGTTTCTTTGATTAGCACACTACGTGTTTGTTTTGGTCTTGACACGAACGACATAAATGATCTGGACTTGTTGTCAAGAGCGTTAACGAATGTCTTGAACTCTTGGCATCATTACACTGCCATGGGGACTATTACTCCTACAACTATCGCTGGCTGTAATGCAAACACAGAAAGTAACGTTTTGACACCTGGTAGACCTTCGAACGACATTTCTTCAGAGACACTCGAGGAGCTTTGTGGACTCGGCTTTACTTGGTGCAAAATTGCCAAAATGTTGGGAGTATCAAGATGGACAATACACAGACGAGTGACGAAATACAACCTACAAGACATGCAGGGGTTTAGCGATACATTGTATATCAGATGAAAATCTAGATGAAATAGTTACAACGTACATATCAACCTACGGATCAGCCACTGGGTAAGGGTATGTTGCCGGTTACATTAAATCGCTTGGTTTCAGAGTGCAGAGGAAAAGAGTAAGAGAAAGTATGGCACGAATCCACAGAATACTGTATTGAGATGGGGTGCGGTAGTTTCACGGCGTACTTACCAAGTTCCGTGGCCAAATTCTCTTTGGCACTTGGATGGACACCATTCATTAATTCGCTGGAAACTTGTTATACACGGATGTATAGATGGATTTTCCAGAAGAAGAATATTTTTAAGTTGCTCTTCCAACAACCTTGCAGAAACAGTACTTGAACTGTTTTTGGATGCAGTTAAATCTGACGGTGATCTCTGGCCGTCAAGAATCAGAGTTGACAAAGGGGTTGAAAATGTCCTTGTCTGTGATGCCATGGTGACAACTAGAGGTGAAGGTCGGGAAAGTTTCATAGCTGGTCCCTCCACTCACAACCAGCGCATTGAGCGACTTTGGAGAGATGTATATAGGTGCGTTTGTCACCTCTATTACTACGCTTTCTATGCAATGGAATCCACTGGAATTCTCCAAATAGATGACCCTGCCCACCTGTTTGCTTTACACTTGGTCTACATACCAAGAATTAACAAGGCCTTGAGTGAGTTCTCAGAGGCTTTCAATCACCACAAGGTGCGCACCGAGAGGAACTGGTCCCCTATGCAAATGTGGACAAATGGGATGATGCATGCAGACAATACCTTGGCAAAAGGGTTACTTGATGAAGAGCCAGATGACTTAGCTATGTATGGTATGATGCCCAGGGACCATCATCACTGGGCGAGAACAACAATGTAGTTGTAGAGCCAGTCAATCTGGATAAAACGGCACTGATAGAGTCATACGTTTTAGATAATCTGGACCCACTGAGAGAATCAAATGAACTGGGTATATATATATTTTGTGAAGCTTTAAATATGATACAAGATAAAATGCAACAAATGAATTGTATTTTATGAGATTTGTATATTTTTCATGATAAGCCAGTTTGTCAATTTAGGAGACAAGGAGAAAGACTTATTTTTTATTTAAAAAAATGAAATAATGTAGTCAGTCAAAAATACCTACATGTAGTTTGTGCTGGTCAGTCAAATGGCTGGTAATTAGTTTTGAGTTGTTCAGAAAAAAAAAACACTGTCGGAAGACACATTTAGTCAGGGTTGGTCTCAATTCAGAGAACAGTGTGTGCATTTAGTATAAATTTGCAAATCCTTGACGCAGTTTGGCAATGCAGGGGCTGGGATGGGCAGATTGAAAGAGCTCCTCCAAAATGCTTTCTTCGATGAACCTGGGCACTGGGCCATTTTGTATGATGCTGAGGGCCATGATTTTCCCAACTTTCTCATAGTCCTCAACAAGTAGCTCCCGTAGACCATTGTCAAAGTACTGTTGTTTGATTTCCCTCAGACATAGTCTGAAGAACTCCTTTCTGGGGCCTCCATTATCGTGGGCAATTTCACCATAGAAGCTGACTTTCAGGGTTAGGCGCAAGCTATGAAGAGCCTCTACTTCTTCAAATGCTGTTTGCAATACTTTGTATCTGTTGATATCCACATAATTTACGTCTCTCTCATTAGGTATAGGTGCGTCCAGCGTTGTGGAATCGAGGGCACGCCCTTGAAGTACATGTTTTTGAATACACTTCAAGATTTCTACTGGGTTAACAATGATATTTCTCTTGCCCTCTTCGATGCACTCCCTTGCTGCGACATCAACTTCATTCTCATCCCATGTTGCCTTCAGAAGCTCACTGTCGTCCAGGTCGTCATCCTTACTCTGTTGTGCATCAGGCTCCACCTGTTGTGCTTCTTTGATGATTTCTCGACCTTCTGGAGATTGTTGAACACTGTTGACTGTTTCACAAGACTCAGACTCTTCACAAGACTCTTGTGTTTGTTCTTGATTGTCTTGGGTTTTATCTAGCAGGCACTGGAAGCCATCTTTTAGTTTTATGTAGATGGCTCCTTGGCCAGCGAGAAGTTTGACTTCCTTGAATGAGAATGCCCCATTGTTCACCGGCTTTGTCAACTTTCTCCGGTTGGCTTTGAGAAATTCAATATCTTGTGGGGCCACTGATGGAAACTTCAGTTGTATTGCTTCGGTGAGTGAAGTTTTTACATTCTCCTCTGTCATCAATGAGTTTAGGGTCACAATGCCTCGCAACGCTACAGTTTCGTCTTCCATAAGGAAAGTGTCGTCAGAGAGCTCCTCATCAAACTGGAGTAGAACAAACTCGAAGGTTTCCTCTACAGGTTTTGCTTTCTTTATTATTGACTACAGCTGTTGTGCTGGTCGCCATAGCACGGAGACGCTCGCGTCTATTTAATCGGGCAAAAGTTCCCCCATTTGTCGAGCTTCGGACCATCGATTGGGCCCTATTAACAGTTTGGCCCACTGCAGATATGGCTGCTCCGAGTCGAGAGCTTGAAGGGGTCGAAAATGGAGATTGTACCTGGTTGTTTGATGACGATGATGGTCTGTTTGCAGTTTCATTTAGCTGGCTTACGATTCTACCAGCTTCACTTAGGCATCTCGCCAAATCGTTGAGGTTTTTGCTTGAATTATCCATCAGAGAGAACGAGAAAAACAACACTGTCTTGTAGTTTCCCGCGCTTTCGAAGTTTTCCTGAGCCTGCGTGCGTTGAACAGCGGTGTTACACAGGCAGCCCAAGCAATAAACTTGTAAAAATTAGGAATGAATACGGGATTGAATACGGGACTGAACGCGGGATTGAACGCGGGATTGAACGTTGAATGAAGGTTGAACGTTGAATGAAGGGTTGAACGTTGAATGAAGGGTTGAACGTTGAATGAAGGTTGAACGTTGAATGAAGGGTTGAACGTTGAATGAAGGGTTGAACGTTGAATGAAGGGTTGAATGTTGAATGAAGAGTTGAACGTTGAATGAAGGGTTGAACGTTGAATGAAGGGTTGAACGTTGAATGAAGGGTTGAACGTTGAATAAATGGTTGAATAAGGGGTTGAATATTGAACAAGAGGTTGAATTGAATATTGCTACAATCGGCTTGCCATAAAAAAGCCAGTTATTGTCTCATTGGTATTTTCTACAATTAATCTTTGAAGAAATAAATTAGAAGCAGAATTATGTGACAGTATTCCCTGGTACTTTGACCTATATTCTACACTTATATGAGCATCATATACTTTAAGTGTGCTTGGCAATTCATTTACATCATTATTTACCAATTCATTGTAAAATAGATTGGCATGCTCAAAAATAGCATCTAATGTAACGGCATTCCAGTAACCACATGGCTTGATGATAGCAAAACATATTGAGTAAAATGATATGGCACAACACTGTTGAATCTGTCCAACATGTATGTTTCCATTGTCTATATTAACATTTTGGTCAGTTGATGCAATATGTTGTTCAGTAGCACTTGAAACACATTCATTTGCTATAACTTCAACATGCACACCTTTAAGCTCAAATAAAATACCATTTGTATATAGCAATTGGAAATATTCCTTTAAATCATTTAAAGTTTGCACTTCCAACAGTATACATGTTCCTTGGCTATCAATCATGCCAAATGAATCTCTACCATGGGAGTCAAATATTTTAAATTTACCATCTAAAGTACAGTAAATACCAACAGCCACAGATCCTATTGTTAAAACAAAGGAATTAAAACTTTCTTGAATTAAAGAATGCAAAGCACAATCCAATGGCATACAGTATGGAAAGTGTGGGATTGAAGAAGCACCATGTAACCTTCCTGTATAACTTTCACTGTACTGAAGTCGATAGTTAGAGTCAAACATTGTGACCATAGTAGGTAATTCTGTTAGCATTAAATATGACTGATGAGATAATCTCAATAAGTTAGAATATAATTCATTACCAATATTCATAACCTGATCTAAGTCTTTCGACGAGGTGATTGAATATCTATTGTTGTAGATAAGAGCACATAAACTCATGGCAACACACTGTTGTCCTGCATTCAAGCCAAATACTGACACATTACCTTGGCAGTAAGATGCATGAATTGTCTTACTAGGATTAATATGAGGACCTGGGTTTTTTTCTACATCTCTAGAAAGACAGAAGTGACAATAATTCACTCTGTGATTAAGATTCTTGTAAACAGCTACTTGTAAACTGCTATTACTAGAAGCTTCACACTCTACATTTCTGACCCAATTACCTGCATCAATCTTATAGCCAGTATAATGATCAAACACTGAAACATTCCCTTGACAATAAAGTGCTACAACAGTCATATCTGGGTGTATAAGAACAGGTCTGGGTTCGATTTCAATGTCATGGCATAATACAATTCTATAATACTTTTTCTTGTGGTTTTTTCTTTTGTAAATATAGAGTATTGTATTCCTAGTACAATGATGCATTTCAATGCAAGATTTTAACTTTTGTTTAAACATAACATAACTGACTAGTTTCTGCTTATTCGATTTTGTATGCTTTGTCTTCATAAAAACCTTTGTGCCTTTCAACTTAAACTTGTTGTGTTTTGATTGCTTCATTCTCAAAATTCTCTGATGAGAGCTCGAGAAATAATTATTAAAACTCTCCTTCCTATTAAGTTTACAAACCTTGGTGTATTGGTGAATATTCGATGACTTTGGATAGTGTTTTGCTATGTACACACGAACAGGTTTCCTGAACTTTCTACTTTTGTGAAAAACACGCTTCAGACCTTTCAGTGGCAGACGACTTGGTTCACGTGACCTGACATGTTTTCTCCTTTTAAATTTCTCAGTACAACTAGTACTAGCAATGAATTTCGCGTAGCGAGATCTACAATCTTCTTTAAGCTGTTTATCCACTTTGTGTTCATATAAATTTATGTTTACCGTTTCTTCAGCCTCCGATCCGGATGTTTTGTTAATATTTAAGATATATACAAGTTGCATTTCCCATAAAATTAAGATTCTCCCCAGGCAAAGCTTCGTCAAATTCAAACAGATAATCGCTGTTAAAAAACACAACGTACAGAATACTAGAATATCTTTGAGCATGTACACCCTGTACAGATTACTTACATTACAATCATACACAGTAATCCACAATAAAAGACCAAAGTAGATCTTTAATTTAAACTTAAGTTTACCTTCAGAGTTGAATAGTGCTTGTCTCATCATAATTCTGTGCGGAATGTGTATATTTCTGGCTTCGTGACTGTTATGCGGGTATCAGCGGCCATCCCGAGGGGGCGGCCCCCGGGCAACCCACGGGCAACCCAGGGGTTTGGCAGGGGATTTGTAGCAAAAATATGCCCCACACGCGGGGCATTAGAGTGCTTTTGCGTTTTCGTCAAAATACTCCGGGAACATACCCACGCGGTTTGCACGTAATCTGCTGTCTCAACGTTCAGCGGTTTTCGCCGTGCAGGACTCGCTCCATCGATCGACGTTCTTCGATTTCTTTGTCCTTGAGGTAAGTCATATCATTATCATTCAAATTAAGAGATTAAATTAAGCCATCCACAAACAAATAAATAAATAAAGGATAATATTTGTACAAAACTATTAAGATTTTTTTGACACTTCTAAAACGTTTAGCTTCTAATACTTATAATATGTTGCCCAG